>OW203761.1:40895490-41246380 GCA_934045905.1 Leuctra nigra
TTATCCCCGTAAAAAACACTCCGTGTAAAAATACCAGTCAAGTCTTTTCAACTATAAAAAAATATAAGAAATCTAAGAATTCAGCACTGAAAAGTAGTGATATCAAAAAATGGGCCAAGTCAAAACTTCATTTTTAAAACCAAAATATACTTGGTGCATCGTATCGTATATATAAATAGTATTATATGCCAAAAATCAAATGTACGTATATATATATGCGATATATATATGCGCCCAGTATATTTTGGTTTTTAAAATGAAGTTTTGACTTGGCCCATTTTTTGATATCACTACTTTTCAGTGCTGAATTTTTAGATTTCTTTTATTTTTTTATAGTTAAAGAGACTTGGCTGGTATTTTTACACGGAGTGTTTTTTACGGGGATAAATGTTTACACTAAATGAATGTTGTCTATTGTCTATTTTTTTGTCTTTTTTCTCACTATTTTTTCTCATACTTTTCACTTATTTCAGGAATGGGACTCCAGATTGACCTCTAGGTATCTAATTTTCTCAATAATGGCATTGAATCGTTTTTCCTTTAGGTATACCACTTAATTCTAAATTCGTAGTTAATTTTTATTTTTATTTTCCATTTTTTTTCATTCTATAACATTTCTCAAATATTCCTAGTTTATTATCTAGGAATAGATAAAGGAGTATAGATATGTGTAGTATAGGAGTATACTCCACATCAGTACATGAACAGTTTGGTTTATTTCCGTTGTTTGGCTATTTAGCAAATCGTTGTTTCAAATTTCGACTTCCTGAATAAGCAAGAATTGCGGTAGATCTGAAAGCAACCCAAAGACGACTGACATCTAATTTCACACCAGATGTTCACTTTCATCGCAATTAACAAGAACAAGATCCTATCGGATCGAAAGTAGAAGTTTTGGTTCACTGTTGAGAACTAAGTTCAATGTCTAAACTTTCAACAGCATCCATCTTGTAAACTTTTTGTCATCGAGTCTCAACTATAACGTCGGTGCGTCATTACATACCGCATAATTTACTATTTTATCCAATATTTTCTTCTTGCAAACAAGTTTAAATTATTTATATTCATTTATTTCTCTAACCTGTTACAACCTAATGAGTAATGTGATTCAATAAAGCTACACACTTGCTCTGACATCATATTGTGACGTCACAGTCATCTGGAGTTAATCATACACAATTATATTCTGAAATGAAGATTACGAGACCAGGGGCTCTATTCTAGAACATTTAAATCCCAATTCTGATGGAGGAATTAGATTCCATGCTAATGTTAATTCCAAATGTTAATTCCATGCAATGCCGTGAGCCGGATTCCATAAGAATGGAATTGGGAAAACGTTCTAGAATAGACCTCCTGGTCATCCAAGGCGTTCAGGGTTTTCTGTATTTTGTTTGTAATATTTGACACTAATCGAACTAAAACTAATTATTATTAGTTATTGAATTAATCTTTTTAACTTATCAAATAAATAAATATATTAATTAATTAATATATAATGTTAAAATTGAAATAATGTACCAATACGAATAGAAAAAATTAACTTGATTAATTACATTTACATTTAATAATGCTGATTTCACACGATTAACAATAAAGTTCATTCGTCAATACAAAATATCGAAGATCATTAAATATTCGACACTAAAAGTTGCAATCCACCTAGCGTAAAAAATTTACATCTTCCCTGTGAATGGCTACAGTACGCATGCGGGCGTACTGAGTGCGGGCGGGCACTTTCATGTCAATCGTATGACGAGTTCAGTAAAAATATAACTACCTACATCGCGAAATAATAATAGAAATTGATGAATACCTTAGTGTCAACAAGCAAATACAATCGGCATATTTCATTACAGCACACATTCATTCAAATTCTTGCGAGAACTGATTTCTAACCACTAAAAGCACTATTTAAAAGATTGCAATTATTTTTATCACGCCTTCTGAACAAGGCGTCTGACACATTTTTTCTTGACGCCTCGTTCAAAACAATTGGTAATGAAATATGCCGTTTGTATTTGATTCTTGACAATGAGGTAAGCATTAACTTCTGTTATTTCGCGATGTAATTATAACTTTTATGAACTCGTTACGATTGACATGTAAGTGCCCGCACGCGCACTTGATGCATGCTCACGTGAGTGGACATCTTATACTGATATTAGTGCATTCTCTAGGTACTTTTAGTGTCGAATGTTCTCAGGCAACGATGTTTGTGTAGTACGTAGCCTGGTGGACAACATTGAAATGGAAGCACTGTTGTCGGTGGCAGTCTTGGAGATGTGATGAATTTGTAGAGATGACCATTATGACCCTTTCCTCCTGCTCCAATGACGTATGTTGTTGCTGGCTGACAGTAACTGACGAGAATCAAACTCAAGACCGTCAGACCTGCGGATAAAGATCATCGTAGTTGAAAATATTCGCGACCTTCACGTACACCTATTTTGAAGCATGAAGAATTTTAAAAAAAAAATGAAAATTTGGTCTTAATTTAGTTGACTTAATACTTCATTCGCAGACAGATATTGACCTCAGTTTTAAATAGTTAACGCTAGCTAGTAATCTGAACTGAACTTGATTAGTGTAGGTACTTCCTCATTCATACTATGAAAAATAATCACTGTTAAATATTTAATCTCCATTAAGTCATCAATGGGAATGCATGTTGTGAATGGAGATCAAATATCATAATGTGACCGAGGTATGAGATACTTTTATACCTCTTCAATATATTAATTTTTTTATTATATCAATTAATTAACAATTAATTATACCCCATCCAACTAAAGTCGGGTTGGGGGGTGGAGGTAGCTCCACCTTCTTCTAGGGCCTCCTGGGATGCCGAAGTCGGCCGGCCATTCCAACTTCTTCCCCGTCGTCTTCTTCCTCATCGTCTTCGCTCTCCTCTGATTCCTCTACCTGCCGCTCCACCAACTCATTCCATCTTTCTACATCTTCCCACCACTTCTCTCCTTCCACTCTCCTCCAATCTTCGCCTCTCTCCGCCACATCCTCTTCAATGCTGTCCATCCACTTGGTCCTCGGACGCCCAGCCTTCTTTTTCTTCACTTGTCTTCCCTTCTCAAATTCTCTTCTAGGAATTCTCTCCTCTCCCATTCTTTTCATGTGCCCGAACCATCTCAACCTCTCTCGACTTATCTTCAAACTTAACTTCTCCACTCCCAAGTCTTGTCTTATCTTCTTACTCCTGATTTTATCCAACTTGGTCACTCCCGCCACCCCTCTCAAAAACTTCATCTGTGATGCCTGGATTTCTGCTATTTCTCTTCTGCCCATTGGCCATGTTACCGCCCCATATGTCAGGATTGGAATATAGTACAGTTTGTATATCAGTAGTTTGCACCTCATTGGTATACCCTCCTTCCATAACAGCTTCCGAACACATTGGTAAAAGCTCTCCGCCGCTGCTCGTCTCTTCTTTATCTCGCGCTCCACCTTACCATCCCTTGTCACAACACTTCCTAAATATTTAAACTCCTCCCGTTCTTGCAGCATTGCTCCCTGGATTCCAATCTTGCACCTCGCCTTCTTTCCTCTGTCCATACACAATATTTCACTCTTTTCTCTGCTAATATGTAGGCCATACTTTTCTGTCACACAATTCCATTTATCCACCTTCAACTGTATCTCATCTTCCGACTCGCTCCATATCATAATGTCATCTGCATATATAAATGTTTTTGAATCCCTTCCTTCCACTTCGTCATTCTCCACTTCCCGTACCATCTCATCCATTACAACACCAAACAGAGTCGGTGACAACACACTACCTTGCTTTAAGCCTTCATTTACTTGGAACCATTCTGTCCTCCCTACACTGCACTGCACACAACTCCAGCTGTTCTTATACGTACTCTTTATCTTCTTTATTAGTTCTCCACACACTTCTTTCCTCTTCAAACACTTCCACACCATCTCTCTAGGTAGCCTGTCGTAAGCTTTCTCGAGGTCCAAAAAAACCATCCTTGTAATGGATCCCTCTTCCCATCTGCTTTCCATCAGCTGCCGCAGTGCAAATACTAGGTCAATGGTCGACCGCCCCCGCCTAAAACCATACTGCTCCTCCCTTATCTTCTCCTCCAAGTATAGCATGAGCCTTCTCTCTAGTATCTTCTCGTATATTTTGGCTGCCTGCGATATGATTGTTATGCCTCTGTAGTTGCCAGCCAGTTTTCTATCCCCTTTCTTGAAGATTGGAGTAATTATACCTCTACCCCAATCTTCAGGTATTTTACATTCCATCCAAGCTGCATGGATTACTCTACGAAGCCATTCCGCCCCCTCATCGCCAGCTGCCTTTAACATCTCAACATTTATTTCGTCTATTCCAGTAGCCTTTCCATTTTTCATTCTCTTTATCACGTTCTTCACCTCGACTCTACTTGGTGCCTCTTTTACATAGCGGTCATTCACTCCTATTAGTTGAGCATCCACTTCCCTCACATCTGCGTCTGTATCCTCCCTCTCCTCGTCACCCTTCAACAGGTTTTTAAAGTAGTCCCTCCATATGTTCTTTAACTCCTCCGGCTTATTTGTCACTGTTCCATCTTCCAACTTCATCACCGACTGCACTTCATTGTCCCGTCGTCTCATCCCAACCATGTTGTACAACATTTTCTTACTACCATCATAATCTCTTTCCAGCTTGTCTGCAAGAACCTCCATCGTCTTTCTCTTCTCCTCTTCAACAATTGACATATAAATATTATATTATATTAATATATTATATATTATATATTATATTATATAATATATTATATTATATATTATATATATATATATATATATATATATATATATTATATATATTAATATATATTAATATATTATATTATATTAATATAAATCTTAACTGTTTATAGTGGTCATTCCAGGTATTCATAGAGCATTGCAAACCCGGATATTATTTATTCATTTGCGTATAGCATTCAATATGATCACACAATAATTTACATCTACAAATATGCAACTTACAGATACTTAATTGTAATTTAGAAATACGCTTCGCTGTTTGAGGACAATCGCCAAAAAGGGACAATTGCGTCTTTCATACTGGAAAAAGATTTTAAATTACAAACAAGTCGATAAAACAAATAAATATCACATGATTTAAGATCCCATGAATTGATGTAAGTACGTCGATTACTTACCAATCCACTTGTGTACAACTCCAGACATTTCTGCTGAGACTTGTGTCTTCTTCAAGCGACGGAATGATACTGTTGAAGATGTGAACTGGAACGAATAATGCATTTAATAGTCAAGGCTATTAGTGCAGTGTTTTTTCCTTGTAATTCATCAATTTGTAACATAACGAGAACCAGTTTATCCTTATGATGCTTGAAGCGATATTCCACGAAATGTTCAAATAAGGATAAAACCCTAGTCGAGGATGTAAGGATGGGGCCAGATTCACAAAAAGTAACTCCTAATACGTACTATCTTTGGTATTATCTTTCATTTAACATGGTGTGTTTGGTATTAAATCAAAAGATAATACCTTCCGTGAATCCAGCGCCTGATGCCTATTCTCAAAATCTTAACCTACCTTCCTCCCACTCCTCCTCTAAATCCCTGTCCTCCATTGCCTTCAGTATTCAAACACGAGCTCCTGACGACCACGCTTATTACTACACGGAAATATAAAATTATTTAAAAATGCATTTAACTTGAGAAATTATACATAAACTTGAGAAATAGTGCGTAAGCAAGGTTTCAATGGACTTATAACCTAATTAAATGTATTTATAAGTGTACATGGTGTAACCGGATTGTCCTAATCCAATCAGGGATTCTTTCGATTTAGTATAACCTTCATAACCTTCATAACCTTCAAGGTGGCATAGGGAACTAGCATAACCATATTGTTTGAATCTTTTTCATTGGAACACAATTACTCTAATCTACACTTATCACAACACAATATAATAATTACCTCAGATAGTCTCCCCTTGGACTTAACTTCGACAACCAGTTCGTACAGTCTTATACAGTCTCTCCTCTCTATATCTGCTAATCACCCGATGAACAGTCTTATACCCTATACTCTCTCTCCCAAACCTTATATATCAACTCAACACGTGTCGTCAACCTCACAATGCAAATACTAGATGCGACGTCTTTACCACGTAAGAAAGGAAGTAACTTTACAATAATAATCTTATCTCTTTGACATTATTTAAAATAGAATTAACTAACCGGACCTAAGCCTATGAATGATCAGGCAACTGCGTCAATGTGACTAACTAGGGTGCAATGTCATGTATCATGACATGTTGGCAACGCAATTCGTTTTCCCACCCAAATGTTAATGGTTCAATGATAATGATGCTCTTATGCACGTTATACTTATGCGTGAGCGTTCGTATTGCATTCGAATTAATATTCGTGAAATTGCTGCTTTTAATATAGGTACCATTGAAATAGATAGGAAAGAATCTGTTCAAATGAGACAATAGGAGCAGAGATAATTTCTTTAAATGTTATTTGAATCAATTTGACAAATGTTTCAAAACTAGCATAAAATTTCAGTTACTCCTGAAGTTCTTGACAGATTTGTCTAAAAATTTCCAAAAACCAGTCATGCTTGTCCCAATAACTTTCAAAAATATGAGTTGATCGCCCGAACGGACTCGTTTCAGTTTTCAACCAATCACAGGGTCTCGTGAATGCACCACTCTTATGTCATTTGCGTGTGTGCAAATTATTAGCTAGTTCACGATCATCCATTTCCAAATTTATCTACATTAATTAGGTTATGTTGCTTTTATATATTTACCAAATTAATGAACTAGACATGTAAGTATGCTAAAATAGTTTTACTCGCACCAATCATAAGTTTCACCTGTCTTTGCTTGTGAAGTTGTGATTTACTATTTTTGTGTCTTGACAGTTCTTATACAAAGTATCTACTGTCAAAAAAGCTGAAATCAAATAAAATAAAAAATCACAAAATCTCTTCCTCATCAGCGAAATTTAAATGGATGTGATTTTGAAACGCTAACAAATCTGCTTTACAAAATACATTTCAACAGTATTAAAGACCTCAACGACAATATCATAGATTTAACTTATTGTGATACAAGATAATTATCGATTGATAAAATACACATCATCATTCATTACTTTACTTCATCTCAGTTTTAATCAGCTTTTCAGCAGTTCGACTTTTCATTTGAACAACAAAACCTACATCTTTATCCAATCCTAACGCAATACCAAGATTAAGATTGTTTGTAATTGTTTCCAAAGTTAAATGAGTTGACATTTTGAGTCCCCGGAGTACCGTCGCAAGCGTTATCTTCATCTGCATCATGGCGTACTGGCGCCCAACGCAAGTTCTTGCACCTCCTCCGAATGGCAAATATGCGTATGGATGACGTTTGTCAGATGAATTAGAAGGCAGCCAGCGATCTGGACAGAAGCTGTGTGGATCTTTATAGTAAGCCTCATTGCGGTGAAGTGTGTAGGGATATATTAAGACTGAAGAACCTCTGGGCAGAGTCCGACCTTTGCCAATCGGAACGTCTTCGGTCAATATCCTCGGCTGAAATGGAACAGCTGGGAACATTCTCATGGTTTCCTTGATAGCTCGTTCCAAGACGACCATTTTGTCCAAATCGTCGACCGTAACCAGACGTCGAGTGTCGCCAACAAAGATGGAATCGAGCTCCTCGTGGATCTGGTCTTGGACTTCTTTGTGCATTGCGAAGAGACTCAGGAAAAACGACATCGTCATTGCTGTTGTTTCTGTTCCGGCCGCGAGTAGAGTTGACACTTCATCTCTCAAATCCTTCGCTGTCAACGATGATTCTTGCGACTCTGAAGCTTCGATCATCATGTCCAAGAAGGAGTTGATCTTCTTGCCGCCTGCAGTGATGATTCCCGAGCGTTTGATGCCGCGTCGATAGTCGTTTTGTTTCTCAGCGATTACTCCTTCACTGAACGCGTGCAACTCCTGTACGAAAGGTACATAAAGCTCAATGTTATTAGATCTGCAGGGTACAGGCGAAGAAAGATACAATTGATATAATTCGAAGATGAATGCGTTTGAAGAGTGAAAGTCATATGCTAATGCGTTGACATCCACAGTTTAAATGTTTATTTTATGAAATTTTATCAATATTTCCTACAAACCAAGGGCATATTTTAAAATCTCATTCAAATCTCTGAAAGATAACATCTCAGTCTAATTTTCTCCAGTTATGGACTTGAATAGTTCTTCTCTACCCTTAATCTGTTATGCTTATTTTGTCCTTAAATATAAGACATACGATATAATTTGTTCTATGACTACGATAAATTTAATTAAAATGAATATCGAGTCCAAATTTAATGATTTATTTGATGCTTACCTTCACATACGCAACTGCTTTCTTTCCTTCACTAGTGAAGCTGTACAACCAGTCAATCAGAAGCCATGGTTTGAGAATCCTTATCACCAAGAGGTCACTTAATTTCATTAAACTTGAATGGTTGACCGATTTCTTAGAGCAGCCCTCGGCACCTGCACAGAAGTAGGCAATTAGAGATATTTCAATATTTAAGTTAATTTGTGTTTTGTAATATTACATGTCCACTTACCGATGACAGTTTCCTTAATGGAGTTCAGTGTACAAATACCGATGAAATTGTAGACGTCCACCGATTTTCCGTCAGCAACCTAGAATATGTTCCATTAACCGTATTTTGGTTAAATTGAACTAAATCTACATGTGTGGTTAAATATTTCTGATTGCACTGGGCTGGTTTTTAATTCTCTGTAAAACCAGTAGCTTAGCTGAACAGTTCCTTAGTGTGCATTCTATAAACGTGATTGATTGTTGCTATGGCAATATTGTCCAAATCAAATGTTTAAATTTAATTTATCAGTCAAAAACTTGCACATGATTTTGTAAACGGAAATAACTAGAATAATTGTTGGAAGTGAAAATATATTCCTTTTGTCACATAGCACCTCTCTTGAGTTATGTATAACATGTGCAATAAAGATATTTACATGTATATTCCATGTCTTGTCACCCAATAAACATAGCTAATATGAGGGGGAGATAAACTAAGTTTTCGAACACTTACGTCATATAAACTTTGTTCCAGGATATTGGCATTCTCTGCAAATATTTCTACGTAGGTTCTCAAAATGTTTCTGTGAAATGCTGGCTGCACAAACTTGTGATGAAGTTTCCATACTTCACCTGATATGGCAATACTACCGTTTCCAAAAGGCATATTCAAAGCTTTATCGACAACATAATCATGCTCGTGTACACGTGAATTGCTAAGAACTTTCCCAATTACTTCAGGATCACTCAACAGGATGAATAATTTTGGTCCAATCCAAAAACGAATCAACGAGCCGTATACGTTTTGCCACGTGTGAAAAGTTTTGAAGTTTTTAGCGTTGTCATTTGAAATCAGATTCAAGTTTCCAATAAGTGGCAGACATATTGGTCCAGGTAGATTCCAGCTGTGAATCCAGATAGAACGTCTCGGCCACCAATATGATACATAAAACACAACACAGAAAAGAAGATAAATAACCAACATGCTTGCTGTCTGACTGCAACTAGAAACAGTTTCATTTTCTTATATACCATTAATTGTCATTAAAAATATTTTTAATTTGAAATTATATTTCTGTAATACATCATCGGATGGTGATGTATAAAATTATAAAACTATAAAATAACTATTAATAGGGCAATAAAAGGGCAATAAATAACAATTATAAAACAGAGATATTTTCATTTACTTATTCATAACTATAAGTCCTTCAGAATGTCGTGATTTTATTGAAAAAGCAATCGTTGAGCAAGCGGATCAAGCGACTCTTTTTTACTCTTTTGGCACGGACCCCCTTTTTTACAGACGATATACAGGTCACATATTTTCTTCGTATGAGCTGAAATTTTGCACACATTACGGACCATCTCTGAGTGTTGCAAACCCACATTTTTTGAAATCCGCTGATTGGTTCACACTTAAAAAAAAACTTCCGATTGAATGGTCCGAGCAATTTGAAATTTTGCAAAGTCATTGCAACCAACATTGTCTCTTATCCTACAAAGTTTCAGCCAAATCCCATCGGTCGAAAATCAGAATATTCCGATAAAGTTTAAATTTTACATTATCTAAACTTTTACACATTTTAAGCCCATCAGTCAATTTATGGTCATTTTTGAAGAGTTGAGTATGGGTTGTCAAAAGAGATTTCTGGAAAAGTACTTAGGTCGTAAGTCACGACACAATGGATATTTTATTTAGTCCGTTCGGAACCAGATATTTATATTTAGTTTGGAAAGTTGCAATGAAAATCGTATTGTGTCATTGTGCTTGGCTGGGGAGGTTACACGTATCTGTGCTCGCTCATCAATGCTTTACACTGAGCGTTTCCTTGTAATTTTAATCTTCCTATTCGTCTACTTTATCTTCTTCAGGATTACAAAAATTGTAGTGTACCTCTCAGAAGCAGAATGCCCGAAGTCTCGGTTATTTACGCATATTTGGAATCATTTAACAACAAGCAAGCTCTGATCCAACATGACTGAAGTTCCCAAATAGATTTATATTGAAATATATTCTCTTACAAAATGGCTGGTCTCACCAAAACAAATGAGATTGGATTAATACAGACTAACTTATAGTTTATTACTGTATTGGAAAAGATTTTTATATGGAGAACAATATGCAACCATACACGTAAACAGATCAAATCTCTTCGAAAGGTGATTTGAGGTTTATTTCCCCGGTTTTGAATGAACTTGACAACGTTGCGACATTCAATTTTGATCATCGAAATGTTCATCGAGGTTGACTTGTTTATTCGGCGAATTCTTATACAATGACGACACAATTATTTTGAGCGAGCGACTCCTTTTGGCACGACCTCTGTTTTTAGTGTTTTTTTCTGACTGTCGGTTTACGGGTCACAGTTTTTTTTTCGATTGAGCTGTAATTTTGCACACGTGTACGGACCGTGATTTTTTTTGAACTGAATCGAATTGTTTTGAATTGATTTTTTAAGTCACTCATTTAGGCAGTCAGCAAACATTCACTAAAATTGTTAATTCAGTAATTAATTATGAAGATTTATGTAATTTGTACCCCAGAGGTCACCACCTCAGGGGCAAAATCTCGAATGATATCATAGCCAACTCGATTTTAAGGAACAACTCCATTAAATTTCATGCTTTTGTCACAAAATGCACGAGCATTCCTCTTAACCACTCTACTATTATATTTTTGGAACCGGAACCGTTATACTTTCATTGTCCCGGATCCAAAATGTTTAAACATTACTTCAAATTAGTTACCCAAGGGCCAGTTTTACCATTAGTTTAAGCTACATTTAGCTTTTAATTTTATGCTCCACTTCAGAAAACTCGGTGTATTACCTTCGATTTAATTCCGGAGCTTACTTCCTCAGTTTACATTAACCTCAAGCTACATTGACTGCAGTTTTTAAGCTATGCCGCAGTACATTATGGCAATACACATTTCCCGAAGTGGAGTTTAACTAAACAGAAAATAAAACTAAATGTAATATGGCCCCTAAATATCTCGTTAACTACTAACACATCCACATGGGTAGAAGTCCAGACATTTATGCTTTTATACGTGCATGTTACACCATATGTAAGTTGAAACATGGAAACATATTGTTGTTGGTCATTTATTTATGTTGGAAACACATTATTGTTCAAGGAAAATAAATTTATTGGTAAAATAGACGGTTTATTTTGAAGAATGACAACCATCAGAATTGCATTCCTTTACCTAGATTTTATTTTATTTTATCAATACCATGGTTCTCATACAAGGTCATGGTGTGGATGGTATCCACCTATATAGCTAGGGCATTTTTACATAAAAGAACCGACTTGCCAAGACCGACGCTCAGTCGTTTTTCTCTCCTCCATCTTCTTCTCCTTCCTTCTCCTCTTCTTCCTCTTCTGCTTCTTCTTCTTCCGTTTCCGTTCTTTCCAGAACGTTCCTCCATCTATCACTATCCTACCACCATTTTTCGTCCCTTACCCTTTCCCAAGACTCTCCTCTTTCTTCCACAGCCACCTTCACTCCACTCATCCACTTCGTTCGCGGTCTCCCTGCCTTTCTTTTCCCTCCCATTGCTGCTCTATCTGCCTCCCTTCTTGGTATCCTCTCTTGTCCCATCCCTTTCAATCGACCAAACCATTTCAATCTCTCCTTTCCTAATTTGAAACTTAAAGTATCCATTCCCAGATCTTTCCTTATCTTTGAGCTCCTTATCTTATCCATTTTTGTCAACCCTGCTATTTCTTAGGAACTTCATCTAATATCTAATATCTTCAAAAATCTTCAATCTCTAATATCTTATAATATCTTAAAACATATATTTTTAGTATATTTCGCTTATTATAATTATATTAAAGATTAAACAACAATGAATATGAATCAATCACATTTAAAACCAGATATATTTTATGTTACAATTAGCTTAATAAAAGTATGTTTGAATTTAAGTAGCCCAGTACTCTTGTGTAAAATAACGAACATTATCATCTATTTACCGATCATTCATCACCAAATTTATCTACATTATAATATGTTGCTTTTATTTACCAAATTAATGAACAAGATGGAAGTATTTTAAAATAGTTTTACTCGCACCTGTCTTAAGTTGTACCTGTATTTATTTGCGATTAACTCTTTTCTGTGCGTTACAATTCTTATTCAATGGCTTTATGCCAAAAAAGCTGTAAAGATAAAATACAAGGTAGTAAATCGAAGTGATTTGGAAATGCTCACAAAAGTACTTTACAAAATACTCTACAACAATTTAAAAGATACACAATCTATAGTATTATAATTATAGATGAAACGAGATAATTGGATTAATACGATTGATAACCATCATCATTCATTACTTTACTTCATCTCAGTTTTAATCAGCTTTTCAGGAGTTCGACATTTCATTTGCACAACAAACCCTACATCTCTATGCAGTCCTAAAGTAATACCAATGTTTAGATTGTTTGTAATTGTTTCCAAAGTTAAATTAGTTGACATTTTGAGTCCCCGGAGTACCGTAGCAAGCGTTATCTTCATCTGCATCACGGCGTACTGACGCCCAACGCAAGTTCTTGCACCTCCTCCGAATGGCAAATATGAGTATGGATGACGTTTGTCAGATGAATTAGAAGGCAGCCAGCGATCTGGACAGAAGCTGTGTGGATCTTTATAGTAAGCCTCATTGCGGTGAAGTGTGTAGGGATATATTAAGACCGAAGAACCTCTGGGCAGAGTCCGACCGTTGCCAATCGGAACATCCTCGGGCAAAACTCTCGGCTGAAATGGAACAGCTGGGAACATCCTCAAGGTTTCCTTGATAGCTCGTTCCAAGACGACCATTTTGTCCATATCTTCGACCGTAACCAGACGTCGAGTGTCGCCAACAAAGATGGAGTCTAGCTCCTCGTGGATCTGGTCTTGGACGTCTTTGTGGATTGCGATGAGGATCAGGAGTAACGACATCGTCATTGCTGTTGTTTCTGTTCCGGCCAAGAGTAGGGTTGACACTTCATCTCGCAAATCCTCGGCTGACAACACCGATTCTTGGGACTCTGAAGCTTCGATCATCATGTCCAAGAAGGAGTTGATCTTCTTGCCGCCTGGTGTGATGATTCCCGAGCGTTTGATGCCGCGGCGATAGTCGTTTTGTTTCTCAGCGATTACTCCTTCACTGAACGCGTGCAACTCCTACGACACGTACATAAAGCTCAAAGTTATAAGATAAGAGAGTGTACAGGCGAAGAGGATACAAGTCAATTTAATGCACTTCGAAGATCATCGCGTTTGAAAAGTTAATGTCCTATGCTAATGCTTTGACAGTCTTTCTACTTTATCATGAAATTATATCAGGGCATATTTCGAAAGCTTATTCCAACCACTTTAAGGTTACATCTCAGTCTAATTTTCTCCAAGAGTGCACTTCAATAATTCTTCCCCTCTGCCCCCCCATATGTTGCTAATTTTGTCCTTAATTATACGAGCTACCACATAATTTTGTTCAACTACTAAGATAAATAAAAATGATATATATCTCTGTGTCCAATTTAAATGATTTTCTTACCTTGGCATACGCAACTGCTTCTCTTCCTTCACTGGTGAAGCTGTACAACCAATCAATCAGAAGCCATGGTTTGCAAACCCTTCGCACCATGAGATCAGTTAATTTCATTAACATTGAATGGTTGACAGATTGCTTAGAGCAGCCCTCGGCACCTGCACAGTAGGTAATTACATTTGTTTTGTTGTTCATTGTGTGCTGTAATATTACAATATGTCCACTTACCGATAACAGTCTCCTTAATGGAGTTCAGAGTACAAAGACCAATGAAATTGTAGACGTCTATTGGTTTTTCATCAGCAACCTAGATAATAATATGTTATATTAGCAGTGTCATTGTTGTTGGGATTAAACCAAAACAGCTACTGACTGGTTATATATTGGTTATTGGTTATTTTTCAATACCTGTTAAATCAGTAGCTGGCTTAACAATTACTCAGTGCTCGTTCTATAAAAGTTCTATACAATGTGTAAATTCCATTGGTTTTAGCCATGGCAAAATTAGCCTAATCAACTTTTTACATTTACTAAATCATTTAAAGATTTGCCAATGGTTTTGTTTATGTGAATAATTAGAATAATTGTGGAAAATGAAATATTTCCATTAGTCACATAGGTATGTCACATATTTTGAGTAATTACGTCTGCAAGAAAGATATTTACATGTAATACGAGAAATCGGAGAAAAATAATTTGGCACACAATATTTTTAGTCTGGAAACACTTATCTAACAGTGAGATTGTGACTTTATGTGAATGAAGCCTCTCAATTATAAGGAGCTGTATACATCTAGTCGGGAGTTGTCCTTATTTCGACACCCAATAAACATCGTTTGGCCTGATGAATATGATATGAGGGTGAGAGAAACAAAGTTTTCGAACACTTACGTCATATAAACTTTGTTCCAAAATCTTGGCATTCTCTGCAAATATTTGTACGTAGGTTCTCAAAATGTTTCTATGGAATGCTGGCTGCACAAACTTGTGATGAAGTTTCCATATTTCACCGGATACGGCAATACTACCGTTTCCAAAAGGCATATTCAAAGCTTTATCGCCAACATAATCATGCTCGTGTACATTTGGATTGCTAAGAACTTTCCCAAGTACTTCAGGATCACTCACATGGATTAATAATTTTGGTCCAATCCAAAAGCGATATAGCGAGCCATAAACGTTTTGCCATGTGTTTAAAGTTTTGAAATTTTTAGCGTTGTCATTTGAAAGCAGATTCAAGTTCCCAATGAGTGGCAGACATATTGGTCCAGGTATATTCCAGCTGTGAATCCAGATAGAACGTCTCGGCCACCAATATGATACATAAAACACAACACAGACAAGAAGAGCAACTACCAACATGTTTGCTTTCAGACTGTAAGTGAGAGCAGTTTAATTTTCTTATATACCATTAATTGTCATTAAAAATATTTTTAATTTGAAATTATATTTCTGTAATACATCATCGGATGATATAAAACTATAAAATATCTATTAAAAAACAATAAAACAGCAATAAATAACTATACGTATAAAACAAAAGATATTTTCATTGTTGATTACCTAATAAGTCCTTCAGAATCATGAGATTGTTGAAGAGCAATCATTGAGGGAGCGTTAATCGTTTTGCGCAGTTTTCTTAAATTGAAAAAGTGCTACTATAATATACAATCAGACTGATCATGCGAACATCCTATCAAAGTTACACCCACTTATGAAACAATTTTTCTCTCTCAATTTTCTAAAACGGTCGTTTGTATCACCTTAACCATTAATCATATAGGTACTGGAAGGTTATATGCATGTTTGTATTAAATTAACAACTACAACTTATATTGCATATAATCATAGTCTTGTATCATAATTTATTACTTACTGTACACGTCATTTTATGTGCAATGTCACCTTTAGAAGTGGCGTACAATAATAGTTGATTAAATGGCTCCGACGCATTTCGTTTCGGCTCTTTCCAAGATCTGTCGAGCAGAAACTTGAAAACGAATGGAATACGAAGCATGTGTTTTTGCCTGCACTGCCCAGATCAAAACTTTCAACCGATCGATTTGAAATGTTGCCCCTACTAATGTCATAAGAGAGGTCTCCTGTGTAGTTTTTGAACATGAGCATATGATTTATTTTTTGAAAATTAAAACGGGAACCTTTTGACTTGTCAATTTAAATTTTGCATTGTCACCGGGACCAACATTTAGGTTTATGCTCTCAATTTTCAGACTAATCTAGTGGAGCACATTTTACGACATATTTTTAACTTAGCACTTACTCTTATACCCTGTCAGTCATTATCATCATCATTTTGCTCTCAAGGCATCTGCATCTACTTCTTGCTGTGTAGTTCAAAAAACTTCTTATTGCGCTCTATCTGTTTTTATCGAAGCATTGCCCAAGGTCAGACCACGTTCTAAACGAACTGAAATATTGCAATCACTAAAGATATACCAGCAGTCTCTTGAATAGGGTTTAAAATCGTCTGTAGGTTTGAGCAAAATCCACTGATTCGTTGAAAAGTCACAAGTCACGAACGTGTGAATTGCAAAATTACATATTGCATGGTAATATCTGTTTGGACATTAGATTACCATCGTGATTGTTTGCCATGTCGAGAAGTCGAAGAATGCAACAGACTTCTTGACATTTCGCATAAACTGACAAAGAAAACGTCGACAGTTTCTGCCAATACTTGCTAGGAAGAACGAAAGATCTTGCAACCCAGGATGGAATTGTGTATTGTCCTCTCAGGCACTGTAGGACTGACACATTGATATGATATTGTGTGAACTGCCTGAGTGGAAAGCAGATGTCTTCGTCCTGGAGACGCAACTGGAGACTCCAGGAGGACTGGTGTCTCGTAATGATACAAGAGATAGGACATACTCACATCTCCAGCGTCGTCCTGGAGGCCAAGTCTTGAAACTTGGCATAGCTGGTATATGCCAACGCTCTACCAACTGTGCTAGCAAGGCTGCGATACTCGGTGGCGTTTGAAAGCACTTCATATATAAACACATGCCTACCCTTAGAGAGATCAACCAATCAGGTAGCGGATCATTCATTTCCACAGACATATCTCTCATACGTACTGCGAGCTACGCAGAGGAAATTACGTCATCAATACGGGACTATTAGGGGTGAGGTCCAAAATTATAGGAGCTGGTTGGGTGTTGACGTCACCATAGGATTTACGGGTTAAATCAAACTTGCCGCGTCAACAAACGAGCTGAAACCAGTACCCATAACGCTCAAGCTCAAGAGGTCGGGCGTTGTGATTACTCTATTTTCATTCATTCGACCACGATTCGACTCAAGGTCACGCCCAGGTGTTACGTCACAATGTTAAAAGGATAGGGAAACTGGGCGACCTGATCATAAATCGATATGCACCCCAGAATCTGCCGTGTATGAGCGTCGAGATCATTACGTCTGATAGGGTCACGTGACGATTGAATACAAGTGACGCGCCGAAGACTGGACTCCCGGGTGTTCATCCAGCAGTGACGTCATCAAGCAGTGACGTCATCAAGTAGTGACGTCATCCAAGACGCAAGAATGTCATCATGGCTGCTACCACTAGCTTCTGGTGGGGTTTGTAACATTGCTATTAACATGTAACATTCAACACCAGTCGCCAGCGGTGGCAGCGCAATTCAACAACAAACAGTCATCTGGACCTGCTCTGTTCCTTGACGTAACTATCTACTTCAAGCCACGAGGAAGAATATCGTTTTGCAAGAGACTCGGGCTCATGTCCGACTGTATTGCTGCGGCTATCTCGCTTGTGGTTTAGTGTGAAAATCATACTCTCGAGAGAGTGCAGTTTAGGAATAAATGTGAATGATTTGTTTAATTATGTTGCGTGCTCGGACGAGAGCTGCATCGTTTCGTACTCCTTTTGTTTGTGCATATTCAAGTATTACTTCCCCGTAGCAGAAAGCATCATGTAGGTTGTAATAAGATGACGTCTTCAAGAAGTGATCCACTCGCATCATCTGTGACGCAAGAATGTCATCATGGCTGCTACCACTAGCTTCATGTGGGGTATGTGACGGGGCTAACATGTTACATGGTCCACATGAGGTGCGCGGTGACAGCGCAATGCAACAACCACTCAGTCACGCAATCACGTCATCCACTCGCATCATCTGTGACGCAAGAATGTCATCATAGCTGCTACCACTAGCTTCATGTGGGGTATGTGACGGGGCTAACATGTTACATGGTCCACATGAGGTGAGCGGTGACAGCGCAATGCAACAACCACTCAGTCACGCAATCACGTCATCCACTCGCATCATCTGTGACGCAAGAATGTCATCATGGCTGCTACCACTAGCTTCATGTGGGGTATGTGACGGGGCTAACATGTTACATGGTCCACATGAGGTGAGCGGTGACAGCGCAATGCAACAACCACTCAGTCACGCAATCACGTCATCCACTCGCATCATCTGTGACGCAAGAATGTCATCATGGCTGCTACCACTAGCTTCATGTGGGGTATGTGACGGGGCTAACATGTTACATGGTCCACATGAGGTGAGCGGTGACAGCGCAATGCAACAACCACTCAGTCACGCAATCACGTCATCCACTCGCATCATCTGTGACGCAAGAATGTCATCATGGCTGCTACCACTAGCTTCATGTGGGGTATGTGACGGGGCTAACATGTTACATGGTCCACATGAGGTGCGCGGTGACAGCGCAATGCAACAACCACTCAGTCACGCAATCACGTCATCCACTAGCATCATCTGTGACGCAAGAATGTCATCATGGCTGCTACCACTAGCTTCATGTGGGGTATGTGACGGGGCTAACATGTTACATGGTCCACATGAGATGAGCGGTGACAGCGCAATGCAACAACCACTCAGTCACGCAATCACGTCATCCACTAGCATCATCTGTGACGCAAGAATGTCATCATGGCTGCTACCACTAGCTTCATGTGGGGTATGTGACGGGGCTAACATGTAACATGGTCCACATGAGGTGAGCGGTGACAGCGCAATGCAACAACCACTCAGTCACGCAATCACGTCATCCACTCGCATCATCTGTGACGCAAGGATGTCATCATGGCTGCTACCACTAGCTTCATGTGGGGCATGTGACGGGGCTAACATTTTACATGGTCCACATGAGGTGAGCGGTGACAGCGCAATGCAACAACCACTCAGTCACGCAATCACGTCATCCACTCGCATCATCTGTGACGCAAGAATGTCATCATGGCTGCTACCACTAGCTTCATGTGGGGTATGTGACGGGGCTAACATGTTACATGGTCCACATGAGGTGAGCGGTGACAGCGCAATGCAACAACCACTCAGTCACGCAATCACGTCATCCACTCGCATCATCTGTGGCGCAAGAATGTCATCATGGCTGCTACCACTAGCTTCATGTGGGGTATGTGACGGGGCTAACATGTTACATGGTCCACATGAGGTGAGCGGTGACAGCGCAATGCAACAACCACTCAGTCACGCAATCACGTCATCCACTCGCATCATCTGTGACGCAAGGATGTCATCATGGCTGCTACCACTAGCTTCATGTGGGGTATGTGACGGGGCTAACATGTTACATGGTCCACATGAGGTGAGCGGTGACAGCGCAATGCAACAACCACTCAGTCACGCGATCACGTCATCCACTCGCATCATCTGTGACGCAAGAATGTCATCATGGCTGCTACCACTAGCTTCATGTGGGGTATGTGACGGGGCTAACATGTTACATGGTCCACATGAGGTGAGCGGTGACAGCGCAATGCAACAACCACTCAGTCACGCAATCACGTCATCCACTAGCATCATCTGTGACGCAAGAATGTCATCATTGCTGCTACCACTAGCTTCATGTGGGGTATGTGACGGGGCTAACATGTTACATGGTCCACATGAGGTGAGCGGTGACAGCGCAATGCAACAACCACTCAGTCACGCAATCACGTCATCCACTCGCATCATCTGTGACGCAAGAATGTCATCATGGCTGCTACCACTAGCTTCATGTGGGGTATGTGACGGGGCTAACATGTTACATGGTCCACATGAGGTGAGCGGTGACAGCGCAATGCAACAACCACTCAGTCACGCAATCACGTCATCCACTCGCATCATCTGTGACGCAAGAATGTCATCATGGCTGCTACCACTAGCTTCATGTGGGGTATGTGACGGGGCTAACATGTTACATGGTCCACATGAGGTAGGCGGTGACAGCGCAATGCAACAACCACTCAGTCACGCAATCACGTCATCCACTCGCATCATCTGTGACGCAAGAATGTCATCATGGCTGCTACCACTAGCTTCATGTGGGGTATGGGACGGGGCTAACATGTTACATGGTCCACATGAGGTGAGCGGTGACAGCGCAATGCAACAAACACTCAGTCACGCAATCACGTCACCCACTCGCATCATCTGTGACGCAAGAATGTCATCATGGCTGCTACCACTAGCTTCATGTGGGGTATGTGATGGGGCTAACATGTTACATGGTCCACATGAGGTGAGCGGTGACAGCGCAAAGCAACAACCACTCAGTCACGCAATCACGTCATCCACTCGCATCATCTGTGACGCAAGAATGTCATCATGGCTGCTACCACTAGCTTCATGTGGGGTATGTGACGGGGCTAACATGTTACATGGTCCACATGAGGTGAGCGGTGACAGCGCAATGCAACAACCACTCAGTCACGCAATCACCTCATCCACTCGCATCATCTGTGACGCAAGAATGTCATCATGGCTGCTACCACTAGCTTCATGTGGGGTATGTGACGGGGCTAACATGTTACATGGTCCACATGAGGTGAGCGGTGACAGCGCAATGCAACAACCACTCAGTCACGCAATCACGTCATCCACTCGCATCATCTGTGACGCAAGAATGTCATCATGGCTGCTACCACTAGCTTCATGTGGGGTATGTGACGGGGCTAACATGTTACATGGTCCACATGAGGTGAGCGGTGACAGCGCAATGCAACAACCACTCAGTCACGCAATCACCTCGTCCACTCGCATCATCTGTGACGCAAGAATGTCATCATGGCTGCTACCACTAGCTTCATGTGGGGTATGTGACGGGGCTAACATGTTACATGGTCAACATGAGGTGAGCGGTGACAGCGCAATGCAACAACCACTCAGTCACGCAATCACGTCATCCACTCGCATCATCTGTGACGCAAGGATGTCATCATGGCTGCTACCACTAGCTTCATGTGGGGTATGTGACGGGGCTAACATGTAACATGGTCCACATGAGGTGAGCGGTGACAGCGCAATGCAACAACCACTCAGTCACGCAATCACGTCATCCACTCGCATCATCTGTGACGCAAGAATGTCATCATGGCTGCTACCACTAGCTTCATGTGGGGTATGTGACGGGGCTAACATGTAACATGGTCCACATGAGGTGAGCGGTGACAGCGCAATGCAACAACCACTCAGTCACGCAATCACGTCATCCACTCGCATCATCTGTGACGCAAGAATGTCATCATGGCTGCTACCACTAGCTTCATGTGGGGTATGTGACGGGGCTAACATGTTACATGGTCCACATGAGGTGAGCGGTGACAGCGCAATGCAACAACCACTCAGTCACGCAATCACGTCATCCACTCGCATCATCTGTGACGCAAGAATGTCATCATGGCTGCTACCACTAGCTCATGTGGGGTATGTGACGGGGCTAACATGTTACATGGTCCACATGAGGTGCGCGGTGACAGCGCAATGCAACAACCACTCAGTCACGCAATCACCTCGTCCACTCGCATCATCTGTGACGCAAGAATATCATCATGGCTGCTACCACTAGCTTCATGTGGGGTATGTGACGGGGCTAACATGTTACATGGTCCACATGAGGTGAGCGGTGACAGCGCAATGCAACAACCACTCAGTCACGCAATCACGTCATCCACTCGCATCATCTGTGACGCAAGGATGTCATCATGACTGCTACCACTAGCTTCATGTGGGATATGTGACGGGGCTAACATGTTACATGGTCCACATGAGGTGTGCGGTGGCAGCGCAATGCAACAACCACTCAGTCACGCAATCACGTCATCCACTCGCATCATCTGTGACGCAAGAATGTCATCATGGCTGTTACCACTAGCTTCATGTGGGGTATGTGACGGGGCTAACATGTTACATGGTCCACATGAGATAAGCGGTGACAGCGCAATGCAACAACCACTCAGTCACGCAATCACGTCATCCACTCGCATCATCTGTGACGCAAGAATGTCATCATGGCTGCTACCACTAGCTTCATGTGGGGTATGTGACGGGGCTAACATGTTACATGGTCCACATGAGGTTCGCGGTGACAGCGCAATGCAACAACCACTCAGTCACGCAATCACGTCATCCACTCGCATCATCTGTGACGCAAGAATGTCATCATGGCTGTTACCACTAGCTTCATGTGGGGTATGTGACGGGGCTAACATGTTACATGGTCCACATGAGATGAGCGGTGACAGCGCAATGCAACAACCACTCAGTCACGCAATCACGTCATCCACTCGCATCATCTGTGACGCAAGAATGTCATCATGGCTGCTACCACTAGCTTCATGTGGGGTATGTGACGGGGCTAACATGTTACATGGTCCACATGAGGTGAGCGGTGACAGCGCAATGCAACAACCACTCAGTCACGCAATCACGTCATCCACTCGCATCATCTGTGACGCAAGAATGTCATCATGGCTGCTACCACTAGCTTCATGTGGGGTATGTTACGGGGCTAACATGTTACATGGTCCACATGAGGTGAGTGGTGACAGCGCAATGCAACAACCACTCAGTCACGCAATCACGTCATCCACTCGCATCATCTGTGACGCAAGAATGTCATCATGGCTGCTACCACTAGCTTCATGTGGGGTATGTGACGGGGCTAACATGTTACATGGTCCACATGAGGTGAGCGGTGACAGCGCAATGCAACAACCACTCAGTCACGCAATCACGTCATCCACTCGCATCATCTGTGACGCAAGAATGTCATCATGGCTGCTACCACTAGCTTCATGTGGGGTATGTGACGGGGCTAACATGTTACATGGTCCACATGAGGTGAGCGGTGACAGCGCAATGCAACAACCACTAAGTCACGCAATCACGTCATCCACTCGCATCATCTGTGACGCAAGAATGTCATCATGGCTGCTACCACTAGCTTCATGTGGGGTATGTGACGGGGCTAACATGTTACATGGTCCACATGAGGTGAGCGGTGACAGCGCAATGCAACAACCACTCAGTCACGCAATCACGTCATCCACTCGCATCATCTGACGCAAGAATGTCATCATGGCTGCTACCACTAGCTTCATGTGGGGTATGTGACTGGGCTAACATGTTACATGGTCCACATGAGGTGCGCGGTGACAGCGCAATGCAACAACCACTCAGTCACGCAATCACGTCATCCACTCGCATCATCTGTGATGCAAGAATGTCATCATGGCTGCTACCACTAGCTTCATGTGGGGTATGTGACGGGGCTAACATGTTACATGGTCCACATGAGGTGAGCGGTGACAGCGCAATGCAACAACCACTCAGTCACGCAATCACGTCATCCACTCGCATCATCTGTGACGCAAGAATGTCATCATGGCTGCTACCACTAGCTTCATGTGGGGTATGTGACGGGGCTAACATGTTACATGGTCCACATGAGGTGAGCGGTGACAGCGCAATGCAACAACCACTCAGTCACGCAATCACGTCATCCACTCGCATCATCTGAGACGCAAGAATGTCATCATGGCTGCTACCACTAGCTTCATGTGGGGTATGTGAAGGGGCTAACATGTTACATGGTCCACATGAGGTGAGCGGTGACAGCGCAATGCAACAACCACTCAGTCACGCAATCACGTCATCCACTCGCATCATCTGTGACGCAAGAATGTCATCATGGCTGCTACCACTAGCTTCATGTGGGGAATGTGACGGGGCTAACATGTTACATGGTCCACATGAGGTGCGCGGTGACAGCGCAATGCAACAACCACTCAGTCACGCAATCACGTCATCCACTCGCATCATCTGTGACGCAAGAATGTCATCATGGCTGCTACCACTAGCTTCATGTGGGGTATGTGACGGGGCTAACATGTTACATGGTCCACATGAGATGAGCGGTGACAGCGCAATGCAACAACCACTCAGTCACGCAATCACGTCATCCACTCGCATCATCTGTGGCGCAAGAATGTCATCATGGCTGCTACCACTAGCTTCATGTGGGGTATGTGACGGGGCTAACATGTTACATGGTCCACATGAGGTGAGCGGTGACAGCGCAATGCAACAACCACTCAGTCACGCAATCACGTCATCCACTAGCATCATCTGTGACGCAAGAATGTCATCATGGCTGCTACCACTAGCTTCATGTGGGGTATGTGACGGGGCTAACATGTTACATGGTCCACATGAGGTGAGCGGTGACAGCGCAATGCAACAACCACTCAGTCACGCAATCACGTCATCCACTCGCATCATCTGTGACGCAAGAATGTCATCATGGCTGCTACCACAAGCTTCATGTGGGGTATGTGACGGGGCTAACATGTTACATGGTCCACATGAGGTGCGCGGTGACAGCGCAATGCAACAACCACTCAGTCACGCAATCACGTCATCCACTAGCATCATCTGTGACGCAAGAATGTCATCATGGCTGCTACCACTAGCTTCATGTGGGGTATGTGACGGGGCTAACATGTTACATGGTCCACATGAGGTGAGCGGTGACAGCGCAATGCAACAACCACTCAGTCACGCAATCACGTCATCCACTCGCATCATCTGTGACGCAAGAATGTCATCATGGCTGCTACCACTAGCTTCATGTGGGGTATGTGACGGGGCTAACATGTTACATGGTCCACATGAGGTGCGCGGTGACAGCGCAATGCAACAACCACTCAGTCACGCAATCACGTCATCCACTCGCATAATCTGTGACGCAAGAATGTCATCATGGCTGCTACCACTAGCTTCATGTGGGGTATGTGACGGGGCTAACATGTTACATGGTCCACATGAGGTGCGCGGTGACAGCGCAATGCAACAACCACTCAGTCACGCAATCACGTCATCCACTCGCATCATCTGTGACGCAAGAATGTCATCATGGCTGCTACCACTAGCTTCATGTGGGGTATGTGACGGGGCTAACATGTTACATGGTCCACATGAGGTGAGCGGTGACAGCGCAATGCAACAAACACTCAGTCACGCAATCACGTCACCCACTCGCATCATCTGTGACGCAAGAATGTCATCATGGCTGCTACCACTAGCTTCATGTGGGGTATGTGACGGGGCTAACATGTTACATGGTCCACATGAGGTGAGCGGTGACAGCGCAAAGCAACAACCACTCAGTCACGCAATCACGTCATCCACTCGCATCATCTGTGACGCAAGAATGTCATCATGGCTGCTACCACTAGCTTCATGTGGGGTATGTGACGGGGCTAACATGTTACATGGTCCACATGAGGTGAGTGGTGACAGCGCAATGCAACAACCACTCAGTCACGCAATCACGTCATCCACTCGCATCATCTGTGACGCAAGAATGTCATCATGGCTGCTACCACTAGCTTCATGTGGAGTATGTGACGGGGCTAACATGTTACATGGTCCACATGAGGTGAGCGGTGACAGCGCAATGCAACAACCACTCAGTCACGCAATCACGTCATCCACTCGCATCATCTGTGACGCAAGAATGTCATCATGGCTGCTACCACTAGCTTCATGTGGGGTATGTGACGGGGCTAACATGTTACATGGTCCACATGAGGTGAGCGGTGACAGCGCAATGCAACAACCACTCAGTCACGCAATCACGTCATCCACTCGCATCATCTGTGACGCAAGAATGTCATCATGGCTGCTACCACTAGCTTCATGTGGGGTATGTGACGGGGCTAACATGTTACATGGTCCACATGAGGTGAGCGGTGACAGCGCAATGCAACAACCACTCAGTCACGCAATCACGTCATCCACTCGCATCATCTGTGACGCAAAAATGTCATCATGGCTGCTACCACTAGCTTCATGTGGGGTATGTGACGGGGCTAACATGTTACATGGTCCACATGAGGTGCGCGGTGACAGCGCAATGCAACAACCACTCAGTCACGCAATCACGTCATCCACTAGCATCATCTGTGACGCAAGAATGTCATCATGGCTGCTACCACTAGCTTCATGTGGGGTATGTGACGGGGCTAACATGTTACATGGTTTACATGAGGTGAGCGGTGACAGCGCAATGCAACAACCACTCAGTCACGCAATCACGTCATCCACTAGCATCATCTGTGACGCAAGAATGTCATCATGGCTGCTACCACTAGCTTCATGTGGGGTATGTGACGGGGCTAACATGTTACATGGTCCACATGAGGTGAGCGGTGACAGCGCAATGCAACAACCACTCAGTCACGCAATCACGTCATCCACTCGCATCATCTGTGACGCAAGAATGTCATCATGGCTGCTACCACTAGCTTCATGTGGGGTATGTGACGGGGCTAACATGTTACATGGTCCACATGAGGTGAGCGGTGACAGCGCAATGCAACAACCACTCAGTCACGCAATCACGTCATCCACTCGCATCATCTGTGACGCAAGAATGTCATCATGGCTGCTACCACTAGCTTCATGTGGGGTATGTGACGGGGCTAACATGTTACATGGTCCACATGAGGTGAGCGGTGACAGCGCAATGCAACAACCACTCAGTCACGCAATCATGTCATCCACTCGCATCATCTGTGACGCAAGAATGTCATCATGGCTGCTACCACTAGCTTCATGTGGGGTATGTGACGGGGCTAACATGTTACATGGTCCACATGAGGTGCGCGGTGACAGCGCAATGCAACAACCACTCAGTCACGCAATCACGTCATCCACTCGCATCATCTGTGACGCAAGAATGTCATCATGGCTGTTACCACTAGCTTCATGTGGGGTATGTGACGGGGCTAACATGTTACATGGTCCACATGAGATGAGCGGTGACAGCGCAATGCAACAACCACTCAGTCACGCAATCACGTCATCCACTCGCATCATCTGTGACGCAAGAATGTCATCATGGCTGCTACCACTAGCTTCATGTGGGGTATGTGATGGGGCTAACATGTTACATGGTCCACATGAGGTGAGCGGTGACAGCGCAATGCAACAACCACTCAGTCACGCAATCACGTCATCCACTCGCATCATCTGTGACGCAAGAATGTCATCATGGCTGCTACCACTAGCTTCATGTGGGGTATGTGACGGGGCTAACATGTTACATGGTCCACATGAGGTGAGTGGTGACAGCGCAATGCAACAACCACTCAGTCACGCAATCACGTCATCCACTCGCATCATCTGTGACGCAAGAATGTCATCATGGCTGCTACCACTAGCTTCATGTGGGGTATGTGACGGGGCTAACATGTTACATGGTCCACATGAGGTGAGCGGTGACAGCGCAATGCAACAACCACTCAGTCACGCAATCACGTCATCCACTCGCATCATCTGTGACGCAAGAATGTCATCATGGCTGCTACCACTAGCTTCATGTGGGGTATGTGACGGGGCTAACATGTTACATGGTCCACATGAGGTGAGCGGTGACAGCGCAATGCAACAACCACTCAGTCACGCAATCACGTCATCCACTCGCATCATCTGTGACGCAAGAATATCATCATGGCTGCTACCACTAGCTTCATGTGGGGTATGTGACGGGGCTAACATGTTACATGGTCCACATGAGGTGAGCGGTGACAGCGCAATGCAACAACCACTCAGTCACGCAATCACGTCATCCACTCGCATCATCTGTGACGCAAGAATGTCATCATGGCTGCTACCACTAGCTTCATGTGGGGTATGTGACGGGGCTAACATGTTACATGGTCCACATGAGGTGAGCGGTGACAGCGCAATGCAACAACCACTAAGTCACGCAATCACGTCATCCACTCGCATCATCTGTGACGCAAGAATGTCATCATGGCTGCTACCACTAGCTTCATGTGGGGTATGTGACGGGGCTAACATGTTACATGGTCCACATGAGGTGAGCGGTGACAGCGCAATGCAACAACCACTCAGTCACGCAATCACGTCATCCACTCGCATCATCTGTGACGCAAGAATGTCATCATGGCTGCTACCACTAGCTTCATGTGGGGTATGTGACGGGGCTAACATGTTACATGGTCCACATGAGGTGAGCGGTGACAGCGCAATGCAACAACCACTCAGTCACGCAATCACGTCATCCACTCGCATCATCTGTGACGCAAGAATGTCATCATGGCTGCTACCACTAGCTTCATGTGGGGTATGTGACGGGGCTAACATGTTACATGGTCCACATGAGGTGAGCGGTGACAGCGCAATGCAACAACCACTCAGTCACGCAATCATGTCATCCACTCGCATCATCTGTGACGCAAGAATGTCATCATGGCTGCTACCACTAGCTTCATGTGGGGTATGTGACGGGGCTAACATGTTACATGGTCCACATGAGGTGCGCGGTGACAGCGCAATGCAACAACCACTCAGTCACGCAATCACGTCATCCACTCGCATCATCTGTGACGCAAGAATGTCATCATGGCTGTTACCACTAGCTTCATGTGGGGTATGTGACGGGGCTAACATGTTACATGGTCCACATGAGATGAGCGGTGACAGCGCAATGCAACAACCACTCAGTCACGCAATCACGTCATCCACTCGCATCATCTGTGACGCAAGAATGTCATCATGGCTGCTACCACTAGCTTCATGTGGGGTATGTGACGGGGCTAACATGTTACATGGTCCACATGAGGTGAGCGGTGACAGCGCAATGCAACAACCACTCAGTCACGCAATCACGTCATCCACTCGCATCATCTGTGACGCAAGAATGTCATCATGGCTGCTACCACTAGCTTCATGTGGGGTATGTGAAGGGGCTAACATGTTACATGGTCCACATGAGGTGAGCGGTGACAGCGCAATGCAACAACCACTCAGTCACGCAATCACGTCATCCACTCGCATCATCTGTGACGCAAGAATGTCATCATGGCTGCTACCACTAGCTTCATGTGGGGAATGTGACGGGGCTAACATGTTACATGGTCCACATGAGGTGCGCGGTGACAGCGCAATGCAACAACCACTCAGTCACGCAATCACGTCATCCACTCGCATCATCTGTGACGCAAGAATGTCATCATGGCTGCTACCACTAGCTTCATGTGGGGTATGTGACGGGGCTAACATGTTACATGGTCCACATGAGATGAGCGGTGACAGCGTAATGCAACAACCACTCAGTCACGCAATCACGTCATCCACTCGCATCATCTGTGGCGCAAGAATGTCATCATGGCTGCTACCACTAGCTTCATGTGGGGTATGTGACGGGGCTAACATGTTACATGGTCCACATGAGGTGAGCGGTGACAGCGCAATGCAACAACCACTCAGTCACGCAATCACGTCATCCACTAGCATCATCTGTGACGCAAGAATGTCATCATGGCTGCTACCACTAGCTTCATGTGGGGTATGTGACGGGGCTAACATGTTACATGGTCCACATGAGGTGAGCGGTGACAGCGCAATGCAACAACCACTCAGTCACGCAATCACGTCATCCACTCGCTTCATCTGTGACGCAAGAATGTCATCATGGCTGCTACCACTAGCTTCATGTGGGGTATGTGACGGGGCTAACATGTTACATGGTCCACATGAGGTGCGCGGTGACAGCGCAATGCAACAACCACTCAGTCACGCAATCACGTCATCCACTCGCATCATCTGTGACGCAAGAATGTCATCATGGCTGCTACCACTAGCTTCATGTGGGGTATGTGACGGGGCTAACATGTTACATGGTCCACATGAGGTGAGCGGTGACAGCGCAATGCAACAACCACTCAGTCACGCAATCACGTCATCCACTCGCATCATCTGTGACGCAAGAATGTCATCATGGCTGCTACCACTAGCTTCATGTGGGGTATGTGACGGGGCTAACATGTTACATGGTCCACATGAGGTGCGCGGTGACAGCGCAATGCAACAACCACTCAGTCACGCAATCACGTCATCCACTCGCATCATCTGTGACGCAAGAATGTCATCATGGCTGCTACCACTAGCTTCATGTGGGGTATGTGACGGGGCTAACATGTTACATGGTCCACATGAGGTGAGCGGTGACAGCGCAATGCAACAACCACTCAGTCACGCAATCACGTCATCCACTCGCATCATCTGTGACGCAAGAATGTCATCATGGCTGCTACCACTAGCTTCATGTGGGGTATGTGACGGGGCTAACATGTTACATGGTCCACATGAGGTGAGCGGTGACAGCGCAATGCAACAACCACTCAGTCACGCAATCACGTCATCCACTCGCATCATCTGTGACGCAAGAATGTCATCATGGCTGCTACCACTAGCTTCATGTGGCGTATGTGACGGGGCTAACATGTTACATGGTCCACATGAGGTGAGCGGTGACAGCGCAATGCAACAACCACTCAGTCACGCAATCATGTCATCCACTCGCATCATCTGTGACGCAAGAATGTCATCATGGCTGCTACCACTAGCTTCATGTGGGGTATGTGACGGGGCTAACATGTTACATGGTCCACATGAGGTGCGCGGTGACAGCGCAATGCAACAACCACTCAGTCACGCAATCACGTCATCCACTCGCATCATCTGTGACGCAAGAATGTCATCATGGCTGTTACCACTAGCTTCATGTGGGGTATGTGACGGGGCTAACATGTTACATGGTCCACATGAGATGAGCGGTGACAGCGCAATGCAACAACCACTCAGTCACGCAATCACGTCATCCACTCGCATCATCTGTGACGCAAGAATGTCATCATGGCTGCTACCACTAGCTTCATGTGGGGTATGTGACGGGGCTAACATGTTACATGGTCCACATGAGGTGAGCGGTGACAGCGCAATGCAACAACCACTCAGTCACGCAATCACGTCATCCACTCGCATCATCTGTGACGCAAGAATGTCATCATGGCTGCTACCACTAGCTTCATGTGGGGTATGTGAAGGGGCTAACATGTTACATGGTCCACATGAGGTGAGCGGTGACAGCGCAATGCAACAACCACTCAGTCACGCAATCACGTCATCCACTCGCATCATCTGTGACGCAAGAATGTCATCATGGCTGCTACCACTAGCTTCATGTGGGGAATGTGACGGGGCTAACATGTTACATGGTCCACATGAGGTGCGCGGTGACAGCGCAATGCAACAACCACTCAGTCACGCAATCACGTCATCCACTCGCATCATCTGTGACGCAAGAATGTCATCATGGCTGCTACCACTAGCTTCATGTGGGGTATGTGACGGGGCTAACATGTTACATGGTCCACATGAGATGAGCGGTGACAGCGTAATGCAACAACCACTCAGTCACGCAATCACGTCATCCACTCGCATCATCTGTGGCGCAAGAATGTCATCATGGCTGCTACCACTAGCTTCATGTGGGGTATGTGACGGGGCTAACATGTTACATGGTCCACATGAGGTGAGCGGTGACAGCGCAATGCAACAACCACTCAGTCACGCAATCACGTCATCCACTAGCATCATCTGTGACGCAAGAATGTCATCATGGCTGCTACCACTAGCTTCATGTGGGGTATGTGACGGGGCTAACATGTTACATGGTCCACATGAGGTGAGCGGTGACAGCGCAATGCAACAACCACTCAGTCACGCAATCACGTCATCCACTCGCTTCATCTGTGACGCAAGAATGTCATCATGGCTGCTACCACTAGCTTCATGTGGGGTATGTGACGGGGCTAACATGTTACATGGTCCACATGAGGTGCGCGGTGACAGCGCAATGCAACAACCACTCAGTCACGCAATCACGTCATCCACTCGCATCATCTGTGACGCAAGAATGTCATCATGGCTGCTACCACTAGCTTCATGTGGGGTATGTGACGGGGCTAACATGTTACATGGTCCACATGAGGTGAGCGGTGACAGCGCAATGCAACAACCACTCAGTCACGCAATCACGTCATCCACTCGCATCATCTGTGACGCAAGAATGTCATCATGGCTGCTACCACTAGCTTCATGTGGGGTATGTGACGGGGCTAACATGTTACATGGTCCACATGAGGTGCGCGGTGACAGCGCAATGCAACAACCACTCAGTCACGCAATCACGTCATCCACTCGCATCATCTGTGACGCAAGAATGTCATCATGGCTGCTACCACTAGCTTCATGTGGGGTATGTGACGGGGCTAACATGTTACATGGTCCACATGAGGTGCGCGGTGACAGCGCAATGCAACAACCACTCAGTCACGCAATCACGTCATCCACTCGCATCATCTGTGACGCAAGAATGTCATCATGGCTGCTACCACTAGCTTCATGTGGGGTATGGGACGGGGCTAACATGTTACATGGTCCACATGAGGTGAGCGGTGACAGCGCAATGCAACAAACACTCAGTCACGCAATCACGTCACCCACTCGCATCATCTGTGACGCAAGAATGTCATCATGGCTGCTACCACTAGCTTCATGTGGGGTATGTGATGGGGCTAACATGTTACATGGTCCACATGAGGTGAGCGGTGACAGCGCAAAGCAACAACCACTCAGTCACGCAATCACGTCATCCACTCGCATCATCTGTGACGCAAGAATGTCATCATGGCTGCTACCACTAGCTTCATGTGGGGTATGTGACGGGGCTAACATGTTACATGGTCCACATGAGGTGAGTGGTGACAGCGCAATGCAACAACCACTCAGTCACGCAATCACGTCATCCACTCGCATCATCTGTGACGCAAGAATGTCATCATGGCTGCTACAACTAGCTTCATGTGGGGTATGTGACGGGGCTAACATGTTACATGGTCCACATGAGGTGAGCGGTGACAGCGCAATGCAACAACCACTCAGTCACGCAATCACGTCATCCACTCGCATCATCTGTGACGCAAGAATGTCATCATGGCTGCTACCACTATCTTCATGTGGGGTATGTGACGGGGCTAACATGTTACATGGTCCACATGAGGTGAGCGGTGACAGCGCAATGCAACAACCACTCAGTCACGCAATCACGTCATCCACTCGCATCATCTGTGACGCAAGAATGTCATCATGGCTGCTACCACTAGCTTCATGTGGGGTATGTGACGGGGCTAACATGTTACATGGTCCACATGAGGTGAGCGGTGACAGCGCAATGCAACAACCACTCAGTCACGCAATCACGTCATCCACTCGCATCATCTGTGACGCAATAATGTCATCATGGCTGCTACCACTAGCTTCATGTGGGGTATGTGACGGGGCTAACATGTTACATGGTCCACATGAGGTGCGCGGTGACAGCGCAATGCAACAACCACTCAGTCACGCAATCACGTCATCCACTAGCATCATCTGTGACGCAAGAATATCATCATGGCTGCTACCACTAGCTTCATGTGGGGTATGTGACGGGGCTAACATGTTACATGGTCCACATGAGGTGAGCGGTGACAGCGCAATGCAACAACCACTCAGTCACGCAATCACGTCATCCACTCGCATCATCTGTGACGCAAGAATGTCATCATGGCTGCTACCACTAGCTTCATGTGGGGTATGTGACGGGGCTAACATGTTACATGGTCCACATGAGGTGAGCGGTGACAGCGCAATGCAACAACCACTCAGTCACGCAATCACGTCATCCACTCGCATCATCTGTGACGCAAGAATGTCATCATGGCTGCTACCACTAGCTTCATGTGGGGTATTTGACGGGGCTAACATGTTACATGGTCCACATGAGGTGAGCGGTGACAGCGCAATGCAACAACCACTCAGTCACGCAATCACGTCATCCACTCGCATCATCTGTGACGCAAGAATGTCATCATGGCTGCTACCACTAGCTTCATGTGGGGTATGTGACGGGGCTAACATGTTACATGGTCCACATGAGGTGAGCGGTGACAGCGCAATGCAACAACCACTCAGTCCCGCAATCATGTCATCCACTCGCATCATCTGTGACGCAAGAATGTCATCATGGCTGCTACCACTAGCTTCATGTGGGGTATGTGACGGGGCTAACATGTTACATGGTCCACATGAGGTGAGCGGTGACAGCGCAATGCAACAACCACTCAGTCACGCAATCACGTCATCCACTCGCATCATCTGTGACGCAAGAATGTCATCATGGCTGCTACCACTAGCTTCATGTGGGGTATGTGACGGGGCTAACATGTTACATGGTCCACATGAGGTGAGCGGTGACAGCGCAATGCAACAACCACTCAGTCACGCAATCACGTCATCCACTAGCATCATCTGTGACGCAAAAATGTCATCATGGCTGCTACCACTAGCTTCATGTGGGGTATGTGACGGGGCTAACATGTTACATGGTCCACATGAGGTGAGCGGTGACAGCGCAATGCAACAACCACTCAGTCACGCAATCATGTCATCCACTCGCATCATCTGTGACGCAAGAATGTCATCATGGCTGCTACCACTAGCTTCATGTGGGGTATGTGACGGGGCTAACATGTTACATGGTCCACATGAGGTGAGCGGTGACAGCGCAATACAACAACCACTCAGTCACGCAATCACGTCATCCACTAGCATCATCTGTGACGCAAGAATGTCATCATGGCTGCAACCACTAGCTTCATGTGGGGTATGTGACGGGGCTAACATGTTACATGGTCCACATGAGGTGCGCGGTGACAGCGCAATGCAACAACCACTCAGTCACGCAATCACGTCATCCACTCGCATCATCTGTGACGCAAGAATGTCATCATGGCTGCTACCACTAGCTTCATGTGGGGTATGTGACGGGGCTAACATGTTACATGGTCCACATGAGGTGAGCGGTGACAGCGCAATGCAACAACCACTCAGTCACGCAATCACGTCATCCACTCGCATCATCTGTGACGCAAGAATGTCATCATGGCTGCTACCACTAGCTTCATGTGGGGTATGTGACGGGGCTAACATGTTACATGGTCCACATGAGGTGCGCGGTGACAGCGCAATGCAACAACCACTCAGTCACGCAATCACGTCATCCACTCGCATCATCTGTGACGCAAGAATGTCATCATGGCTGCTACCACTAGCTTCATGTGGGGTATGTGACGGGGCTAACATGTTACATGGTCCACATGAGGTGAGTGGTGACAGCGCAATGCAACAACCACTCAGTCACGCGATCACGTCATCCACTCGCATCATCTGTGACGCAAGAATGTCATCATGGCTGCTACCACTAGCTTCATGTGGGGTATGTGACGGGGCTAACATGTTACATGGTCCACATGAGGTGAGCGGTGACAGCGCAATGCAACAACCACTCAGTCACGCAATCACGTCATCCACTCGCATCATCTGTGACGCAAGAATGTCATTATGGCTGCTACCACTAGCTTCATGTGGGGTATGTGACGGGGCTAACATGTTACATGGTCCACATGAGGTGCGCGGTGACAGCGCAATGCAACAACCACTCAGTCACGCAATCACGTCATCCACTAGCATCATCTGTGACGCAAGAATGTCATCATGGCTGCTACCACTAGCTTCATGTGGGGTATGTGACGGGGCTAACATGTTACATGGTCCACATGAGGTGAGCGGTGACAGCGCAATGCAACAACCACTCAGTCACGCAATCACGTCATCCACTAGCATCATCTGTGACGCAAGAATGTCATCATGGCTGCTACCACTAGCTTCATGTGGGGCATGTGACGGGGCTAACATGTTACATGGTCCACATGAGGTGAGCGGTGACAGCGCAATGCAACAACCACTCAGTCACGCAATCACGTCATCCACTCGCATCATCTGTGACGCAAGAAAGTCATCATGGCTGCTACCACTAGCTTCATGTGGGGTATGTGACGGGGCTAACATGTTACATGGTCCACATGAGGTGAGCGGTGACAGCGCAATGCAACAACCACTCAGTCACGCAATCACGTCATCCACTCGCATCATCTGTGACGCAAGAATGTCATCATGGCTGCTACCACTAGCTTCATGTGGGGTATGTGACGGAGCTAACATGTTACATGGTCCACATGAGGTGAGCGGTGACAGCGCAATGCAACAACCACTCAGTCACGCAATCACGTCATCCACTCGCATCATCTGTGACGCAAGAATGTCATCATGGCTGCTACCACTAGCTTCATGTGGGGTATGTGACGGGGCTAACATGTTACATGGTCCACATGAGGTGAGCGGTGACAGCGCAATGCAACAACCACTCAGTCACGCAATCACGTCATCCACTAGCATCATCTGTGACGCAAGAATGTCATCATGGCTGCTACCACTAGCTTCATGTGGGGTATGTGACGGGGCTAACATGTTACATGGTCCACATGAGGTGAGCGGTGACAGCGCAATGCAACAACCACTCAGTCACGCAATCACGTCATCCACTCGCATCATCTGTGACGCAAGAATGTCATCATGGCTGCTACCACTAGCTTCATGTGGGGTATGTGACGGGGCTAACATGTTACATGGTCCACATGAGGTGCGCGGTGACAGCGCAATGCAACAACCACTCAGTCACGCAATCACGTCATCCACTAGCATCATCTGTGACGCAAGAATGTCATCATGGCTGCTACCACTAGCTTCATGTGGGGTATGTGACGGGGCTAACATGTTACATGGTCCACATGAGGTGAGCGGTGACAGCGCAATGCAACAACCACTCAGTCACGCAATCACGTCATCCACTCGCATCATCTGTGACGCAAGAATGTCATCATGGCTGCTACCACTAGCTTCATGTAGGGTATGTGACGGGGCTAACATGTTACATGGTCCACATGAGGTGCGCGGTGACAGCGCAATGCAACAACCACTCAGTCACGCAATCACGTCATCCACTCGCATCATCTGTGACGCAAGAATGTCATCATGGCTGCTACCACTAGCTTCATGTGGGGTATGTGACGGGGCTAACATGTTACATGGTCCACATGAGGTGAGCGGTGACAGCGCAATGCAACAACCACTCAGTCACGCAATCACGTCATCCACTAGCATCATCTGTGACGCAAGAATGTCATCATGGCTGCTACCACTAGCTTCATGTGGGGTATGTGACGGGGCTAACATGTTACATGGTCCACATGAGGTGAGCGGTGACAGCGCAATGCAACAACCACTCAGTCACGCAATCACGTCATCCACTCGCATCATCTGTGACGCAAGAATGTCATCATGGCTGCTACCACTAGCTTCATGTGGGGTATGTGACGGGGCTAACATGTTACATGGTCCACATGAGGTGAGCGGTGACAGCGCAATGCAACAACCACTCAGTCACGCAATCACGTCATCCACTAGCATCATCTGTGACGCAAGAATGTCATCATGGCTGCTACCACTAGCTTCATGTGGGGTATGTGACGGGGCTAACATGTTACATGGTCCACATGAGGTGAGCGGTGACAGCGCAATGCAACAACCACTCAGTCACGCAATCACGTCATCCACTAGCATCATCTGTGACGCAAGAATGTCATCATGGCTGCTACCACTAGCTTCATGTGGGGTATGTGACGGGGCTAACATGTTACATGGTCCACATGAGGTGAGCGGTGACAGCGCAATGCAACAACCACTCAGTCACGCAATCACGTCATCCACTCGCATCATCTGTGACGCAAGAATGTCATCATGGCTGCTACCACTAGCTTCATGTGGGGTATGTGACGGGGCTAACATGTTACATGGTCCACATGAAGTGAGCGGTGACAGCGCAATGCAACAACCACTCAGTCACGCAATCACGTCATCCACTCGCATCATCTGTGACGCAAGAATGTCATCATGGCTGCTACCACTAGCTTCATGTGGGGCATGTGACGGGGCTAACATGTTACATGGTCCACATGAGGTGAGCGGTGACAGCGCAATGCAACAACCACTCAGTCACGCAATCACGTCATCCACTCGCATCATCTGTGACGCAATAATGTCATCATGGCTGCTACCACTAGCTTCATGTGGGGTATGTGACGGGGCTTACATGTTACATGGTCCACATGAGGTGCGCGGTGACAGCGCAATGCAACAACCACTCAGTCACGCAATCACGTCATCCACTAGCATCATCTGTGACGCAAAAATGTCATCATGGCTGCTACCACTAGCTTCATGTGGGGTATGTGACGGGGCTAACATGTTACATGGTCCACATGAGGTGAGCGGTGACAGCGCAATGCAACAACCACTCAGTCACGCAATCATGTCATCCACTCGCATCATCTGTGACGCAAGAATGTCATCATGGCTGCTACCACTAGCTTCATGTGGGGTATGTGACGGGGCTAACATGTTACATGGTCCACATGAGGTGAGCGGTGACAGCGCAATACAACAACCACTCAGTCACGCAATCACGTCATCCACTAGCATCATCTGTGACGCAAGAATGTCATCATGGCTGCAACCACTAGCTTCATGTGGGGTATGTGACGGGGCTAACATGTTACATGGTCCACATGAGGTGCGCGGTGACAGCGCAATGCAACAACCACTCAGTCACGCAATCACGTCATCCACTCGCATCATCTGTGACGCAAGAATGTCATCATGGCTGCTACCACTAGCTTCATGTGGGGTATGTGACGGGGCTAACATGTTACATGGTCCACATGAGGTGAGCGGTGACAGCGCAATGCAACAACCACTCAGTCACGCAATCACGTCATCCACTCGCATCATCTGTGACGCAAGAATGTCATCATGGCTGCTACCACTAGCTTCATGTGGGGTATGTGACGGGGCTAACATGTTACATGGTCCACATGAGGTGCGCGGTGACAGCGCAATGCAACAACCACTCAGTCACGCAATCACGTCATCCACTCGCATCATCTGTGACGCAAGAATGTCATCATGGCTGCTACCACTAGCTTCATGTGGGGTATGTGACGGGGCTAACATGTTACATGGTCCACATGAGGTGAGCGGTGACAGCGCAATGCAACTGGACATAAGTCTTGTGACACCAAAGAAGATTTTTTTTGAGAATTATACCTACGTTTATGCATCAAATTCTTGCAGAGTATAGCACAGATTGTCAAAGTATCTACCCAATACTATTTATTCTTGACTAGCCAAATATCGGCTCTCCTATTTTACCTCGTGTGATATGTCTGAAGGTAGCTTCAGAGAGCCCGCTACTCGCTGTGGGTCGCTCTATGTCTGACCGTGGTCACAACTGGTCAGCCCTGTGTGAGTGGCGCCGGCGCCTAGTGTCACGTGCCATGACGTCATCTCGGACAACACCGGGGCGGGGCGAAGGAGTGTGTTTCTAGCTTCACGGTGATGAGATTGTGTCTAACTTCACACTTCCTTGCCCCGTCCTGGGATCTCAAGTGCTGAGTAACTGCGTCGGCCTTCAATCTCTTGGCGCCATCCAGGTTTGAACGTATCAATTGTTTACATTCTGTATCTTCTCTTTATGTTTAAGGTAGTACCTTCATTATACATATACAAAAAAATAAAAATCTGGAAATTACAAGTTCAGAAAACTTTTTCCTACATTTCAACTATATTTAAGTATAATTGAATCATAAAATGTCATTTAACTTGCAACCCCTGTCGTATTGCGAGGTTTCAATTTATTGCCTTCCGAGAATGAACAAAACTGTAACACAGGAGGTATAGGGAAATCATTTAGTTTTTGGTTGATAACTTTTAAAATAGCACACGTTGGTATTGTTTTCATTTTTTTCCTAATAGAATGTCCAACTATCTATCAAGAAATCAGTTTTTTGAAAAAACGTTGAACCTCAGTAAAATTAAAAACTCAAAAATAGCATGAAAATCGTCATGATTTTAATGACCCCCATAAGACTACATGTTAAAAATAGGAATTTATAACTACAATATCTCAAAATCTAGACACGAGAAGTTGTTCATATTTCACAATATCGTGTAAATAGTGATTATTGATACCTCTGCCAAAAATAGGCTTATTTGGAAGATATGAGATATCAGTTGTGCTACCATTCAATAATCAATATCTGATTCTATATCGATCATTTGGATGATAAATAGTGACGACATACCTTGGTTCGTATTTAGGAAAAAGGATATCCAAGTTTTATTCTATATGATGATAAGTTCTAACTTATTTAAAACACACGACCTAACTCTTGGATCCTACATCGGTATCGTCACAAATTAAAATAATAAAACACAACACAATATTTCGAAGAAGTTTCGATCATCTTCATCAGGTGCACACTGACGTGAAATCAACTTCGACCGCCAAACCCCAGATAAAACAGCTGATGTAAACAAACCAACCGCCAGCTCAATCACAACACAGATAGCAGCTAGCCGGCTAATAAACACACCGTGAAACAGCGACATAGAGCCACAAGAAAACTCTCCCCCCCCCCCCCCCCCCATCATAACAACATAGATTATCTTCTTCTCTTTCCTTTTACCTACCGTCGAAGAAGGAACTTTAAAAAGAGTATACATTTTTTGTTCGTCAACTGATTCTACGTGGCCAATATTAGCGATAGCGATCCTATGATATCGCTGTTCCAGTTGCAGGCGAAGAATGAAGCTCTTCATTGAAGCAAGAATGACGCCGCTTCTCGCCAGGTCACGTGGCCGGTTGACCTGACCTTGACCTGGTCACTGGTCACCGGTCACGTGGTCTTTGTTAGAGGCGCCGGCGCTAACTCTCCGATTGCCACAATAATTATACAAATTGCTGTTTATTTTCCAAACATTAACAAAATTATGTAATACGTATACTTTAACAAATTATAAACACTTAACAACAACATATTAGAATCTCAGATCTTCAAGTTTTAATGTCGTTTTGTACTTCTTTGGAGAGTTCAATGTAAGTTTCCAGCATAATGTTTCTTGTTCGCTCCATCAAATCATTGACATCGGACGCAGTGAGACCTTCAGTTGAGATTGGAGACAAAACCTTCATGATCACTCTGCCTAGAAACAAACACAGATAGAGTTTCAACTTGGTAGATAAGAGTCTAGTTTCGTCTATTATTTCTCTCTAAAAGGTAGTTTTGCTCTTACCAGTTCCGAATATCTTCCTCCTGTGACTAATGAAGTGATACGGTGAGTAGACGATTGGAATGATAGGAACTTGACACGTGATGGCCACGTGGAAACCGCCCTTCTTGAATGGCAGAAGAGAATCCCCGTCGTGGTTGCGCGTGCCCTCGGGAAAGTACACCAGTTTCCACTTCAAACAGTAGATTTAATCAAGAAAACGAAAATGAGATGTGTCATTTATGCACAACTAGGACAGATCATGTGCTCCGTTAGCAAACCATAACAAGTCTAATATATTAATATAATTTATCGTTTTGCTTTGATATGCTATAGGCTAGACACACAAAACAGACATATTTCAATTAAAAATTACAAATGGTGGCAGATGTGGGATATTAAAAAAGATTGGTTCAGGACGCTGTTTACATCTATACAAAATATTTGTATCTGTAATTAAAAAGCTATAATAATAAGCAGATTAATTCCACGGGTATTTAGCCATTTTTGGGATCTTCGTAAACCATTAAACCATTATAAATTGAAACTTGCTCCCAGCTTTCCTTATTCTTTAAAATATTTGTCGCACTAACCTTGTCTCTGACTTTTTCGCCAGCTGTTTTGAGTTGCTCTTTGGCTTTGTCTGAGTTGTGTCTGTCAATGAAGACTGTGTTCACAAGCCACGCTGCCAAGCCATATGGCCAGAAGTAGAAGAACTCTTTCCTCATCACTCCGCACCACTTCCCAAGCTCCAGCCACTTGACAGTCAAACCTAAACCAAAACAATGTTGTTGTAAGTTGTCGGAAGTCCAGTTTTAAGAATACCGAATAAATATTATCTGTACATTTTACATTTTACATTTTACATTTTACATTTGTACCCATATATTTTAAATCCTATTTCATAATAATCCAAGTCCCAAATAATAACCTAACCTAGTAGTCTTACCTAAATCTAATCTAAACTAATCTCACCTAGTTGGTCCAGACTGTTTTGGTGGTTGATCATGACCACACATCCTCTCTCTTCTGCCAGAATCTCCTTGTTCCTTAGCTCCCACGTGATGCCGATCACGCTACTGACGAAGCAGACCGCTGCGTTCACATATCGCGCACACCTGCAAGTAAGTAGATATCAACCCTATGCAAAAACCTCGGTGTCAAAGTAACTGACAATCCTCCTATATCGTAGTGAAGAAAAAAGTCAAAACATTTATAAATGCAAAGTGATATTTAAATTAATCCAAAACTACATTTAAAAAACACGATTCTTGCAGCCTCGTGTTTTCTTTTTGCATTTCAAGAAGATATAATTATTAAATTTTTTGGCTATGCTATGATTTAGACTAGATTCACCAAGTACCTCACATTAAACAGTATTTCTAGAATGATCTCTTTTTCATATCTCAACTTTTTTGTCGATTTTTTTTAATCTAGATTTTATGAGGACATGTTAACCAAGCATGCATCCATAAGAGATATTCATGGATAAGGTATAGTATTAATATAAATGCTATTAATCGTACCAGCTGTTCTTCTCGTGAGGTTGATGAAAGATCATGAATGGAATCGCTACAATGGCTTCCAGTGAGAATACAAAGTAGTAGCTCCAGAATTTTCCGTTATATGTCAAGAATCTATTCCCGCGAGAGATCAGCAAAACAGTCAGCAAGATGGCGGCGAGGAATGTCAAACATGATTGACAGATGATTCCTAGTTCCATCCTGAAAGATGTGGTCCATATGATACACATAACACAGACAGAACTACGATAATTATATTATGGTACTAGGAAAACGCTCTGAGTAACGCGTTGATGAGCGAGCACGGATACGCGCAACACCTCGAACCGAAATTATGTTTATCGAAAATGTCATTAAAAGCCAATAATTCTTGAATTTTGTCACAGACTTGTATGTAAATCTCCAACAATTCCTAAAATATTGGTCCCAATAGCCACGCAAAGTTTTAAGTTGATCGATTGAACCTTTATGATTGACCGATTCCTTGTTAATTTCCAAAAATCACAGGATATCGTTCAAAAAAAATTTAAACGGTCATATCAGTTTCATAATATACGTTTGAAAGTTTCTGCTCTAACAACCTTGAAGTGAAGATTCGAAGATGCCTTGAAATATGAAATTCGAGAAGTATGATAGCCAACACGCAAAATATCCGTAAACTGTCAATAACTTTTGAATTTAAACACAGTTTAGTCTGAAAATTGTCAAAAATACAGATAATGTTGGACCCGATGACCATGCAAAATTTTAAGTTGATCGGTCAAACGGTTCTGGTTTAAATTTCAAAAAGCACATAAAATATTTTTTTAAATTTTAACCAATGGTAGGATTTGGCTGAAAATTTGTAAAATAAGAGACAATGTTAATGTTAATGACCTTGCAAAATATAAGGTCGATCACATTTGTCGAAGTCCATTTTCATTTTTCAGCCTATCAGGAGATGTTTATTTAAATTTCAACCAATTAATGGATTTCAAAAAAAATAGGGTCTGCAAACAGAGAAGGTTGGTTTTACATGTGTGCAAAATTTCAGATCGATCGGTGAAACGGTGCGACCTGTGTATCGGCTATTAGCAGCCAAAAAAAAAAAAAAAAAAAACAGAGGTCCGTGCCAAAAGAGCCAAAAGGAGACGCTCGCTTCGCTCGCTCAATTATATTTTGATTGTATGTGAGCTAACATGTGACGTCGAATTCTTACATTAATAATTTAAAATGTTTTTTGTTTTGGTTTCCTAAAGCCGAGATATCGTTGAATATAATATTGCTATATTAATTTTATTTAGAAAAAATATTACAAAATAATTCACATTAAATCGTCAAACTGCTGCCAAATTAACATACTAAACATGGAATTAATCAACTTGATTTTGATATAATATTTATTACATTTTTTAAAATTGCTAGGTATTGTTCTCTTTATTCTTTACCAATTGCTAGATTTACTGCCTAAATCATAGGTAGAAATACCTAATTCCAATTACCTAATAAAACACTGCACTTTCGGGTTGAATGACGTACCTGAAATGATGTGTTGATGTATGAAGGATCTCCTTTGCTACTGCGGTGTCATTATACAGCAACTTATATCGTCTTACCTGTCCTTGGCCCTAACCTGTCAAATATTATCTACTGTCTTTATGCGTACAAGAAGCACTGAAGATTGGGTAATGAGTAATGACGTGTTACGTTGTGATTTTTTTCCGTTTCTTTGTAGATATCCCTGCAAGGTGTTGTGCTAAATCTCATCAATTGATATATGAAAAGAGCATTTGCCCCCTACTCCCCCCCCCCCTCCCCACACTTTTCACTGTTCATAATACTAGGAAAACGCTCTGTGTAACGCGTTGATAAGCGAGCACGGATACATGCAAAACCTCGAACAATATTCAATAATATACCTAAAACAACTGAAATCTAGAAGCACGATCCACTAAATTATATAAAAAATAGCTGAATTTGCTTCTCATTGCAAGTTATTGCAACAGTTATTGCAAGTCATTGCAGCATGATACACACTCATGTGTATTTATTTCAGTATTTAGGTTACGTAGGTATTATGGAATTATTATAAATAAAAAATACAGAGATTCAAACCACAAAATAGGCCATTATCTAAGTGCTAATATATGAGCAAACATAATTTAAGAAACATTATCCAAACAGTTACTTGCCGTTCCGTATAAAAGAGCTTATTTCTTCTAGCACATTGCTTACCTAACACAAACCTAACACATTGTATCTGATACAAATGAAATAAATATTTCATAAACATAATTTCAATTATCAACCAACCAATCTATTTCTACAATCAAGCAGACATTTCATCGGTCTACAAATAATTTGCTCAGCCTTTGAAAAGATTGGAAGTAAGACTGCATGTTAAAACTCTCATAAACAATAAATACCTATACCTATTAACTACATCTTCAAAAATAATAGAATAAACCCTAAGTATAACCTCGCATGTATTGCTTTAACTATTATCTAACCGCAAAGAAATAATTGTTACGTATTCAAACAATAATAGATAGACAGCTGCTTGCTTCCGAGTTTGTTTTGAATGAAGCGCATCGGGCGGCCGCAACGGACTCCTCGAACCTACAATGCTATTTATATGGGAAAACGCGATTTTTTTTATTTGTGAACGGATCTTTCTCAAAAACTATACAGGTCTAAGTTAGTATGAGATGAAGGTGTGTGCAAAATTTCAGATCGATACGTTGACCGGTGCGGCCTGGGTTGAACCAGCAAAAAAACAAACAAACAAACAAACACACACACAGAGAAAGTGCCGCAAGAGTCAAGTGGAGACGCTCGCTCCGCTCGCTTAAAAATGTCAACTTAAATCATTATAAAACACTGTTGATATCACATCATTTTTATATTATTTTAATTTTATAAAATATTTGTTATCTTCTTCCAAATTTATTTGTCTTCAATAATTCAAATTTAAAAAAGTTCGATAATGAAGAATTGGGAATGGGTTGATAGAAAATAAAAAAGTGAGATTGATGTAATACAAATTTTATTATAAAAACTCTGATCAACAAAGTTTTGCTTAACAATTTTTGCATTATGGCATAGAATATTCGTAATAGTTAGCCATAATTTTAATTAATTGCTTACAACATTCAAACATAACTTATAAGTACGTGTCTAAAATATATACATACAATTTTTAATACCTATCCAAGTTTTATATGTACACACAATAGTAAATATCACAAAATATAAACTGACGTTTATTTAATTAAAAACGGATAATTAAATAGTTATTCCCTACTTCAACAGATAAAAAAAATTATCAAAGAGAGCCAGAATTAATTGTTTATAAATCTATGAACCTCTGATGTTAAATGAAATGGTTATCAATTCTCCCAAAGTTCAAATAAAATAAGAGTAAAAATACTATACTCTGAAATAAATTGTAATTAAATTTGGAATAAAAATGTAAACTTTCTGTTAAATATCAAAATATTTAGACATTAAAAAAAGTATAGGATTCCCTTTGATTTCTTACGTTTATTGACAAACCTAACTGACGCTTTTCACGGTATTTTAAGTTAAAACATTTAACTTACTCAACGAAATTACCTTAAACTATTTATGTTCTCCAAATACGCTTTTAAAATATATTTAAGGTAATTCCAATTGCTGATATTTTTATAACAAACCGTCCTTGCAAACGTATTTGGTTTGACTTCTCAACAATTTTGTTCAGTACAAAAAGAAAACAATCCACATAACAATCACATCGCGATTCCAAATTCATCTCTAACCGACATCGTCACTACAATCTCTTGTTGACACTATTCCGCCCTCCCTCCGGATCCTTCCACGTGACGAACGACCTCCCGGAGTTGGACATCCTGACGGAGTCCCCGTCCTCCGAGATCATGTCCGGGTCGAAGGCTCGATTCACTTCGCCTCTGTTCTCGAACACAGCCTTGCCGTTGAGGCCGGCGATGGAGGTCCTCTGACTTCTGGGCGGCGGGACGATATTGTTGTTGCCCACCATGCCGTACTCGTTGGTGGCGCCCAACGTCTTCATCTGCGACTTCCGACGCTCAGCCATCACGGAGTTGCGGCGGACTTCCAGAGCTTTCAGGGTTTCTTTGCGGAGGGTCAGCTTGCGACCGAGTACAGGAGTACCTGTGAGATAAGACAGTCATGAGATGCCGTCGAGATCTACATTCTTTCGGACGTGTGGTTTGTAAAACCTCCGCTTCGATGCATGTTTTAAATAGATGCACGTTTTGAAGATAGGTGATCAGACATACCTATCCATGGAGTTAAAGAAGTCTGGAAGATTTAGCATATTTAGAGTGAGAACATGTCCTTGATACGAAAAGTTGAAATCCTCCTTCAAGTAAATAAAACCTCAACAATACAAAGTCGAAATAAATTTTAATACGACAATAGAAACTTTGGTAAATTGTTGTAATTTTAAATCAACAATGATCATTCCAATTTTGTCAATAATTTAAATTTGTCGCTATTGTTGTTCACAAGAATGAATTATGTAGCTGGTAGAAACGTTGTCCCACAAATAAGTGATACGTGATGGAGCAACTTCTGGCAAGATGGCTACTATCAGGTCCACATATTAATTTGTTTGTTCTTACATTTCGTGTTTCCATAAAGCAGTGGAAAAACAAAAACAATTGAAATTGATATTTAGCTATAAATTTACTTTTTTGGCCGTAACAAACAACTATACCAACTTTTTGTATTTATATTTATGCAAATGCGCCCTTGATAGCCGCCATTTACCTAGTATCACAAAATCCACCAGAGGTCAGTTGTGTTCTTATTTTCTCAAATAGAGTCTGTTAAAATTTAGATACTCTTATGTGATGCCAAGGCAAGGTTAATTGTGTAATTTATACGTCTCTTCTCAAAGTCAATATAACTGTTGTAATATATTGCCAAGCAATAAAATACAGCAATAACAGTCTAAATACAATTTTAATATTTCCTCTCGTGTTACTTACCCGGCGTCTTGCCCTCGGCGATGTTGAAGAACCTCTTCTTGAAGGCGACGTCGAGCGTCCCGATGGTGCGCGTCTTCTGCTTGTGCTTCTCAAGGTTGTGGATGGTCTTGCGACGCTCGACTTTGTCGGTACTCGAACCCGAGTATCCGTCGTCGCCGTCGATGCCGCGCAAGCGCTGTAAGTCGCGCGCGATTTGCACGAAGTTTTTGTCGATTATTGCGTCGTTAGTCAGATCCTCGGGCTGAAAAACAAACAAAAAGAAACATGAATCAATTGAATATAATTTGCAAATATTATTTCGGAGGTACAATTATAATTGAATGTATCTCTAATCTTTGCTTGAACGTATCTTGACCCCACAGACGCGCATTTTAGGAAATTTTCACTGCAAAACATTTACAAATTTCTGTACACTATCTTGAACTAAGGTTAACCAGATTTCATAGTAGACTTTTGATGACTTTCAAGCTGTTGAAACGCATTATATTGACACCAATTAAAGAGCACACGGGACGCTCTGAGCCAATTTTTGAAAAAAATATAAGGTGTCCTCTAGATGTGATTTTTATGGGTTTTCAGAACATTCCCTCGGTTTTTAGAAAATATTGCTACGAAGTCTCTAAAAAACAATTGAAATATCAATGTGTATGGAAGATCAATTCAGTTTCAACATATAAAACATCGTTTATGTCAGTTACATCCGAATGGGACTTAATGCGTTCTACCCCTGAACCCTTCAATTTCTAGTCGCTCCCCAAGACTTGAATTTAATAAGCAATTTACAGTGAAATCAGTGAAGTAAACGACAATATGGATGTGAAAGTTTTCAACTTGTGGACGGCTTTGGGTTGTACCTTCTTCGAGCAGTACATGTTGAGCTCAGTGGACGCCAGGATGTGCGAGAGCGTGCCGAACCGATGGAACAACATGGCCGTGAACTGAATCAGCAGAATCAGAGCGAAGAAGAACACGAAGACGAGACCGATGGGCTCAAGATGGAGGTACTCTTTGCTGATCAGCACCTTGAGGAAACATCACACCGGTTAACCAAACTCAAACTGTATTCTTTAACTTCCTTCATCATTTTCAAGTTCGTTTACCACGGTTAGGTAACAAAAATGTGTTTTTCCAGTTAAGTTATGTATCCATTTTATTTTGATTTGACTTCATTCTATACCTTGAACACAATCTCATGGTTTTAAAAGTTATTTATACCTATATTTTCTTTATCTAATATTTTTAATTTGTAATTCTAGTCTGAATATTATGGTAGGTATATCTAATAATTAAAATGTACAAAGGACTACTACAGAACGTGAATAGATTCAATCAACATAGAGCTCTATTTGAATGTTTAAGTTTTAAAGCTTTTAGGTAGTCAAAACGCCCCTAAGAAGGACAACGTAAAACGTAAAAGCTGTTAAATCATATAGCAAAGAAATGGAGCCCATTGTGTAGATTTCAATACCCGTTTCTCGTGGTACAAATAGGCAATATTACAAATCTACTTTAACTAATATTTTCTGTACAATATTTTGGAAAAGTGCTTTTACTAATAAAACTACTTCTATAACTAATCTACAGACAACTATACACTCAATTCTCAATAAAATATGTTACACTTCTTTTTTTTAAATTAAGGATAGTTTCTATCAATATAGACAAACATGTTTCAATTGTGTTGAAACTGTAATGGCTTTCACTTATATGGATAATGCCAGATTGTTCAGAACTAAAATCCGAATATAATTGATGAAAATTTCAAGTATTTGAAAATATAATTGAAAGCCTTTCCAGGTCTCAAGCCTGAAGTACACGACACACTTTCTTGTTCAACTTCTGTGTCACTTTTTTAACAATGTTTATTTACACCAAGAAGCTTCTTGTCATGAGTTGAATATTTGGATGAAGAAAAGAACATTGTCTATTTCCAAACAAGACAAGTGGCTTTGAAGTTGTACAAAAAATTGTCATTTGTAAATCAGGCATAATATATACTATATTATAACACATATTAACAATGATTAGTTGTATTAATACCTTCCTCATAAATATTAGTAACACTGTGGATGGTTAATAATTAGTTATTTCACACATTGTGCCCAACCAAATCATGCAGACAAAAAAACACGGACAAGAAAACAAAAAATGCCGGAGTTTCAGTCTCTGGAACGTTAGCCGGCAGCTGGGGAAGAAAAGATTTAATTGCCAATCTCTGATGAATCATGATGTGAATGGAATTCATGATATTGATTGATTGATTCATGAAAATATGAAGATGATCTCCAATTCAACAATAGACTGAAATTAGCTTTTACAGAGATAAAGAAGATTTAAGAAAAATAAGAGACTGACATTTTTATCTGATATTGTATATTTATAGACAAAAAATAAATAGAAGAATAAATTATTAACAAATTGTGCTTCATGTGAGTGAGATTATTTTGTTATTGCGATCAGAAAATATTGAAGTAGAGAGTAAAAGTATTTGAGCTTTGAAATAATATTCAGAGAGAAAAATGTTAAGAAGATTCTTTAAAAAGAGTTATTATTGGAAAGAATTGGCAAGATATCTGTTCGATTTTGTTCTCAAAATGCATATCCCAGAGAAAAAAAATAAATTATAATAACATAAATTATTAGAGTAAGCATATTTTAGCACAAAGTCAAAGAAAATTTCTAGACAATTTACATGAAAAATGTGAAATGCATTTTGAGAATAATGTTTGTGATTTTCTTTGTGAGTATGAAACCCCTATTAATTACACACACAGTGACCCAAAAGTACAGCCAACGCATAAAGTCCTGTTAATTCTTCACCCTTACAGAATATCATGATACCACCACTCGTACAGCGAAGCTCGATAAGTTGCCTACAGCAAACCCATAGTTGTATGTGGATCCGGTGCGGTTCTTGCTCTGTTGGTTGCTTGTGCTGGCCCTGAAAAGGGCCGTTCGCAGCGACGTTTCGAGGCACTTGCTGTCCTCATCCTCAGGCAGGCTGGGGTGCCTGAGGATGAGGACAGCAAGTGCCTCGAAACGTCGCTGCGAACGGCCCTTTTCAGGGCCAGCACAAGCAACCAACAGAGCAAGAACCGCACCGGATCCACATACATCTATCAAGGGCTCTGATCCACTACATCATAAAACCCATAGTTATTTGTCAACAGAGGGATGACTTGAAAAACTGGTTTTGTCTGTCAACAACGTCCATCCACACAAATATCTACACGATGCGATTCAATCACAAAAATAAAAATACCGACTGTAATTTCCTATGAGCTGTGTGATTTCCCAAACTACTTAATACTTATGTAACACATTGTTTAAATCTGAGTAGACCGTCATTGAACAAATGCTAATTAGACAATTCAAGTATAAAGATTTTCGTTTATTCGACAGATCTCAGGATTTTGATATCAATCCTAGCGTGTTTGCATGATGATCGTATTTTTTAAAAATTAAGAAATACTTTTTCTTATAGATTTTTTAGAGGAATAAAAGAGAAGAAGAGAGTGTTTTAGAGTTGACGACTCTAAAGACTAGAGATCTCTAGAAGATTAGAGTTGGCGTTGAGTTAAGATTTAGAGTCTTTAGAGTTGAGTGGTGTTTTAGGGTGACGTTGTGACTGTGATTCTCAGTTACTTTCCGGTTTCTGTTACAAATGAATTTATCTAAGGTTTGATGGTTATAGGAGCTGTTTGAGTGTTTACAATAACAATCAAATATTTTCTGATCAATGATTCACACACTGATTGATAATAGATCAAATTATGTTGCCAGCCTTGACACCAGGATTCATTCAATTAACCGATTTATGCCATTTGGAAGATTTATTAAATACAAATTACATAAATATAGACTATCTTAACTTCATTTTAATATAAATTAATTTTTAGATTAAATAATTTAAAATACCTAATAATTATATAATTTTGGAGTATTTAAATTAAATAGTTTAAACTCCAAAATGTATTATAACAATCGTGATATAATCAATACCAATGAAATCCAAATGCACCAACCAACTATATTTGTTTTAACTGAAAGTTAATTATTAGTTCCGATAAACGAAAACCTGATTGTTGTTCCTACGTCATATTAGTTCGATCGACATAACATTGACTTCCTTATCTGTGTGATCTATCTGGGGCTGATGAACACAACCCAGTAATGCAGTCATCCCTCTGTTGACAAATAACTATGGGTTTGCTGTAGGCAACTTATCGAGCTTCGCTGTACGAGTGGTGGTATCATGATATTCTGTAAGGGTGAAGAATTAACAGGACTTTATGCGTTGTCTGTACACACACATAACACAGTACCACTTTAACCCTGTCTATCGGGGTCAACCCCATGCTTCGGTGCGAAGAGAGTAACACGTAACACCAACCGGGGTGGAGTAGAGGGTAGAATAAGTGCGCACGCAATCTAGTCTAGAGAGTCAACATTAGAATATTTTCAAATAATCACTTTCTCTATTCATCGACTTCTTGGAGTAACTTTTGAATGAGCAATAAGTTTAGTAAGATCATTGTTTGAAGATAATTGTTTCAAGTTTATTTATTTTTCAAAAGTTTACAAGTTTTGCAACTTTTTAATATTTTGTTTCCAAGAAAAGCTAACTCAAATATAACATTTCTATTATTTATGTAAGAAAATATTTACAATTTATAGAATTACTACTAATTCCTGATCTATATCATTTTTTATAGCTAGAACTTTTTCTACATATTACAGTCCACTTCTAAAAGTTCGTTCTCTAGTCCCACATGCGTGCGCAACATTCCATTCTCATTTAAATTTCGGAGAAACAAAAAACCTATCACCGAGTTTTACCTCTGACGTCTCCTCGACGTAAGTGATATTTGTCTTGACCCCGAGAGGCCAGTCAATATGAAGCATGTCTTTATTCAATTGTAGCAAGAATACGATTAAAACAAAAAGAGCATTGAACATGAAGAATGCAAACACGGACTTGTTTCGAAGTTCTATCAGATCTGCCGCGATACGAGCCTGGAAAAACACGAGACAACACACGACGAAACGATTAGTAACATACAGATGCGCTGTGGGAGGCTGAGGAGAATCGTTGTGCGACACAAGTCTGGCAACGCTGGCATATTGGCAACGGTGTAAAGCTCAGGATGACGACACGGTGCAGGCATACCAACTTTATTAGGTAAGAAAATTTTATTTTAATCAGAGATAACTGGAGGTGGAAAAGGATGTACACAAAAAGCTCAATTTCCTTATTGATGCATATTATAATTTTTAAGTTGAAAAAGCTTCACTTTAAGCTTTAAAGTCAGGTTAATCTGATGAGATTTTTTAAGCATTTTACAAAAGAGCATTAAATGTATTCTTTTGTGTAGATTCGACTCCCATTCTGTATTTGTTATACAGAGAATATAGAAGTAAAAAATATCCTAAAAGCTTTACAGTGGCATCTTATTCGTTCGTTGTGAGACAGGAATATATTGTTTTCATTAATTCTGGACATGAAGAGGGGGAAAACCTATTCTCAAAATGCCAGGTATTCAATTTGTTAACGTTGGTAGTCCTTACACCATGACGCCATTTTCAAACTGCCTGCCATTTTGAAACCTTCTTGTGTCAAATCACACGTTATCTTCAGCTTTCCACGAATTGTCTTAAACCTAGGGGGTTTTACCTCCTGATTCTCGTCGTCGAAGGAAATGAACGTTTTGACTCCGAGTGGCCAGGTAATGTATATCTTATCCTTGTTCAGTTGGAGGAGGAACACCACCAAGACAAACAAGGCATTCACCATAAAGAAAGCGAACACAGATGTGTCGCGCAAATCTTTCAAATCCCTGGTAATGCGATTCTAAAAAACAGTTGCAAATTGTTTGTTAGTAGGTTTCAGGAAGAAGAAGGATGTGGCTGGCCGATTTCAAGATGTTAGAATTCGGATCAATGTATTGATAAAGTTATCCGAAGGTTAAATCTGTATTATCCTGATTTTATGGTTTGATTGATAAACAGAAGTCCTTACACAATTAGCTTTTAGGACATATAATAATTAATAAATCATTTCTCTGAATTTTCTAAGAAAAAATATATGTATGCTTGTATTTCACTGAATTAGGTCAGTATATCTATTTTTTTTAAATTAGAGCGGTACACCACTTTAAGGTTATGAATGCTGGATTTTTTGGGGGAAACAAAACAGAATAAGAAAAGAGAAAATCACCACAATGTTAAAATAAATTCCATGGTTCCTCCAATGTTAATGTGATGAGATGAGAATAAAGTTTTGTAAAAAGTTGAATGATTGAAAATAAAATAGTCAATTCAATGAGAGAAGAATTATCAAGAAATAATTGATTAGTTTGTGCAACTGATATAGATCGTGTATTTGAATTTATGAGGTGAATCTTGTTTTGAGATTTCAGTTATTGTGCAAGAATGGAGTGGAAGTGCTTATTTCATTGCCAAATTAATTTGTTTTTAAAATGTCGATGTTGGTGAATGTCGATGCTATTTTCTGGGTGAATGATTACTATTTTCACAGGTAAGACAAGAGGGCGCTATCGAACATTTTTACAGACATACTTTTAAATTTGCATTCAAATGACAATTCAACTAGCAATTAGTTTTGATTGAAACAGATGAAACATAATCATCTACAATGTTGTATGAAAGCATAGATGATGCAACTGCCCTTGAGCCTTCCTGTGTTTTATCTGCTATTAGAAATGAAGTGACGTGTTGTCCCCGATTAACTGACCTCCTCCTCTGCGTTCTTGTCGATGGGATAGAGATACTTGTCCAGAAGATCCTTCCAGAACTGCGACTCGGCGCTGGTGATGTAGTCGACCTCTCCCTTGCGCAGATCGCGGTCCTCGATCCAGTAGGGGTTGATGAGGTCGTCACGCTCTTGCTTGGGCTCTGTACAAACAAGACAACCATCAGAACATTGCTGGTGATGTAGTCGACCTCTCCCTTGCGCAGATCGCGGTCCTCGATCCAGTAGGGGTTGATGAGGTCGTCACGCTCTTGCTTGGGCTCTGTACAAACATGACAACCATCAGAAATTGTGTTTCCATTGGATAAGAGTTCTGTGCATGGACCATAAGCCTCCTACTGCCATGTTAGAGAAGAACAACCTAATGGTACATGCAAAATACCGGTCGATACGTTGTTCGTATTTGTATTTGTATTTGTATTTGTATTTATCCTCTGCCCGTAGACATGTACATAATACAGGTATGGGTATCGCGGAACAAGGCAATATTGTCCTCTTTTATATTGTTTGGGGGGGTCTATTCTATAACGAAAAAGAAATCATTCTGGTCCTGAATAATTTTAGTTTCGTTTTGTAGAATAGGCCCCTGGCAAATAAGAGTAGGGTCCTAATAACATACGCCTTTCAACAAGTCAGGATGGCCGAGCGGTCTAAGGCGCTGCGTTCAGGTCGCAGTCCACTTCTGTGGGCGTGGGTTCGAATCCCACTTCTGACATTACCTTTTTTATTTTTGAAGGTTAATTGCATGGACATACAAAACCATGCATGAAAGTACTACTTGATGTAGTGACGATTGCTAGTGAATTTTTACAAGATATTATACTTTTCCATGGCGGAAACGTAAAAAATCTCGGACAGAAAGTTGCATGTATTTGCTGACGGAGTGCTGACCTGAGCGGGACGAAACTGTCTCGTCGTCATCGTCATCATGGATCTGGTCCTCCTCGGCAGCCTCCTCAGCCAGGGCGCCGAGGTGGTGGTCGCGGCTGTTGGCGGACGTCGTGCGGCGTCTATGCGTCGTGTGGTGGCTGTTCGGGTCGACCACTCTGCAAGCAAACAGTCATATTACGTCATGCACTCATGCGGCGGACATTTTGTTGACACGTCAGAATGGCGGTCAATCTGTGTCTTTGGCATACCCTGTTCACAAAAAGGATTCGATCATGATCCAAAATTTCAATTGTAATTGAAAATGTATGTGAACTGAACACAATTGAACTCGATCATGATTAAAATATCGATTGAAAAGTAACAACGCGATCGAAATCTGAATCACGATCGACGTCAAGGTCAAGCAAAAGAAATAATGAATTTTAAATCAAAGAACTTCATAAACCATGCTTTAGTTTTCATGAAACAAGCCTTTTAAAGTTCAACTTGACACTAGCTGGCATTTTGATTTCGATTGTAATTGAACTGGATCACGATTGAAACTTCAGTGAGAGCAGGAACTATTGAATATCTTTGACAGATGTTTGTCATGAGTCTGATGCAAAAGATCACCTCTCGATTGTCTCCAGCCTCTTGCCGAGTCCGTCGAGCGACTCTGCGATGCGCAGCAGCTGCGACTGCTGGTCCTGCGACTTGGGATTCACGCAGCAGATGATCTTGAAGAGTCCTGCCAGAGAGAACTCGATGGAGCCCTCGTCGCTGTTGCTGTCTTTCCCGCCGCCGCTCTTCAGGAAGCCGAGGAGCGACTTCTGCTTCGCCTGCTTCTTTGCTTCTTCCGCTTGCTTCTTCTCAGCTATCAGTTCCTGCGAGACAATACGTTGATGTTGTCATAATAATTTCAGAATTATTTCTACCAATTATCATCTCATATTTTTTGCCGTAGTTTTCGAAATTTGGAAATAAAAATAAACTTTTTGGCTAATTCAACCCTACATCTAACTAACCCCTAGTTTAATTAAACTCTATTCTGCTATTTTTCTTTTTAAAACATTCAGCGTTATTAGTTACTATACAGATACCTAGACAAACTTTAGACCCTTATATATGCTTAATTTGATTGAGTGAAAATCGCTCAAAAATGAGTTAAATCCACTCAAAAATGATACGAAATTGTTCCTTTTTTGAGTGGATTTAACTCATTTTTTGCGATTTTCACTCAATCAAATTTAGCGTGTAGATTTATATTAAGATTAGATAAAATTATAGATTCTTAGATTTATATAAAAAAAATGTTCAGTGCATGATAAAGAAGAAGCTTGTCCATTGACTGTAAGTAAGTATGGACTTATTAATAAATAGTTAGTTATCTTCCACCATCATGCAATTTCATTAATATACATCATCCGCTACATTAAAGAGGCCGGGAAGGTGCAAGGGTTGACCAAGGTAATACCTCTTTCGACTTCTTTTGAACGGACTCCCTGGTACCCCACGTGACGTTGTTCATGTTGAAGACCGCATAGACGATGAGCAGGAGGTACATGCTGGGGATCGTGACGTAATAGACGATACCGCTGGGCAGACACCAGAACTCTTGCGGATGGAACATGGCGGCGATGATCAACTCCAAGGCGACAATGAAGAAGAACAGAGAGGACGGCGCGAACGGACCGTCGTCTTGGATTTGTAACATGATGCCGACGAGGACGGCCATCATCACGAGGCCGTATATCGAGGAGATCACCTTGGCCGTCGCCAACTGTCGGGAAGTGTTAGTAGGGTGCATGCCAGGAGGTTAGTGGTGAGAGTTGTACATTGACGGCGTTGACAGTAGTGACAAAATAGTTACTTTAAAATTAACATTATATTTTTCAGTCTCAGTTGAAGTTTAATCTCAAAGTTCCTGCTTTGATTATTGAGATTGTGATACTTAGTTTTAATTTTGTTGTTATTTAATGAGAATGTAAACTTGATGGCTTCTCAAATCAGAGATTTAGTTTAGAGCTCCTCAACTCTTTTCTATTTTTAATATTTAGTATGTTGTTACTAGAACGCCGTCAATGTGAACTCAAAAAACATGCAAATCAACTAAAAAGTAACCACAAACCATCAGACCATCACCATTCTTCATCTCCACCACCTGACGCCATCACCAGAGCCCGAAGTTCACTAAAATACAAGTTAAAGACTAATTATAAAACATGTTCAAACACAGCAAAGGCAGGAGAAAATGTTTTGAATACGCCTATCTAAAACAATTATTTTATGAAATCCGCTTTCTTGTTACTCAAAGAGAGTGTGTGTTTTTAAAATGCGTTTCAAAACTTATTCTCGACAACATTGACATCGCACACATCGAGCACACACCTTCTTCGTCTTCTTGACGGCGACCTCACGCGTTCCCCAAGAGACGACGTTCAAGTTGATGATGGAGTAGAGGATGAGGAGGAGGTACATAGAGGGTATGGAGAGGAGGTAGATGAGTCCCGGCACGATGCACCAGAACTCCTGGGGATGGAGGAAGGCTGCTATCAGGAAAGAACTGGTGAGGGCGATCAAGAAGATGGCAGAGGGTGAACCGATGCCGTCCTCGCCGAGCTGGAGGGCTGTACCCACGATCACCGCCATCATGATTAGAGCGTAGCATGTTGATAACATTTGAGCGACGAATAGCTGAGGGACATATCACGTTACAGTGGTTACAGTAAGCAGACAAGAAACAAAAGCACACATCAATATTGACCACAAACATACTTATGTTATAATTGATTATAATTTATGAATAAGTAAGCTGACCATAATTTTATCTGCTCTAATTTTATTTTTGTGCTTTTTGTATTATTTACAAAGATGAAAAGCGTCGAACTTGGTAAGTCGGCTCCTGACCGAGAAATGCACTAAGGGGGATTTTACACCCATGCTCCAATAATAATGGAGTAAGATACGCTATTTATATAATAAATAAATAAATAAATAAATAAATAAATAAATAAATAAATAAATAAATAAATAAAAGTGTGTTTTATATGTCTGACTGGCCTAAATGTGTTTGACATGTGCACTGATTTCCAAAAATATGAAAAGCATCAAATTTCCTTATCAAAATATAAATATGTTTTTACGTACATTAATTAATAAATGACGAAAAACATATACGGACAAGACAATAAATATTGACAAAAGCTTACATAGATGAACATTGACCAAATAAATAAGAAAGTCTACATACCTGTATTTCTGATTTGCACGTGAAGCAGACAAGCATGAAGATCAATATAGGAATGATGTTGTACTGAAAACTGGTCCAATTGTCGATGTGAAACGCCGCGACGAAAGCTCCCACCAACATAAGAAAGATGGTTCCGGGTCCAAGGATCGTTCCTCCCATCAACATCATCTGGTAACCGATGTAGGGCATGGAGATGTTGTCATTGATCTTCACTGTCTTCTTGTAGTCCATGAGCAGGTCCATGATGTTGGCCATGGTGGAGGGCACCCAGCGACGACGCTGGTTGTAGAACTCGTTGAAGCCCTCGGGCGCGTGGGTGTAGGCGTCGGAGGCGGCGGAGTACTCGACTCGGTAGCCTCGTTGAAGTAGCAGCGTGCAGAGCCATCGGTCCTCGCCTAGTGGACATCACAAACATGCGTCAGACATTGGTGTCAAGTGTACATGGTGGGGGCGTGGGTGTAGGCGTCGGAGGCGGCGGAGTACTCGACTCGGTAGCCTCGTTGGAGTAGCAGCGTGCAGAGCCATCGGTCCTCGCCTAGTGGACATCACAAACACGCGTCAGACATTGTTGTCAAGTGTACAGAGTGGGGGCGTGGGTGTAGGCGTCGGAGGCGGCGGAGTACTCGACTCGGTAGCCTCGTTGGAGTAGCAGCGTGCAGAGCCATCGGTCCTCGCCTAGTGGACATCACAAACACGCGTCAGACATTGTTGTCAAGTGTACAGAGTGGGGGCGTGGGTGTAGGCGTCGGAGGCGGCGGAGTACTCGACTCGGTAGCCTCGTTGGAGTAGCAGCGTGCAGAGCCATCGGTCCTCGCCTAGTGGACATCACAAACACGCGTCAGACATTGTTGTCAAGTGTACAGTCGGGTATAGAAGTGGAATGGAATATACATCAAAAGGGTCCATTTATATGGGGGTTGTCATAACTCACGCAAATAGTTCAGTCATTCAGTGTTAATATTGTCTTTTATGCATGGACTCTTGACAACTTAAAAGCTGTTACAACGTATAAAGAAAAGATATGGAGTCTTTTTATGTAGATTATGTTAAACTTCTATTAAATATATTATTTTACATGCTCCTCACACTAGCCACGTGCTCAAAATAACACACGTTTAAAAATACGCACTACATGGTGTCATTGAATGGTCATTTAAATTAATTATTGTTGCGAGTAATTTTAAGTCATGTAGCCGATCCTCACTGAATTTAGAATGAAAGTAGAAGGAAAAGTAAATAAAACATCTCAATGTTAGCGAGCTGCAAGAACTTGGCTCTTAATCAATATGAACTGACCATCTTTCATCATGTCAGGATGGCCGAGCGGTCTAAGGCGCTGCGTTCAGGTCGCAGTCCACTTCTGTGGGCGTGGGTTCGAATCCCACTTCTGACAATACTTTTTTATATTCGATTTTAGATTAGATTAGATTCATTTTATTTTTTAGCAGTTCTGCTATTAAAATATACATAAATACATAAAACACATACAGTTGAATATACATTCATTGTCAAAAGCACAATAAAATCAATGTTAAATACATAGATATAACAATAGAATACATAAATAACATTGGAACAGCTGGTAATGAAAAATTAAAAGAAAATTCAGTCAAAGAAAGAATGAAATATAGGAGGCAGGCTTGTAATATTGCAAGTTATTTGTTAAAAATTGTCCCAAAATCCATACGCAGTTGTCGATAACAGCTTATTTTCTTTAATGAATTTGCAACATCCCTTTCTGAATTCATGTGGTGACTCACTATTTCTAATGGTAATAGGGATGCGGTTATACAATCTAATACCTTTATGAAAAATTGTATTGTCTATTTCATACACATTCATAGAGATAAACTTACATACTGCTAGCTTTTCACTAGTTGTTGTTTTTTACCTTGATCGTACTGCACGTAATGCCTGGCCTCGTCAGATCGGGTCGTGTATTTCCTCATGACATTGTCGTCCATCAACGCCTTCCCTCTGAACAAGGAGAAGCAACCGGGACTACAAAGTACACAGCCGATCATGTGCTCCGTCGCCTTCTGCAACCAATGGCCGATAGCGTACTCGAACATCTGGTACCAGACCATGGGTCCTGCAAAACAAAAACAACAAGACATCAGCAAAGAACCATAGAGTAAGAAAATTAAAAAAAAAAGTTAGGACACATCTGTTGGAACTAATCTACGCAGAAAAGAGGTAACTGTGACTAAACTAAAACAAAGATAGAAAACTCAAACGTAGGTTTTGTTTAGTTTGGTGAATGTATGAGACAGTTATTTGTGTACTCAGAAGTAGAAGGACGCTATAGTTATATTGACTCATGAATCACTCATGGCCCCCAGAAATACTGGTGTAACCCCCCCCCCCCCCCCCCCCCGTAAAACCATTGGCGTGGACTTCCGCCCTTCTACCTCTGAGGTGCAGATTGTATGATTTGTCGCACCTGATCCGACGGGATGGATGCGACCGCACGCAGCTCCCAGATTCCTGTTCTTCTTCATGAGATGGACCAAGAGGTGAACGGCTTGAGGTTGGAAGTCGATGTCGCCGTCAAGAGTGAGAAGGAAGGTGTTCTGCGCAATCTCCTCCTTGCGGTCGACAGAGATGGGCAGCTCCATGAGACGGTGGCCGAGGAGGTAGTACATGTACATCACCTGTCAACATGACAACATGGCATTCAAGATGGTGGCACATCGCCGTCAAGAGTGAGAAGGAAGGTGTTCTGCGCGATCTCCTCCTTGCGGTCGACAGAGATGGGCAGCTCCATGAGACGGTGGCCGAGGAGGTAGTACATGTACATCACCTGTCAACATGACAACATGGCATTCAAGATGGTGGCACATCGCCGTCAAGAGTGAGAAGGAAGGTGTTCTGTGCGATCTCCTCCTTGCGGTCGACAGAGATGGGCAGCTCCATGAGACGGTGGCCGAGGAGGTAGTACATGTACATCACCTGTCAACAGGACAACATGGCATTCAAGATGGTGGCACATCGCCGTCAAGAGTGAGAAGGAAGGTGTTCTGCGCGATCTCCTCCTTGCGGTCGACAGAGATGGGCAGCTCCATGAGACGGTGGCCGAGGAGGTAGTACATGTACATCACCTGCCAACATGACAACATGGCATTCAAGATGGTGGCACATCGCCGTCAAGAGTGAGAAGGAAGGTGTTCTGCGCGATCTCCTCCTTGCGGTCGACAGAGATGGGCAGCTCCATGAGACGGTGGCCGAGGAGGTAGTACATGTACATCACCTGTCAACATGACAACATGGCATTCAAGATGGTGGCACATCGCCGTCAAGAGTGAGAAGGAAGGTGTTCTGCGCGATCTCCTCCTTGCGGTCGAGAGAGATGGGCAGCTCCATGAGACGGTGGCCGAGGAGGTAGTACATGTACATCACCTGTCAACATGACAACATGGCATTCAAGATGGTGGCACATCGCCGTCCAGAGTGAGAAGGAAGGTGTTCTGCGCAATCTCCTCCTTGCGGTCGACAGAGATGGGCAGCTCCATGAGACGGTGGCCGAGGAGGTAGTAAATGTACATCACCTGTCAACATGACAACATGGCATTCAAGATGGTGGCACATCGCCGTCAAGAGTGAGAAGGAAGGTGTTCTGTGCGATCTCCTCCTTGCGGTCGACAGAGATGGGCAGCTCCATGAGACGGTGGCCGAGGAGGTAGTACATGTACATCACCTGTCAACATGACAATATGGCATTCAAGAGATATTCTAGCCGTCCTCTTCATTGCCCATTTTTTGTGAAAAATCTAGGGTATAGGAATTCCATTACATTACCTATTAGATTTAAAAACTAAAGTAAAAAGAAAATTTAACTTGAAACAATAAGCAATTTTTGGCGTTTGTGTGTTGGCATTTTCCCTCAGGCGATGAAAGGAACCGGACGACTGCACTATTTACAATTATTAGGTACTCGACATCTACTGAAAATCAAATTCCCTGTTCGCGGATTGCTGTCTGTGCACTAAGAAAAAAGGGAACTATATAGAACTTTAAAAAACGTTAAATTTCTTGGGCTTAAGCAGAATTTTTAGTCGGTCGTTTTCATTTTTATTTTTTACAACTACACTAAGAGGTCTAGTGAGAGATTTACTTAATTTTCCATCTTATCTATACATAAAATTAAATGTAAGAAATTGTTGGCGTATTTCGTCCTGATCGTATGTCACTGACCTGGCTCCAGCGTTTCCTGTGCCTGATCTTGCCCTTGTCCTTGAGATGACACACCATCTTGGTCTTGCCGGGCAGCGTCCAGACGAGACGCCCTCCGTAGGGCGTCGGCAGCTTCTTCGGCGGTCGCACACGGATGTTGGTCTCGTGGACCAGGGAGGCTGCCTCGTCGATCGTCTGCACCAGCATCTTCACGAAGCGGTTGACCACGTTGTCGTCGTCGTTGTCGTCACTGATCTCGAACGCGTCGTCCAAGAAGATGTGAGCTGGAAGGAGGGCGTAAGTAATTTAAATAATTTCAATGTTCCGGGTGCCCGGGAATGTTACTAAAAATCGCTTAAGAAGCTGACATTTTATTCAAGGAAGTGTGGACAACGGAAATTATACTGTAGAAACTAGTAGCCAAAAGAGGGTGGATCACAAAAAGCTCAAGTGAATTTTGGCTAAATTTTTTCGCTAAACGCCCTTAAAAAGGGGGTAAAAATAAATATTACTTTCTTGAAGCGGTTTGGATGATTAAGGAACTATTTCAGGCAAATGCAAGGCAAAATATAGTGGAGGTGTTGGTGTTGTCCATGTTGAAACTACATGGTTTGAGCGTTGACAACTGAACAAGTCAGGATGGCCGAGTGGTCTAAGGCGCTGCGTTCAGGTCGCAGTCCACTTCTGTGGGCGTGGGTTCAAATCCCACTTCTGACAATACTTTTGATTAAGTTTTGTGCATATTTTCTGGTCTGGAGAATCTTTCCTGATTGTACTTAGTACATTTCCTTTCATTGTGTGCATTGAATAACAATTGTTGAGCGTATTCTTTATTTCAGTATTTATAGAGGATCGTCCTCGCTAATATCATTTTCCGGTGAAAATAAAACGAAATCTTCTAAATGTTATCGATGTTTCCACTTTAGAACGTATCCTGATTATTTAATCGTTCTCATCTCTGCACACATCAAAACATCAACGAATGATACAGTATTATGTAGGTGTACCAACTAAAATCTTTTGATAAAATGCTAAGTTGTGAAGTCAGCAGAAAATGTATTCTTGCTTTATTGATCTTTGTTTATAGTCATATCAAGTGAGAGACGTATATTGGAGATTAGGTCCAATATCAGAAGGTAACAATATTACACTCTGGACAGAAATGTTCCCTTGTGCCCCCCCCCCCCCCCCATAACCCACCCCAAAAATGTCAGCATTTATTCACATGAAATGTTGCTTTGCCCGTAATTCTAGTCAAGGTCTCTAGTGGAAATTCCAATATTATTTTCTTCACTGCCAAATGGATTCACGGCTTCCTGCATTTGGAAAGTTTCGAAGAAAGTTACTTTTTCAATGACAATTTGGTTTCTATTTAATATATCTCTTAATACTTATCGGATTCAAACGAAACTTTTTGCTTGGCAGTTCGTTTGAAATTATGTACAGGAAAAGTCAAGTTTTGTTGAAAATGGGACGCGAATCGTGATCGTAACGCAACTTCTGAGCTCCGGATTCCATGGCCAAATATTGTTCAGGTCGATTTTTGAAAATTAGTTTCACTGCCTACTAAAATTAATTTTCACTGCACAATTGAAATTGACATTTAAAATTAAGACATCAGAAAAAGCGATGTTTTTCACGAATAACTCGGTAAATACTGAACAGAATGTCGTGAAAGTGTTACCATAAATCAAGTCACGTAATTATATACATTATTGGCGAGTTTCAATTTGATCGGTGGAAAATTAAAGATTTTTTTTATAAAAAACGACATTTTCAGCCACGTTTATATGGGGACGACGTTCTTCTCTTTTAAGCGTATTAGTAAAGGATAAACAAAATTCGAAATGATTTTCCTATACCTCCCATGTTAAAGTTTTGTTCATGCTCAAAAGACATAAAACTGAAAACTCATAATTGGGCGGGAGTTGCAAACTACAGGACCTTTATAATAAGTCTTTTATACTTATATATAGTTGAACTACTGTTCTAAAAAGATTTTTGAGATGGTAATGTCAAAATTAAATAACAATGTGCTATATCAAGTCGCCACGTTAATTTGCAATGACTGCAACCAAACATTACTGCAACGTACAATTAAAAATGACATTAAAAAAAGGTCGCATCGGCCGGGAATCGAACCCGGGCCGCCCGCGTGGCAGGCGAGCATTCTACCTGGTGAAGCTGGTGAGAAGCCACTGAAGCTGGTGAAAGTAAACTGCTTTCTGCAGAGTTAACACCTGAGTTTACGTTATGCTTAAATGGCACAATCGGATAAAATAAGTGTTATGCATAAAACACTGTGTTGATAATGTTTTATTCCACGTTTTGCATACGACTTCAATTGCTAATGACCTTGATGATTCAAGTGTTGAACGGATATTCAATCTTCCAAACGCCAGTTTTGTTTGTGCAGTCCATAAACCCCAATTTAGGGGTCAATTGTGCAAATAAAGATAGAAACATGAAAATTTGTGTATTTACTAATTTGTCTATGAGAAATCCAAAAATGTATGGCCCGAAGCTGAATTCCTGAAACTATTGGAGGAATTAATAAAATATGAAGTCATACTTTTTAGTAAAATTGCATATTACACGCTGTTTTGAAGTCATTAAAACAAAGAATATAAGTACCTTGATTCAATCAGAGCCTTCTAGATTTTTTAAGAAATCTGCGAATTAATCAAATTTTAATAAAACAATTGACGGTTTATATTTAAAATAGTAATTATATATTATATAATATGCAATAGACCAATTCAGAAATTATCTGGATGGCTCTGGATTCTAATGAATTTCACATGCAGTATGATTTTCCAAGTGTGTACCTATTCATGTTGTAACCCATTGTTGTAAAACACTAATAGATATATGGAAAACCAAACTGCATGTGAATTTATCTAGAAACCAGAGCCACCCAGATATTTTCTGAATTAGTATATTTTAAAATTTCCATAAAGTCGCCAATTTCTTGTATTATTGGACATTTAGTTATTTAATTTAGTTAGTTAATAACACCGAAAGTTGCAGGAATTCAGCTTGGGGCCATACATTTTTTGATTTCTCATGGTCGATTTAGTAAGTAGGTACACCAAAAAGTGGAAACGACAAATTGGAGAAAGACAAACTTTTTGTGTTTTCGGGTTGAAATTTCAGACTATGAATAATTAACGCTCGTTCTTAAAAGCTTCATTGATTCAAATTATCGAATACGGGAAAGAAAGGACACCTAAACTTATATATCATGTCTCATAAAAGATGTGTATTATAATATTTTATGATAAAAGATCATAAAGTAACTCGGAGAATAGAGTTTTATGATCAATATTAAAATAATGTATGTTACCTATACTTTTTAGCAATAGGGATGGAAGAAACATTTTAGTCAATAATCTAATAATCTAATAAAGGGAAATAATCTAAGGAAATTACTTCCTTTATTGATTTTTTTCCCCCAAGAAAATTTATTGGTTTTGTTTCTCTCGTGACTCACTCTCGAACTCGTAGTAGTCTGGATCGACGACGCGCAGATACTTCTGCGCCACCCTCCTCGCCGACTGGTCCTCGTCGAGGCGGAGGATGGACTTCAACATCTCCATCATCTCCTCCTTGGTCTCGTGCCACATGGTACAACACGCGTAGATGCGCGTGATGTGATCCGACGACTTGATGTTCGACGGCGTCGTCGTGCTGGAGGCGGAGTGCACGGACAGAACCTCCTCGTAGTTCTCCTCGTTGTTGATCTCGGCGAGCTCCTGTACAGGAGGCGGCCACAAGAGGGACATTTTAACTTTGTTTTAACGGCGACACACTCGTAAGAATAATTACCAAGATGATTGATGGATGAAAATGGGTAAGAATCGAAGGACTGAGGTGGCCGTGGCTTATTGAGAGGGAACCGTCCCAGCATTTCCAAATAGACTGAGGGAAACCACCCAGTCAAACTATAGTAAATTTCTGTACATTAGACGCAAAAAGCCTGACGTCCATTTTCTCGATTTTGCCTTGATCACTTTTGGAATTATGAAATAAAGCTCATCAATCGCAAATAGGCCGAGGTCCATAAATACATCACACTGAAGTATTCTCTTTCAATATGACTGGTGTCACAATTACCAATAAGATAAGACGATGACAGAAAACTGTTTTTGAGCTAACATCAAGAATCATTGTAATGGGCTTAGAACCTTTTAGGGGGTAAATTTAATAATGTAAATACACCACTGTACCTCAGTTTTGACATCTGCTTCATCATCCCGCCTCCTGTTCAGCCCCATCGACTGATCAATGAGGAGGGCGTTGTACATCGGCGTCACAAACAGTTTCTCCGTCGTCGCCAGACGCTCTGCCTTGGGCGTCCATATGTGCAGCGTAACCCACGTCTGCGACAGGAGCCACAGCAGCCAGACCCACGCGTGTTGCTCGGTGATGAAGGCGGAGAGGAAGTAGATGGAGGGCGAGTTGAAGAAGAGGTAGTCGGGGATGGTGTCGTGGAAGAAGCACGGGTCGCCGTTGCGCAGACCGCACGCAGCGATCAGGAGAGACAGGGAGACCGGGATGGTCAGGTTCACGGGGAAGGCGTAGCTAAAGCCCTGGATCAGAATCTTGCACGCGAATTTGCCTGGAAGAGAATTACATTTGGTGACAGCTGTTGGATTTGTATCGAGGAACTGTTACACTGGAGACTACTTTAAAATTGATTGGTGACTTATAAAATATCACTCCTAGAAAAATTAAACTATAACTTTTGATCACATCAGCAATGCAAAATTAAGTTTCCCCCAAAGGACGTACATTATGTTGGCTCGTTCGATGTAAACTTATAAATTGAAACAAATCAATGTGTTTTTTATAATGTAAGCGATTATACAGTTGTTAACAGTGTTAACAGTTGCTCTTCTATTTCTCCGGGGCCTACAAATACCCAGGAGCCAGATTCACAAAAAGTATTATCTCCTAATACGTACTATCTTTGGTTATAACTCTCATTTAACATGGTGTTTTTGGTATTAAATCCAAAGATAATACGTATTAGGAGATAATAACTTTCGTGAATCCAGCCCCAGGTATTCATTAAAACTATAAAATATCCCCCAAAAAACACAGAATTACAGTTAATTGTGCCATCAAGATAGTGGCAATACTGAGGGATTTTTAATGCAAACTATGATTTGATAACTTATACCGCATATCACTAATCTAATCGTAATCTATAATCTAAGTGAGTCTTACCGAAAATGTAGCACACGTAAGCTGCAAAGATCTGGATGATCAAGACATAGACGGCTGCGTTGTAGGAGGCTTCAACAGGCGTCGTTTCTCCAGTGTAGGTCACGTCAGAGAAGTCTGGCAGACTCGTTCCCAAGACATTCGGCTTGATCTGAATCAAACAGACATTTACATCAGCGTCATAGAGTTGTTGCATCGTGTAGGTGTGAAGATAGAGAGTAATCTGTATGCTTTTTACTCATTACGGTAAGGACTGAAACTTAACCAGAAATATAATTTGCAATCATCAACGAGCTCTGATTGAATAAAAAAAATGTATCTTCATATCTCTGGTTTCTGAAGAAAGCATTGTACATTGTGTTTGCACGGCTTTCTGGATAACTTCACTGGTGAAGAAAATAAGTGATAATAAAAATACCGAAAAATTGTTCAATTAAGTTCGCACTTAGTTGTGCAGCATTTAGTTGCTATATTCGTCTCCTTGTTCTTTGACGTTGAAGCGGCGTCATGGAGGGTGATAGTTTACGACGTAAAAGCGAAAAGACAATAACTCAAGAGAAGAAGAACCGAAGGTCTTTAGCAAGGAATCAAAGTAAAATAATTCATCATACAACACACATCCCAAAGCCCGACATTACTAAAAGTGCAGAATCAGTACCGTATGACTACTCATATGATATCGCAGGCATTCGAGATTTAACCCTTTTAGGCCACACGCAACAGTTGTTGAAGTGTGTGATTGGCGAGCATGTGACGTCAGAGATTCCGTGGATATATGTCGACAAAGAAACCATCGACGACAACCTCGAGCTACATGAAGAGAGTTCCGACTTCCTTCCTATCAAAGACGTCATTAAAGAATACACCAGCGACAAAGTCCTGATCGGCTACAACGCGACGTCCCTCATCGAGAACCAATTCCGTATCTGCGTCACGGATGAGGCGCAGAAGTCCGTCAAAACTATCCTCGATGCGCAGAAAGCCGCGCAGGAGCAGAAACTCAAAAACGCCATCCACAAGAGGATCGGAGTGTGGATGTCGTTCGGCAGCGAAGACGACGTGAATGAAACAATTGTCAAGGACATGAGATCATTGATAGAAGTTGAGACGGTGATGACGATCGGTTCTATCCGTGCTCCGGCGTTGTTCTCGGACAGAAACGTCGCCTCCGTGAAGAACGGGTACACGACGTTCCGCGAGCCGCGTCACTTGTCCGACACCATCAGGAGGTCGCGGCTGAGCACGGGCGTGCAGGCCGTGCCGGCGACGGTCCCCGGCGAGGCACAGACTGTTGAGCCGCTCCCGACAAACATGTCCACGCAATACGAGTTTCCGATCACGATTCCGGACACACTCACCGAAACTGACATCGAAAAGACTTTGAAGCTTTTAGAGAAACACGAAGCATATTTAGACTCAAACTTGACGTACAACGAGCACTTCGACGTGAATAAAAACGATTACGCTTTTCTCGGTGACGACGACGAGGACATCCACATCCCGGATAAGATCAGTTTCCACGAGCTTCAGTCTCTCTCGAACGTCCGTAAGGAAGACCGGGTCATTTCCTGTGCCTCCTGGCATCCCATGTGGTCTGGGATTGTCGCCGTGGGGTACGCGAACATGTCCATCAACAGCGTTACTCGCATAGAGAAGGATACAGGCATGCCGGAGTTCATGGAGACGTTGCCACGCAAGAAGTGTGTTCTCATCTGGAGCATGAACGACTCTCTCAAACCTAAACTCGTGTTGGAATGCTCGAGCGAGGTTCACGCACTCGAATTCTGTCCGCACAACGAGAATGTCCTCGTCGGAGGTTGCATGAACGGCTCCGTTATAGTCTGGGATATTTCCTACAAACTCAACGAGGCCGAGAGGGTGGTGATGACGAGCGACTTGCAGAAGAAGTATCGCCGGGAGTTGTTGAAGTTGGTCGGATGGAAAGTGGATGAGGAGAATTCCCCCAACGTGCGGCCGGTCGCCGTGTCGATGCCGGAGTTCACACACAAGATGAACGTGACCAAGATCACGTGGCTAAACCCGCTCTGGAAGATGACCGCTCTCGGGACCTGGTCGACGCCGGCCGAGGAGGACGTGTTGGCGATGCAGTTTGTCACAAGCGGCAGGGACGGCGTCGTCAACTTCTGGGATTTAAACGCTCCGGTGGAAACTCCATCGGAGTATAGGAAGAAGAAAAAGAAGAAGGACGCCGAAAAGGAAGTCGTGTTTCTGCGACACTTGGAGCCGTATGTGTCTCCGTACGCCGCGTTAAATAAACTGTTCAAACCCTTGTTCAGGATCGTCGTCAGGGACGAGAAAGAAGACGAAGAGATCTCGTTTCAACTCGCCTCGATGGAATTCTACACTCCTCGATTGGAGTACAAAAGAAGGGAAGGACTTCCAGCGATGAACTTGACGGATAGAGTCAAGTTCTTCCCTGTCTTGGAACCCCCCGAAGGTGAACCTTCAACCGAGTTTATCTGCGGCACGACGAACGGCGTCCTCGTGCAAGTCCGCTGGGAGGGCGTTGTCTTCCAGCCGAGGATCCCTCTCCATCACACCATCAGCCAGATCGTGGCGCGAGGCGTTTGTCATCACGGTCGCGTTCACGCCGTCCTGCGGTCGCCCTTCATCGCGGACATGTTGCTGACCGTCACCGACGAGGACTTCGCGCTGTGGAGAACCAACAGGATGCAGGCGCCGATCTTCTATCGAAGCTCGAGGATCCGGCTGACGGCCGCCATGTGGTCGCCTCACTTGCCGAGCATGTTTTACATAACTAAAGCAGACGGCACTCTGGAGGTCAGTCACAAGTCTGGACATTTCCCATTATTTACCCGGCATATTATTCTTGAAATAAGTGAGAGTGAGTATGAGTAAAATCAATGAGAAAATTGTTATCAACCAATAAGAATCCAGCAGGCTTAGATTTGATTGGTTGATACAGATTTTATGAATTTTTATCTCAGAGGTAGTCACCTCTTTTCTAATCACTATTCAGGAATAAGCCCCCAGCATCTGCGTGTATGAGAAATACTAAGAAGGGTGTCTAGATTTATGCACTAAGAAAGAAGTAGGTATTGAAGTCTTCTAAGCAGGCCCCTAATTTGTTTTTCGTTTCACGTGCTTTCTTCTGCAATTATTGTTTACGTGAGCGTGAAAATTATAATTTTGAAATCAAGGTTTAGTTTTAGATGTAGATGACTATTGATTTTCCACCATTTCCATTCACTGCACAAATGCTGCGATAATTCCAATGAAATAACAGAAATAAAAATGTTTATTTATTCTCACATTCTTCTTGTCCTTGCCCTCATTACGGCAACAGTGATTCTGCATTAATTGCAGTCATTAGCTTGGTCTCTGCTGTCTAGGTGTGGGACTTGCTACGTCACACTGAGCGGTCCATCATGACTCAACGCATCTCTAGCCTCTCCATCACCGGCATCTACCTCCACAACCTCCCCATGCCTCGCGACCTCGTCGGCATCTCCGACAGCGGCGGCACCTTCCGCGTCTTCCTCATCCCGTCAGCGTTCCTCAAGAGTTCGCCCAACGACATCGACGCACTCAACGCCTTCTTCCAGCACGATCTGGAGAGGCGGCAAGAGATCAAGGAGTGGCAGGATACTTGGCTGGCGGCGAACGAAGAAGCAATCCGGGAGCAACAGGAGCGGGCAAAGGAGCAGTTGAGACTGGACGAGGAGGCGAAAATGGAGAAGAAGAGGGTGGCAGCGGAGGAGTTGAGAGCATATGAAGCCAATCTTATGAAGATCAAAGCGATGGCGAAGAGATCGAAAGATTCCAACACCAGAGCTAAAGGTCAACAGAAATGGGAGGAGATGGAGAAGGAGAGGATGACGAAAGCTATATTGGCGAAGAAACGTCTTGATACTGAAGACTTGATGAAGAAGCAACGTCCGCTGCGTTACGTCAAAGAAAGGAAGCAGAAAGTCGCCGAGAAGATCGAGGAAACTTTCCGTGAGAAAGAAAACGTATTCAAGGAGACGATCACGACGTTGTTCCCTGAGGTCGCTGAGAAGGAGGACGTCGATACCCACGAGGACACGACGCACACCGACGGTCTCGAGAAAGTGTTCGCGAAGCAATACGAGCAACGCCGGGTCAAGGTTCAGGAACTCCTGGAGACCGACCCGATGCCGAAGAGTCGGGACTGGAAGACGCTGCTGAATGAGGGGATCGAGAGGAAGAACAGCTTGACGATGGGTCGCCCGGATAACATGGAGTGGCGTCGGGAGAGGTATGAACGACGTCGCGACGTCTGGCTGGCCGAGGCGGCGGCGAGAGGTGACGACATACTCGAGAGCTTCGTAGGCGATGAAGACTTGGACGTGCCTATTGTTTGGTCTGATAATGCGGATGCGGAAGATTGAGTTGAAGAATTCATATTTCAAGTTGTGCATGATAATAGTTTTAAAATAAATTAACTTGTAATTTGTATAAAATTTGATATCATTGTCCAAAAATTAGAATGTTCATAGCGATATGACTATTTTATTTCAATTTATTGTCTAAACAAAAAAATATTAGCTAATACACTATAAGATCTTCGACAAGTATACCGATGTATCCTTTCATATCGTCATTGTAGAAATATTTCAGCCCAAAATCTCCAAACTTCCTGCTCTCAAAGCTTCGCACTTACCTCAGATATCGTGATCTTATGGCTCGAGAACGCCGTGTACATTTTGGTGAAGAAGTTCGGCACACTCTGTCCTTGCATGTAGAGGATCAACAACTCCGCACCGAAGAAGCAGATCATCTTCCAGATGGAGATGAAGATGTAGGTGAAGTATCTCGTCTTCTTCAACTTCTCTCCGATCCTGCCGAGCTTCTTGACGAGCGTGAAAGGCGAGTCTTTGGCGACATAGTTCTCCCACCAGCCGCAGGAGACGAGGAAGACGGTGAGAGGGATGAACCAGAGGCTGTACTCGTCCTTGCCTTCCAAGAGGGGCCACACGACGAAGCCGGTGAGCTGGGCGGCAATGGCGACCACGTCGATTGCCATCTTCAGGTATCGCTTTGGTTCCTTGTTGCTGCGTGACAGCATTCCTGGAATTAGATGGAAATTAGTTTGATTCAATTCTCAAATGCGCTGAAAGAGTTATGACTCTATTATAATCTTGTCATGACTGAATATAGAATATGTTCAGAATCTCTACTATTTTATTGACGATGTTCATTTTAAATTACATAAAGTTTTGCGAAATGACATTGATAATGAAATCTTAGGCGATGACATTCGAAACGTGTGATTACAATAATTTAAAAAAATTTAAGTATTTCTTTTCAGATAAGAATATCAATCTAAAAACAAGCCTTGTTTCAATAACATCTCTACTGTGTAATTCTTATCTGTGGTGAAATATAATTAACTTGCTCAAAAGAATCACGACTTTTCAAAAAAACGTAAAAACACCCTAGAATCGTTTTTCGACATGCAATAAAATACGTTATAATTCGAAATGTTGGTTATCACCATGATTTCATTACAAGAAATACGCACATTCCTTTCATCTAATTTAATTTCACTTAGCATTTTCATGTTCGAGGAAGGCTACATGTCCTGCATACAATGACGGTGGCATTGACTTCATGAAGAAACACATTTACAATACAAAGTTACATGTTTATCAAGTGGAACCACGAAAACAAATCCCCACTCACGATTTGTCTTAGCAGCTAAACATTTTGTTGAGCCATAAATTTTCGCAAGAATTCAGGAAAGCGTTTTTACGTTACCTTAATTTGTAAGCATGTTCAAAAAAAATGTCTAAAGAACAATGAGCATCGTAATTAAATTTAATTATTCGTTTACGCTGGATGTTTAACTAAACAGGAAAAGACACAATTAACCCATCCATTTTACAAGTTACGAAAAAATATCGCCGTAATTTAGTGATGACCTAGCACTTTCATTTTGTGCCATAACAATCATCTCATTTTAAATTATATGGAATGTAGCTATAAGCATGTTTTGATTTAGAAACTCTACAATTTCGGATGTGATGTTTTGTATCTGCAAAGAGCTCACGCGTTGTATAAAAGAGTGACAAGTGGATCACGACATCTCACGGGCTATTCGTTTATCACTCGCGTTTCTACAAGAAGGCATTCAAATGGAAAGTGACACGAGAACTAGTATAGCAATTTGACGTTTCCTGCGGTCTCGGGGTTAAAAAAAAATCACTTTCGAAGATTCCACGCCAAAAAAGCAGAAACATAATTGGCTCTTTCTGAACGTAGGATGTTTCAAGGCAGTATGTCAGTAACTCATATTTGGCAGGTCGTGAAATCTTTATTTTTGGACCGCACATTATAATTAAACTACATTCATATTCCCATTCCAAAAAATAAAATACATACCTATACAAACTCGTAAATAAAAATCAATAATTTCTAGCCTTCTTAAAAATAAATTATGCCATTCTTCAAACTTAGGTCCGGTTGTACAATGTCCCAAAATCTGTATCGGTTGAAACCTATGCAACAGCCAATGAAACAAAGCGAACTACCGCTAAAGTTCACTTTAGGCTGAAGTGAACTTTATCTTATACATATCGGGACATTGTACGACCGGGCTTCATGTTCTCTAATTGATGGAGCATCAAGTGTTATGTGTCAAATTGTCTCACCCAATAATCCCGGTACGAAGCAGACACAGTTTGTCAACATCGCTCCCTTGACGACGTCCAGCCTGGGCAGGATGACGAACATGAGGAGGGCGACGCCGACGGTGTGGCACGTCTCCATGAAGAAGACGACGAGGAACTCTCCCGTCGACGGCTTCTTCCATGACTTGAAGAAGCAGATTCGAAGGGAGCGAAGGAAAGTGCCAACCTCCGGTACGAGGTAGGCGAAGAGGAGGCACCACAACCACGCGATACGTTCCTCTTCGGGAAGCTGTACGGTGAAGAGCTTTTCTCGACCTGGGGAGAGAACAATGGGCTTATTGACGACTCGACAGCTACGAGTAAGCGAAGTGGATGAACTAAATCCCCGCGACATTCTTCTGAAAGTTGAGGTGCAGTGAAACGACTTGGCAGAGTGGTGCTACCGTCCCACTTCATCAAGTCAAGAGTTAACGTGCTCCACGTTAACGTTAACGTTCCAGTTAACGAGGCTCCAGACGTGATTTTGTAATAAACTACAGTGGAACAAAATTCTATGGGAACTTGAAAATCGAACTTCATAACCTTTGGTATCGATTTCATTTCTTGACTTGACCTTTTTAAAAAGTGAATTGCACAATTTATCCGATATTCGTTGCCATTTTGCTGTTTTATCGCCAATGAATCAATGAGCGGATCATTAAATATGAATTACTTCGACTTTGCAAGACATTGTCGGAGGCGAGTTCTTTGTTACACTCACGTCGTTCTGTCGAGGGAAGAGGGTTCGATTCGTTACGAAATAAAACGTGAAACGTTTGTGAGACACTTCTGATACATCTGGGAATGCAGATATTTTTAGTAATTCAATTGACTCAAATGTCTACTTTATAATAAAAATTATAAAATATAAAGTTTTCACAGTTTTAGTAATTCGACACTATTCGAACAAATAAGCGATACGTGATGGAGCCACTTCTGGCAGGAAACTTTTTAGATGCACTTTTTTTATTTTGAAGTTTGTGTTTCCATAGGGCAGTGAAAAAGGAGAAAAAATTGAAATTTTGATTTAGTTACAAGTTTACTTTTGCAGCCATAACAAACAATTTAATTTAATTTATTTAATTTATATTAATATCCCCGTGATATCCTCCATTATTCCCCTTATGGCTAGTACCAAAGAATCCACCAGAGGTCAGTCGTGTTCCTTATTTTCTTGAATAAGGGAACCATTACAATTGTTGAAAATTAGAATTTGACCGCATATTTGATGGCTTTTAATTTTGCTGTTATGAGCCATTGTGCAAATTAAAAAATATATAATTATACCCTCTCCCCCAGGAATCAAATACATTATCTTGTACCTAAGTATTTGTTGCAGTAGGGTAGTTTCTTGTCGTCATTGATCTGTGACGTCATGAACAACATCGTCCCCTTGGCGATGACTCCCGACCCGAGGACGATGATGAACGTGAAGAGATAGGCGACGACCTTGAGCATCTTCATCGTCAACTCCAGACAGTTCTGGTTCGCCATGGAGCCGCCATCCGTCTTGGGCGGGAGATCTCGGAACACGTCCCATCCTTTGGTCTCGTGGATGGTGCGTTGGCTGCACAGAACACAAGATCAAGATGACGCTCTGGTTGCCATGGGAACAGACCTTAATCTTGATTGTTTTGCTGGGGGACAGGTCATTTCTCAATAGATTGTATTTTAAATACACTTGTGATAAAAAAAAAAATTATTTACAGATTTATTTTTTTCTAATAAAATAAGGAAATTAAATCAAGATGAGCTTGTCATATAAAATATCCATTTACAGAATCACACTTGCGAAAATAATATCGAACACTTCACAAGTGAATGTGTTGAGATCTGAACACGTTTTCTAAAGAAAGTATAATAATTTTGCTCATTTTCTGCGGCCAAGATTTACACCAAAACTAAGTGTTACCTATAAAAAAAAACAATTTGAACTATACCCGAAAGGTATACTCGTATGGATAACAATACTCTTGCATATTTTTAGAGTGTTCTCTTTTTTTACCGGATTGTTCACAAATACATAAACTGTTTATTGTAGAAAAATCGTGTACCAATAAAACCAACGATTTTTACTTTCAATTGAAATGTGTTACTGATTTTGTTCGAAAGTAAGTTCAATGCACGAAAGAAAAGGGCAATGTTTTGCTTTTGCTGTCGGCGCTTTTAACATCGGGCGTACAAAAAAAGTGACAGTCGAATGACTGATTTAAATTTTAAATCTTATAAAATACTTCTAAGAAACATTAGAATAATAGCATGTATATCTTGTAATTGCTTAAAGGTAATTACATGTTTTAGACCGCTTGATCTCATAACCTAGTATAATGTATTAATAAGGACTTTTAAAAGATCTGCCAGCTTTTGTACTTTCATACACTTAGAGAATAAGTTTAAATTCAGAAATCAACAAAATCATCCTGACCACAGGCAATGAAAAATCACAAAACCCATATTTAACTCAATTACTTTATCAAGAGGTTGCAAAACCAGCTCTTGAGATCACACACTTGGATTGTAACATGATAATAGTGTAATACGTTCTTTATCATGAAATGCAGCCAAGTTCTGATTAACATGTGCTTGTTATTGTCAAGTGTGTCTGGTTGATTTGTTTATGATAGAAGTTTGAAACAATGGCAGCTAGATCTACTGCATAAGCGACTGCATACAGACTCTATGCAAGTTGCAGAATATATATTATACGCAATTCTTTCTTGTTCATAACATTTTTATATACTACTTCTATGTAGGTTTGGACAAAAAGTATTAAAAAACATCATGAAATCAAGTTGAAATAAAATAAAAATATGCAATTCGTTTTTTAGACTTGCATAAAAAATGTCAACGATGTTTTGTAGTCATAGAACGTCTATAAATTACGAAATTTCAGGTTGATATTTGCACATGTTCACTTTTTCTAAAGTGCAGACACATGTCAACGTATAGGTCTAGATATAAATTTCAATAACTATTGTAAATCCAAGGTTGAATTTTTTCGTCTGTTGTACTGCGTTTTTATATAAAGATTTGCCAACAGTGAACACCATGACAGTTTAAATGTAAGTATTATTTCAACTAGGAACACAAATTGTGATTAACTGTAATTTCAGTATACAATTGTTTGTGTCTCTAAAGAACTTCAAAGTCATACATTATAATTGGTATTACAAATTGCATTGCGTTGCTCTACTTTAGCAAAGTAGACTGACATTCGCTATAGAAATGGCGTAGGTGGAGATGGTATGGGGAGGGGCAGTGGGAGGGGGTGACGAAATATCTGCATGATCTACCCTAACAGCCCACCCAGGCTTGTTCCGTCTTATCAAGGTAATCAATCGGGTTTTGACATTTTAAATGTTTTGCAAGATTATTAGACGAAATTTAAATTAGGTATAAGTTTCCAACGAAGATGACGCACGCCGAAGATATTGTGTTTTTTTAATTTAAGTGTAATTATACACTTTTTAAGATAAAAAAAAATATTATAATGTTTCTTCTAAAAATGTATTACAAAATAGATCACTTTTTAACTTGTAATTTGAAATATTTATTTGGATTTTTACAACTTATTCAAAATTAATTTATTAAAATACCTAAATTCTTCACACTTAGGTGACTGATTGTGTAAGACAACTACCATTTTAGTTCAGTTGTTACAATAATCTCCATAGGTGAGAAATCTGAGAGAATATTATTTGCATTATTTTGTTGTTTCATACTTTTAAAAGAACCGGATAATGTTAATTAAAGTCACAACAATTTCCCGTGCCTTTTTACTCTTTTATGGTTCATAAAAGAATAATTTAATGACTTAATTACTTGATTGGTCACATTATTTGACATCTCCACGGAACTGAATTAATCTCTATAAAACTTCTCCGGTCTCCGGCGTGAATTGCCCCGATTTATCCGAGAAATGTACGAGTGAAAGTGAAATATGCGACGAACCATGGCATTCCCTGGCGTTTGTGTTCCACATCACAATCCACAAGATTGTGTTCTGTCTCGAGACAGTTCAATCACGATCTAGAGGATTGTTTGTAACAGCTGTCGAACTGGCTGGGTGTCAATATCTTAGCCACGGAGACAATGGACTGGTTACGTCATCGGGTTGATAGTAGTGTAATTTTCATACGTGTCTTTCACGTTGGCTTGCTGAATGGTTTTACTTTTTGTTGCATATAAAAATGATTTAATCGACAATTTATTTTTTTATAAATAGCAATAGTACTAGTGCATAATACACATCAGAACAGGGTGAATCAAAAACAGCTCCAACGAACTTTGGGTCGCATTTTGCATAAAATAGCACCTAAAATTTTTACAAATCCAAAAAAAAATAGTGAAATTATTAAATAATAATTCAATATTTCATTATTCAAGAAATTATTGGCAACATGTGAAATTTATATATGTATGTGTTCCATACCGGGAAATTTTTACTTTTCTCGAAATAAAGTGAAAATTTGAGATATAATGAATTTTCACTTCCTTGGTCTATATTAATTAATTATAATATTAGTATACATACATGCAACAGTATCTTTTGTGTGAAATAATACTTTATTTCAAGTAACAATGGCATGATACATAATATAGGCTACTCCATGATTATATAAGTTATTTTTGTGTTCAGAATGAAAGGTCACATTGTTGCCAAGTTTATTGATTTGTAGTAGAACAACGTTCACATTAATGATCGCATTGACTAAATACATCAGAAATATGTGTTGCACATTGTTCTAGACTGCATTGTTAGACGATTTGTTATATTTCTAGGAATGACGTTGTTGTCTGAAGTTGACATTTTCACAAAGCGGTTTTTCTGCAATATGAAATTCTTGAGTGTCGTGATCATCGGATAATTACTTGCAACATGGACTTTGAGCTATTCGCAATACAATGCATTTCGTCGATATAATAATGGAGAAACACAAACTAATCTACAAGAATATTAATCTATGAGACCATCAATAATATTAAACCTGATGTTATATCTTATCAAATACAGTTATGTTCACACTTTTGCTGAGATTGCCTTTCATCAGCGGAAATGTTACATAAAGAGTTGTAATATGGACATTTTCTATTTTTACTTAAATGGAACTGATTTTTATAAAATTGGTCCTATTTTTTCAAAAGTTCAGATAAAGGTACATTTTAGGCTTAATTTTCATGCTTATATTTGTCACAAAGTTTGTATTTTATTTTAACACCAAATCTATCAAGAAATATTAAATTAATTGATTCTGAATCATTGAACTCTATTCTTTATTTACCTAGCTAATTGTACTGTACAACACCAATTATAACTTAATTTTAAATTTAATTACAATTCTTTATTTTCAATGTCCCCACTACATTTCCGGCACTCCCCGTCGCATACAGAGTTAAATTCACTTCCTGTCCGACAATTAATGTCGTCAAGGCAATCAAGAAGAATTCTTAACACTGGCTAATTGTAACACCTTCAGAAGTAGCACTCGGTTTCAGGTGGTACGGTATCGCAGAGAAAGTCAGTTGCAAATGTCGACCTAACTTGTTGTCAGTCGCTCCAGGCATGATCGACATAGCAGATTTCAAACATTTCGTTCGAATCGATGTTTAGAGATTGACCAAATGGATTAGAAGAGTGTAATCTTGTCTAATCCTTATCGCTCTATTAATGTGTCTATAGTTCTGATGAATCGTGGATAAATTAATAAGAAAGCTGTTTTTTTCATAAACACCTTCCGCATTTATTTCACAAAGAATTAATTTCACATTCCTTGTGTGCATTTGGAATTATTCCTTTAATTCACTATTATTTATTTATAATTTGCTTTTGTATAACACCTCCAACAGTCTCACAATGTATTTCAATTATACTAATGGCTTCACGGAATGATGATGAGCCCATCTAAAGGTAGAATGATTCTGGTATAAATCATAATTGGAACTATCTCCTTAAACCCGTAAATGTGGACATGATTGTAATTTCTTTTATTATGTTGTGCCTATTTAGTACTTCATGATATACTTCAATGTCTTCTTTATTGTTCATGTCCTGAAAGCTCAAGGAATAATTTTGACAGTAAGTTATTTAAGATCATAAATTCCTACACACCTTCAGAAAAGTAAAACACTGTGACCTTGAACTTCGGTTTAAATGTCATCTCACAGATTTACGAGTTTTGTTGAATAACTCAATTAAGCCCACTGAAAGGTGACTACCAAATCCCGTTAAAGACGATAATTAGTCGATAATTAATCAATAGATATTGTTTATAAAATACCGACAGACAGAATCAAGTAAATAAGACGTCATTATTTTATCTTTTCCAGGGCAATTGGCTTACTTTTTAAGCTATACCAATTGGGAAGTACGTTTGTAATGACGTCTACAGAACTTTATAGTCATTGAAATTCACTTAGATAACAGATAATTACAAAATAAGGAAACTAAACAAATCTATTATCAGCATAGCTAAGTTTTAGTGCTAGTCTAAGGTTACAGCTTCGTTTTATCGGTGTAAAGATTGCAATGTTATGTTGGGAGTAGGTAGTTGTAGGTAGTGAATATTCGATGGTGTGGGTGGCAATGGGTAATGATTATGTCTTGCAATGTTGGCACGCCCTGCCCTGGTCAACGTGTCTCTGGTGTTACTCTTGCTCTTGCTACTTAAGACGGATTGCAGACACCTAACTGGACTTGCCTCTCTGATTCTAGTTTCAAGTATACCTACTGCTTAATGGGTTATATAACCTGGTATAGCTGCTGGTTGCTTCATGTAGGGGAGTGGGTTTGTTTGATTTATTAATAATTGTTAGTCTCGGGTATTAATTATGTAAGAAATCAGGAGGGTATTAGGAAACGATTGTATTTAAATATACAGAGAGCGATTGAAAATTGGTTATTTTATTGACTATAAATCTTTCAAGGTTTCGACAAAGATCACTGAAAGTGACAAAACAGTGAGAGTAAAATCCACTTAAAATGTTTAAATTTGTTTTTTTACTTTAGTTTATAACTTGACTTTTTGAAGAATTTATGTGACCTTACGCAATAGTTTGATTTAATTTCTAATGCAGGAAAATATTATTATATAACCACGTGTGTTTTCTTCTAAAATACACAATACTTTTTAAAATAAATACCTAATTTAATTGTTATTATGAAACATTTAGGCAAATATTGTGAGTGCAAATCCTTCCCAAGCGCAGAAGAACTTCGTATGCAAATGAGTCTCTTGACCTAACCAAGATTTACTACAAAACACGAAGATGACCTGCCACTTTCAACTTTACTTAGAAGCAAACTACAGATAGCATTTAACAATATATAACTATCTTCTACTTTCCACATTTCAAATGTTCCAAATTCATTGACCAGAGAACGTAAAACCACTAACATTATTTGCATACGATTGTATTTTACTTACTATCAAGAATAGCGTGCCATGAATCAAGTTTCTATGAGTATTAAGTTGTATCTTAATCGCAAGAGAGTGAAAATGTACTTTTCATGTCCAGAACCTCCAAGTCGTGCTCACCGATCCTCGGGTTCTGTGATTTCGGTAAAATCGTTTGAAACCGATCCGTGACTAAAAGCGAACGCATTTGGTCGATATCACGAACGCACAGTTGTGTTTTAAATTAGAACTTTCTTTGCACCCTTTTTTCACTACTAAAACGTGATTTACTAATCTTTTAGTAGCATGATGCACTTTCCCATTAAATGCATCTATTGTGTCTTGTTACGCCTTCTTAATTTTGTGATGAGAAAGCTATTAGCATGATGAAAACATCTGTAAATCACGAACCGAACTTAATTTAGACTTTCGAGAAACTAATTATTATACAACTTATTATAAACCGTGTGGTAGGTTATAATACGTGTCGAGAATGTTTATTTTACAAAAGTAATGATATATTTTTAAATCGTCCGTTAGGAATTAATTATTTCGTTTAAAAAAATGCATCTCATATGAGCTATACTGTTTGTATGCCCGCGTACAATTTAAAGAAATTTACTTTTAAACATACTAGCAATTTTATTCCAATCTGTAAAATTCATGAAACTATTTGCTAATTTGATTTTAAATCAGACACTTACTGTACAATTTTATCTCTTATTAAATTATGAAATACATTATTATTTTGGCCATCACAGAAAATCGTGTCTCTAAATAAAATAATGCAATTCAATAATAGCGAATCTAAACATGTTCAGCGTTGTACTACAATTTTGTACACCCACTACAATACAAATAAACCTCTTCAATCTATAAATAATAGAAATCTTACATCAACATTACACACGAAACAATAATTGAATGCAATACACTGAGCTACTTCGGAAAACCTCAGGCAGGATGCGTTCAGCAACATGTAATTATTGATGTAATCTAACGATTATTCGTTCACACCACTTCTGTTCTCGAGAAGTCAAGTTCTGAATGGATCGAGAACACACGCAGAAATTATGAATGCGTATGAAGTGGCCTAATTTCCGGATCCCACGCCGCATTGTGTCTTGGGGGCATCATTGCCATCATATAGTTTGTATAGGAAATGTCGCAACAAATATGAAACTGAAAGTGTTGATGTTTATTGTAATGAAAAAAATACTACATGCTTTCAAACAAAATATTTAAAGGAAACACTAAATTTCTTACAATAAAAAGAATATTCTGGAAAATATATCAAGATCATAATGATGAGAATGAAAGTAATGTTAAATTAAACTCAATAACAAAGTAATTTACAACAAAATAATTAGTAATATAAAAACAAGTAAAATCGTTTTGAAAGTGCTCATGTGTTTGAAAAATACGTTAATTAAATTGAACATTATCTATCAACTAATTACAAACCATTGTCTTTCTACCAAAATAAAGGATTAACGTTTCTCAGAAGGTGAGATGGTGAAATAACAACACTGTATTTGCATGTTAGCTTCTCTACCCGCTGGGCGTCTTGGTCATGCATAATTATCACAAGTTAGAGAGATCTATGAAGTACCGACCATTAAACTGCAGGAGTATTCAAATACTCGGCGTTCCATTGGCAAAGAAAAATATAGTCAGCTACATAACAATCCTCTTAGAAGGTACGTAGAGATTCATCTTATGAATGCTAGGAGACAACAATGAAAATATGTGTGTTTCTTGGATTTTGTTGCAAAGAAATAAAACAGTAGGTGAAATTCAAGGAAAACGCTGAAGATATCTTGTAGACAGACAATTTGACAAGGGTTCAAAATAAAAGTAAGAATATTACATGATATACAATTATAATAAAAGTATAGAATTTTAAGAATTCTAATTTTATTCCATTTTTACAGAGTTGTAAGAATCACTTACTCAAATACTCAAGTAGTGTTTAAAAGATCTGACAAAAATCACTATTATTAAAATGTATATGCTTTCAGGCAGATTCCACTATTTTTCAGAATTGTTGAAGTATGATGTTTTGAAAAATTTGCTTTCCATTTTTTTTGACAAATAAGATCTAAAAGTTTTGAGCCGTTAATTTTTTTAACAAATTTTGCTTTTAATATAACGCGTTAAATATATATTAATATGTTATATTCATTCACATATCGTTTTTTTTTATGTATAAAAGTCTCATTTTGCTGAAATTCAAATCCACAAAATTCTGTATTTTAACTCTGCTGATAGCTTCTAGTCGATCAAATTGTTCAAAAAGTGGCCCACTCTCTTCGAAGAGCAATTCATTATCTTCAACTCTTTCGCTTCATCGTATCTTCAACATGGCGGTTACAATTTGAAAAATAGCGATTTATACATAGGTTAATCCATCACCTTAAGACTTATTTAACAATTATCTCAGTTTCACATCTCATTAAGCATGCGATTTAGCTCACATTGATAAATGACGTCACCTAAACCTATGCCATCGGCGCCAAGATCAAATAAAAACTTTCTTCTATTCCCAATCACTCTAGTCAAGCAATACATCACCGTCAAACTCTTTATACCCTAAAGCCATCACGTGCGGTGGTCCACACTCCCCCCTCTCCCCCAATCATCATCAGTCATCACTAAACATGCTATTATTACTAATATCACTCTATCTGATGCACAAAGAAGTCCTGCATCGAGCTGCATCTTCCGAGATCTAACGGTTCGTAACCTTCTTCACGATTGTATCTGCCCAAGGACGTCAAGTCCACTGACACGAGTCGATCTATGATGAACGCTGAATATGAACCACAACGTAAGACCGTGATCTTTAGAAAATACTCTGTATCGGGTATGATACATTGCTCGATGTGAAACTAATCCAAGGTTAGTGGATGCGGGAGTTTTGTCAACCAGGATATTCTATGCGTCATGTTAGAATAACCTCTAGGTCTTGTGATGTGACGAATCGGGATCACCTTCGTTGGAGGAAATTAACGGGTGTGATCGAGGCGTAACTGTTAGAAACTCTGTACTATATTCAGCATCTTGTGTACTTATTTCTAACTATTATTTCTCATCTTGAGAAGAAATGAGTTTGAGAATGTTTTAGAGAAATAAAAACTAAATAAAATATGTTAAAAATCAAATTATCTAACATTTTAGAAAATCTAACAATGCTACTCCTCAACTCTCCATTTTGAAATAAGAAAACAAAACTCCTCATTTTACTGCAAATGATATTTCATTCTTAGAACCAGCTTTTATCCCAAAGTTGATTTCTTTTCCGATTTTAAAAAGATCAAGCAAATTGAATAATTTAATTCCAGCCGCAAAAGGATCTTCTTTTCAGTCGAAATACAACGAGTTTCGTATAAAAATAAAACAACTTTGATTCCATTCAATTCGACACAAACCGATCGTGATTTTAATTCTCTACTTCAATTTATTTCAACTGCAAATATCCTTCTCTATCCGTGAATCACAAATAAAAAACAACAACGAACAAACCTCTTCACAGTTCTCAACACAAATACGACGACAAGACAATGCACCACCCAGCGACTTGTTTTTATTCGTCGGTGATCGCCACTGAAAGATCAGCCGGCGTGAAGTTTGAAAGATAGTCGATATTGTGTTCACAACCGGAGACAATTCAACGCACGAACAAGCTATGAGCTTTATTCTCTCAACGCATTTCACGTAGAATATCATCTTTATTCTCGACAAGTTTGATAAGTTTCTAGTGTTCTGAGAATTTGCAATGTCCTATAATATCGATGAGAGCATTTTGATCAAAATCTCTTTGATTGAGAGTTTTTATCACATATTTTACTGATATGCAGTTGCAGTATCAGAATAATCATTCTGTCACGAACCACGATAACATATTTTGATTTCTATGGATGCATTCAAACGATAGTAAGAAATCTAACTGTATTATTGAACTGTAATTGTGTGATGCATTTCTTGAAATGCGTGATATTGTACAACATAAAAAATAAAATAAAACCAAACGTAAAAGATGAACAGTACCTGTTATTAAATAAGGAATGTTCAATAAATAAGGATGTAATATTGGTCTCAGCTGTCCTGAATTACTCCTTCGTCCAACCACAATTATATGATAAAAAATATTTTGATATTCTAGAGGGGGAATTGACTACTCACTTGTCCAGGCACCAAAAGTAATGGACTCTTGTGGTTTGTAATATTGTTTAGATTACATTCCCGGAATAATCTCTTTTACAAAACGTTTTCTTAGTAAAAGTCTACGTCTCCTTATTCTTATTCGCCGAAATATCTGTGATTAATATGTTTCTCCAGATGAGAGGACATGAAAAATAGTGAGCAAGTCTGCAAATAATATTTGTTCTGTAATGTTAAGAATGCAAGGCCGACAGGCAGGGTTCAAACCCTGTATGTTGCTATGAGTGAAGTGAAAGGTCTTGGGTTCGAGTCTTTACCTTCCTCCGTAGAGTGGCGTTGTGTCGTCCTCGTCCGAGTTATCGTCGCTCATGTCGTTCCTGATCGGCATCGCCTGCATGTTGTTGGCCATCTCTGCCTGGAATCATGCAAACATCGTCAGGAAACTTCAACAAGTGAACAGGAAACTTCAACACAAAACATGCTCAAGAAGCTCAACACAAAACGTGTATAATACCTAAAATTGCCATATTAAATCAATTTTTAATTTCTGATCCAAAAAAATGATTTCCTCAATGTTTGAATTTGAAAGAGAAGAATAAAATGTCAACTTTGAATGAAAGGAATAAACTTGATACATTGTTGGTTAGTGTATACAGGTTTGTGAAAAGTCTACACCAAATACTTTATGAAAAGGTCGAAAAATCTCTCAAATCTCATTAAAAGATTGCATTAGAATGACACAAAGGACATTCTGAGATATTTAGTGGAAAGTGTACTCCCGTAGTATTTTTGTAAATGAGGTTGACACCCAACCAACTAAATTTAGATGCACAAAAAGTTCAAGACACGACCCTTGGAAGGGATAGGGCGGAGGGATCTAGGGGCCATTTTATACCAAAAATCAAAGCAAAAAATATATTTTTTTAGCAAATTGATGCACTATAATATGGAATCAGGTATTGGATCCTGATGAAAGCAAACAATTAATTTTCAAATACAAATTAGTAGGTAGGTTGCTCGCTATATTTCGCGTGTTATAAAATCCCCCGCCCAGGGATAGAGCAGATGTATAAAATTGCCAAGAGTGTAGGTATTTTCACTCATGTCTGTGTGCACAAAGAGTTGGCTTCCAGGGCGTGTCCGTTTTCTTGACGACCTTCTGGGTAGACTTTTATTCCTAAACTGTTTTGCAACCCGAGCAAGGACATCACGTGTTACGGTATTTCACTTATTTTATTATAACGGTTTATCTATAAACATAATAATTGTCACCGCCGTTGGTGTTTTATAAGTATTATTAGTTCAGTTATTGTCGGGAAGATCGTTGACAGTATAATATTGTAAAATTATACATGATGGTGCAATGAAACAATAGACTATACAACACTATACGACTGCACTGCAGACTACAATATAAGTCTACTCATTCACATATGTGTTTGTTTTAAAACTTTTTAATTCCTTCATTTTATTTTCAGAAGGTCTAAGATTTTCTTTGACCTAGGACATGTTTCCCAAAATTTAATTTTATTCGACAAATACTTTTCGGAATATGACGTATACCCAGCAAAAGAAATATATAAATACAAGCTATTTGACGAATAATATAGTAAATAAATAGCTTGTATATTAATGTATTTGTATTGTCTGACATCTAGACAACCCTGTTTTTTTAAATTTTTTAAAGAAAATAATTTTGATAATTGTTCGGAATTTATTGTGAATTTTCTAATTAGTTCGATGAACATTATAAACATTACTTCCTTATTTGCAGCTATCAGTAAAATTATTGTTACTTACTTATTAAAAAGTGAGTTTCATTTTAGTATGGATTCAATATTTAATTTTAAAACACTTTAAAATGTAGTGCACACTTCTGTTAAAACCACACAACGGTAAACACACGCATGTTCAATATTTAAACACAGTCTTTACTAGATTATTTTAAGTCAATATTAACAAAGTTTACTGCTTGAAGAGTGGAATGAGAGTGAGCATTTCTATCTACTTGAAGTATAAGATAAGATAGTGAATTTAACAATCAGATATCACTCTGGCTCCTGCAGAAAAGTTGACGCAAATATTGTATAGATTCAGTTGAAAAAGCTGAGTTAAGACTTTTTCGTCCTAACTGATTAGTCGTATAAGTAAGACTGGTCAAGTTTAATAGACTACGCATCCTGTTACGTCACTAAAGAATGTTTGCCTAAATAGATCAAGGTAATTACAGTACATTTTTATATAGATAATAAGGAAAAATTGAACATTTATTACTAGCCCACAACCTCAATGCAGAATTTGAAGTGGGAAAAGCGAAATTAAATAATAATTGCAGGGCAATAACTTAAAAATATGAAGCAAAATAATTATTTAAATTGATATTTACGTATTTTTGACGTTATAACCTTCTCTCTCGAAGTTTGTATTATGGTGTAGGCTTGGATAGATACATTGTTTCTCTTTTCTGTGCATTTATTTTATTTAGTTCTAATTATTTATTTAATTACTGAATTAAGTTCAAAGCTACTTATCATATAATTCTGCATAAGCTACATTCTCCATAATTATACATTTAAAGTCACACATTACGTAATTTAAAGCAGATGAATTTTGTCTTAAGTGAAACTTTGATTTGATTTGAAAGAAAGCTCACTTAATTAACAAAAGAGAGTTCATAATAATTCTACGATAATTACGTACAAATTTGCACCTATGAGTACAACGTAGCTACCGAGATGTTTTCTGCATGGCAAATTTATTCGTACGACGAAGTAATGATTTTATCTTGAACTATAAATCCTTATCACTTGGACAGGATATAGATGCTTCCAATGATAAGAGATACAAGTTTTATTAACTATTTCGCAACATCCATCAATTTCAATTGCATCTCAGGTACAACGTCTCATATACTGATTGATTTTTCATTTTTGTGGATCTAATTTTATTTAGCAGCAGATTATAAACTGGAGTAGGTTTTCATGTGATCCGACCTTGTCCTAAATATAAAATATCTTCTATAAGGATATTATTTCCTCTCTGAAACCAGATTAACATATTTGCCAAATGGCTTGGTTAGAGATCCAATTAATATTCAAATCGATTGCAATACTTGTATAGAGGCCACGAGAAGAAGCTTCGGAATGTCGTTCATGTTGTACGCAACACGTGGAACAAAGACGCGTTGTTAGTGAGCACGGGCGTTGTTAGTGAGCACGGGGGACAGAGAATACGCGTTTTTAGTGAGCACGGTTAGTGTCCAACAATATTTGTTAGGCACGGGGAGCTAACGACAATTAGTTTCCTTATAAATAAGCTATTTTATTTTGTATGACAAAACGTGATGATAATATTGTGCATTAAGAAATTAACTGATTGCATCTTAGCTGCTATCTTCCAAGGTAACCTAATTTAGTTTGATAGGTATCCATAATTCCAGATAGAAGAATATTCTTTTTAACATTGCTAAATTTTTCAAAATGTTAGATTTTAGTAAATATATATATATATTTGATTAATGAATTAATTTGAGTGTTTAAATGTTAAATATAAGTTGTTGCCATGGCAATATAGTCCTTATCAATTGTTTAAAATTTAGTAGAGCATTGAAAAACTGGTCCAAAAGATAATGAAAATCAAGACCAGTTTCAAGTAAAATCTCTATAAAAAAATCAGAATCCAAAACCGGTTTGCTCTAAAAGAAAATTGACAAAATATTCTAATTCTTATAAATTGTTCCACATATCAAGTAGTTAGAAAATAGCCATGATGCGTCTATCACTACCTTGAGTACCTGTTGCTGAGTGTAAATAATGAAATGATTTGCCACAATTGTTGCAATCATCCCATCCGTTATCTAGAAAGGTCAGACTCGTCACAATGCAACAGAATGAGTGGAAGCGAGACAACATCATTGCAACTAGAATGATTTTGAGAGAGACAACTCTAGACGATGGAGGCGTTAAGATTCCTGCGCGTGCGCAATCGCTGCACTGATTTATGTGTCATGCTATTACTGTATCTGTGATCTTACAAAATGATCCTTTCGCTTTCATTATGCGTCATCTCGAATGAACCTAGAACTGTTAGAGCTCAGGAACCAGTGAGGTGACAACGTTATTGCATCTCGAGTAGCTAAGTCCAGGTTTTATTCATTTCAAGTTGAATGTTGGGGATAAGAATTTCTTATTCGAATGTCTGATTGTCCTAAAAACAGTAGTAGTTCTATAAATGTAGAAGAATTATTTAGTTTTCTTTGAAGTTAAGCTATAAAGTTAAACTTTTGGATTAAATTCGGCTTTTCAAATTTTTGAAATATCTGATCCTTTGTGCAGCCAATTTAGTCAAAATTTCAGTTAATCCGGAATAACTCAACGTACTCCCAAATTTGATGCAATTTTATTTAATTTCAAAAAAATTTAACACAATTTTGAAATGACAATAAGCTTTGATATGAACCTACATTTTTATAAATGTTGCAAATATTTACAGTATGGCTACCAGTGCTACTTACTCGGATATTTCTCAACCAAATGTGTCATTTAATGTTACCTATTTTTTAATTCTTATAATTTTTACATAGGTACTTATTATGGATTTATAAGATTGTCTCAGTCTAAACGACTCCCTCCCCCCATCCTACATACACTCAGTCACTTCCCATTAACTCTCAAAACTCAAATTAAAATAATCGAGCTCTATAAATTAGCAACGTTCGTCCGTTTCACACTAACGTTACGTAACTGGCATTCTAGACCATTATTTGTTACTTACCTACTCCAACACATTTATATTTGAGAATCTATATTAAATCTGAATTTATAAGATGTATTACATTATTAAAATATGAATCTTCATGTATCCACTTTCTTCTTCGAAATACTATATATCAAAAGTTCCAACACAACAAATTACATGCATTAATTTTAAAACGTCGGGCATTATCTGTAAAACAGGTGTGGAAAATCAGTTTTATTGCTTTTATTAAAAAAAACTCCCGATATTGGCTCACGATTGAACAGAGTGCAATTTCCAGTCGAGAATTATTCAAATTATCCAATTACTTGTTCAATACGAAGTGATTTAACCAAATATTAGTCATGGACACGAAGACGCCATAATTTCTTGCACAGTTTTGAAAGTAGCGGAGTTGATTTTTAATAAAAACTTTGAAATCCGCTTTGTACCTAGCCGTATGGACACATAGGTGGGTAGAAATATTCAGATAGAAAGTGAAATCAGAAGGCGCGAAGGTAATTTTAAATTAACAATGTGTTAAGTATCAATGATAGAAAAATTCTACTTGGATTTCGTAACAATGTATAAATTAGATTCTGTAATTGAAAATCAAAATTTGAATAAGGTAATCCTAAACAAAAGGCTGTAATGAACTTCAAGAAACACTGAATAAGATTATATCTTAATTTTGACAGTGCATTTCTAAAAAGAAATTTGGTTTAATTACTTCGCGAAAGCAATTAATTTACATGATTAATGGTTAGTGTTCTGATATAGATCGGCAGTGAAAGACTTTCAGTTTGTTTGCATTTTTGTCTAGAATGCATGCTTAATAAAAACAAAATGTTATTACAAAATAACATCTCAGTAAAATCACTCACTTTTATAATCGACGGTTTTCACTAATTACCTAAATTAACTATTATCAGGTATTTATAGTTTAATTTGCATAACATATTGGAATGTAAGAGGAATTTCTTTACAACTTTCCAATTATCTAATACACCTTTTAATATAAATTATAAATATAACAATGGTCACTTTCGTCTCGAATTCACTGGAGCTACATAAAATATACTTTTTGAAATAAAAATAGCACGAGGGAAATTTTGTGTTTTAAATAGACAAAAAATCACTTTAATAAGTACCAAATAATAGACATTTATTTGCCAACACTTTAGTTTCCCAGTTCCATTAATAATTGTCAATACAGTACTAGAAAACCGTTAATCACTACAATTACCATAATTTACTAACAACAAAAAATCTTATCTACAATAACGTCTAACATATTTTCCAACAACCACTATTCACCGGTCAAAATTAATTACACACTAGGAAGGTGATGATTTGGGCGTGGTCCATATTACATTGGCATTGAAACAAAAATGACACAATCCGTACGTGTTAGATGTGGCGCTCGCAGACTAGCGTAGGATCCATAGGGTAGACTATGTCTTGTGGCACAAGGTCGTTAGATTCCGCCCAAGACAATGGCATATCACAATGGTCATTACGCTTACAACAGCCTTGTCTATAACAGCTGATTGCTGACTTTATTTAGGTCTCACCACACCCAAGACCCTTAGAAACAGCGTTTAAATTAATTGATCTGTGTGGACGATAAGACAATTTACTTGATTGTTCATATCCGTATTGGATTGAGGAACTGATGTTGTGGGTGATTTCTGATTTGATGGTCAAGTGAGTGATGATGTTGAACATTATGCTGTAAGTTTCAATGCCGAGACATGGAAATGACACGTAGACATTCTGATAGGTTCAATTAACCAGCCAATTTATTATAAAATGATTGTTTTACTTTTACTTTTTTTGTTTTTCATTCAAGAATGAATTTGCTTATGGGTCTTATTCTCATTATATTGGTTTTAGATGAATCACTATATCTACCAAGAGGAATAGAATCCACTCAAAAGGCTCAATTTTTAAGAGTATTGTTACGTTTTGACAGCTTTTCCATTGTTAAAACTCTACTTCTAAGGGCCTGTGCTTCAATTGCTCTTTTAAAACCAGTAGTTGAGTTTAAAAGGGCATTCAAGCAATGGCATTGGTTGTTTCCATGGAAAATCATATTTAACAGATTAAAATTTAGCAGAGTATTGAAAAACTGGCCCTATAGTTAGGTATATCTAAAGTATTGAGCTTTATCGCCCCTAAGTGAACTTTTGCGAGCTTAACAGCATACATACGCATAAATATCCCAAGCAATGGAGCCATTTGTGTAGATTCTATTATAAACCTAGAGAAAATCTGAAGTCAGATTAAAGTTAAGGATTGAGAAGATTTTCGTCCAAAGAGTGGACGAAAATAAAAAAATAGACAAAAAATATTCAAATAACTAGAAATTGAGACGTTTTGTGTGAAATCATAACTGAGGACCTCCACTTGAAAGTTAGGTAAGAAAACCTGATTAAGCTTTCTCGTCTCTAGGTGAACTTTTAAAAGGTATTCTTGTCTATCATGTCATAGTGGCTGATCTGAAAATATCTTACAAGAAACGTTTGCTATCTTTAGAGGTCTCCCTTTTGATGATATCCGCTTCCATGATCCAACTATCAGTGATCTAGTTTGAAGGTCAGTATTCAGATCGGTGATGAAAAATAAAATATTTTATTGGCTTAGACAGTTGGTGACTTGCAACTGGCGTGAGGCTTGTGGTTAGAAAGTCAAGTTATTAGAATGAGTTCGAATGTCATATACATGTTTAATCAGCCCTAGAGGGGACGTGGTGACATGCATCTTTTCAACAAAAATCATAATTTCTCTTGTAGCACTTACATGTCTTCTTTAAAGAATTCTACTTCGATCATTTAATTTCTAAATTTTACAAGTTGACAGATTTCTATAAACAACACGTTTTGTCTTTCATACGTTCTATGACAATATTTTGTCCTTTAATTTGTTTGGTACTCATTCTACAACCTACAACTCATCGTTTTAAATAACTATAGGCTAAACGGAATATGAACGGAATATTATAAAGATGATAGGGAGCTGATGATGAAGAAAAGGTAGAAAGAAAAGTGAATGAGGAAATGTTTCCACATTAGCCTCACGACTGAGGTTAACCACGAGAACCTCAGTCAGAAAGGTGTCGACTGAAATCGATCTCAGACCTCCGGAGTGCATGCCAAGAGCGTTAACGCTTGAGCCAACTTGCTCAATCGATTAATAAAAAAGATAACACTTAGCGTCATCATATTAATCCAAGATCGAGGAAAACTATTGCTATTTTTCGTATAACTAAACCGTATTAAAAATAACTGACTGATTTATTTGTCATAAATCGTATTACGGTATTTCTATCTCCGTGTTTACAAGCCAGTTTAATTGGTATTAGTAATTACATTATCTCTAAAGATAAAGCATTCTCGATTATTGAACGTAAATTTGCAGATTTATAATTCAGATGATAACAAATGGAAAATATTAGTTTATTTTATTTCCTGGCATTGACAGAGATATTGGCCAATTTGCCGCCTAAAAAGGTTAATCCTGCAAAGAAATTACAACACGGAATGACTATTGCGCATGATTCGATAAAATCAAGCTTTGCATACCGGATGATAATAATGAATTCAGATAATGCAATCTGGATTGATAAGAGATACTGATACTCTCTTGTAACGCAATAACACCTTGAACAATGAAAACGACCGACCACTGTACCTTATATTACACATTTCAGAATGCAACATTATTAATTGAATTGTAATTATTAAATAAAGAAGATCGAAAGTATCCCTTGAACTTTAAGAAACGTGCAGTTACATTTTTTATGATCATAGAAAAACTTGGAGTAGAATAAAAAATGATAGAATTGTAGAACTAGTCATGAAATTGAATTAATAAACTGAACGGTTTCGGTAGTACTACCGTCATGTATAGCCTCTAGCTGACAGTGAAAACGTTACACAAATTGCATCTGTCTTTACTTTCGTATGCAAAACTTGTCTTATTATAGTTCTCTGTACATGGACATGTAGATTGAATTCACTGTTTCATTTCCTATACGAATGCTTGAATTTTGATATCTATGCAATATGTCATGGTGAAGTAGAGTTTCTAGATTGATTTGTAGCTCTGTGTAACTGGTAAACGCCCTCTCCCTCGGTTACTCTCTTGTCACACTTCGCATAACAAAATAATGCTCAGTTGCAAGTGGTATTATGTATTGTTTGAGACCTGACAATAACTCAAGAGATAATAAGGAGACTTATATAAATAATTGTTGCATGAATATTCGTGACTAACACCGGCGTATCGTTCCAGATTAGCCCGCCTGTCGCCGAAATAAAAACGTTCGATTTTAGTTCAACTTTCTTCATTCTACATTTAATATGTGGTAGAATGTTACATACATGCTTTCCATCAATAAAGGGAGTGTTTATTTTAGATAAACAAGATCCTAATTGAAGTAATTGAATTGGGTATCTATAGGTACCTGTCCAGAAATCTCGACGAATTTCAAAACTTCAAAAAAGTACAGCTACAATTTACTTTGAAAATGTCGGTTCAAATTCGAATAAAGACGAATTGTAATTCGACATCAACATCAATTTGAAAACAAAAAAACATTCGATTATTCCTTGGACGAGTACGTGCGTGCCTCAGCATTATTACCATAGATGACATACTGCTTTATTGCCTGACATCATGATTGTAAGTACTGAATACATTACTACACCATCACGTAGTAGATTCTCTCTTTAATTACAATGTAATGGCATGGAATGCGTGTGTAATTGTGTCTACGCATCATAACAATGTATTCGTAAGACGGTAAAGTTCATTGTTACCGTTTTCCACGCATGAAAGTATCACAGAAGAATGCATCTGTTCTTCACATTATATTTGGAAGGACATACTATATTGGATTAGAGTTAACTATTTACTTTATATTAACGCATGAAACTTGTTTAACCTAAATCATTTGTTGCTCTCAATTCTAAAGATTGAGCTCTTTTAAATGTGTGAGACTGGACTGAAAAGAATTCGTGTGTGAAAAAAAGGTTTGGTTTGTATTTAAAATATAGGGCGTGAATTTATGCAGCATTTTTATATAATAATATTATGTAGTGAAACCTTTTTAAATGTCATCATTGAAACAATGAAACTATATAATTGTTGGTCTAATTCTCAAATAAAATGTATTCTTATTTTAACCCCAAGACTATTGATTATAAACCAAGCATATATCTCAGCAATACAATGGTCCAGAAAAGATGGACTGAGTATCGAAGGTTTAATTATTAATAAAAATAAATTTTCTTCTTGCACTGCATGCAATTGTTCTATTGACATCGGCTATACCTGTCCAGACCACATTGCCTATCTGATACATGGGTGTAGGTTTAAATTACCGTTTATCTACCCCGTAATGTACTTCTACACCATATCGATTTGAATAATGTTTCCCCAGCAATCAGAAGCCGGACACCTCCCGTGTTCAAACGAACTAAATCTACAGCAAATTGCATCTTTATCTTCATGCAACCGCCTTTGTCTTCGAGACATGAAAGTGAATTGACTCGATCAGTGGGCGAAGTGAGGTTATGACCGTCCGAGTCGAGGTGCATTGACCATTAGAAGGGGAAGGACTGCATCTTGTTATTATCACGGCACGAGCAGTCAACGTAACTGCTCTGATGCTTGTTTTCTGCTTGAATGAACTGAACAATATTACAGTTGAATGGGTACCGTGGAGCTGTGCTTATTGTGAATGTATTGAAGATGTTACATTGTTCTAGAGATTTAGTTTTCTTGGGATTAGAATGTAATCGTTCCAAGCTGTCTTTTGATGTCCATAGACAAGTCAGTCCCAGATACATAAAAATAGTAACATTATCTTTATTCTAATTTTCTACCTGTCCGTAGACACGAACCGCAACACGTAATTTTCTCGATATAAATATCTGATTTAAGTTAGAAATGTAACAAATTAATGACTGCGTTGGTGTACAAGGAAGATTGCATGGTGGGTATCATGTTGACTGACTAACAACCACAAGCATTTCCTTTTGCGGTCCAGCCCAATCGTTTAAACATGTTTTATGCAAATAAGATCATTTTTAAAACTTACTATAATAATAGTGGTAGAATATCCTTATTTAGGAACCCTGTGGATGTAAATCGAAGGTTGTCAAAAACATGAGGGATGTAGGAAAATTAAAAAACTCACGATCGGGCCATATAATGACTGTAACGTTTTTTCCAGATTATTTGCATGATTGATAGCAATTGTTCTAATAATATGCTATATCGGTTACATGCATTCCAACCAATTATTTGCCTAAATTATGAGTTAAAGGTAGTCATTTTAGACCGAAATTGTTGCACAGCAGACCGGTGTGTATTAATAGTATTGCAGAAAAAAACATCATAAAACCAATAGAATCAATCGAATTCATCTACTTTTTTGGCTTTTGAAGGACTTCTGGTTTTGAATTGCGCATTGACTATTAAAATAATTGTAAATGATACGAACATGTAGGTATAATTAAATATTTAATTATTCATGTTCGGTATCATTTAGCCGGCAGTTTGAAATTATTCCGATCAAAAGAAACAACTTCATTACGGTTTTCATGGTTGATTACATTGAGGTTAATGGCAATATGATTTGATAATTTTAAATTACCGGATAGATGAGAAGCAAGAATGACGAAAGACGCACCACAAAATTGATCAAAATAAATGCTAATGATTTCTTCATGTCATTCAGAAATCAGATGTTGCCCTCATTGAGGTTTTTTATACTGACAGTCATTACGCCAGTTGCAAGATCTTCAAGTCAGAGAAGAACCGCCGTTTAGCAATCTCAATCTGATGTAAGATGGTCGAAAAGATGCAGCGAAACAAGTTTATTTTTCACATATGTTCTTCATCATTTGAAATGAGGTTCTTTTGGAGACGTTCCAGATTTATGAAATTATTCAATAATTATTATGATATTATATTTTTTAAAGCTCAAACCAGTTTTATAATTTTTTAAAACAAAATATAATACGCGTTTGTTGCTTTTCAGATAAAGTTTGACTGAAGGCACTGAAGGTTTCAATTAAATTTGGGTTAAGTATTTATATTTTCAAGTACTCAAAATAATGATTGACAAGCAATACTTAAATAGGAACTACGAAAGAAAACTGGACATCCAAATAAGGCGATGCATTAGATATTAATAAGTCATTCACTAATGATAATCTACATATTTTTTTACAAGTTCATCGCCTACCTAAACTAAAAACTTGTAATTAATTTTCGTCCAAAATCGGCACTGATCTAATATCAAAGGAAGTGGTCGAGTTGAGAAAGTGTTTTGAAGTTTGAACCGTTACAAATTCAGACCGACGTGGCTTTAATTGCTTTGTACCTACAATCCGACACTTTCAATTACATCCTTGAGCAGTGAGTTAGCCATGTTCAGAGATTTAGCGACATTTAATCGCAAGGCCTTGGAGCAGAACGGTTCTTTTCTTATGTCCGAGAAAACCGCACAGATCTGTGATCATTTACAACAAAATTACTTCGAATGACTGAAAGTTAAATTGAACAACAATGAACCATAAAATTAATAGAATAATAGCGATAACAAATTTATTTACTACAGTTCGTCAAGGTTATTGCATAGTAAATACTAAATACCAAAAATGATTTAGTAGGCGCGATATCCGTGTCAAATTTAGCAGCTTCCCGCGGTTTTAAAAAATCATTATAGAAAATTACTTGTAATTGCGTTAAATTATACCGATTATAGCACATTCACGATTTTAAATTTAGAAGTCCGTTTACTTACATTATATTATCGAAAACGTGCGAAGCCACACGAAAAATTAATATAATTACGTTGGTTATTTATGCAATTATCTTGATTGTATCGACGCCGTTCAATTGGTCCAGTTTCACACCTAATCTGATTTTAATAAATATAATAACATTCTAATTCTAATTTAAAAACATTGCAGAAACTCTTCAATTTGTTACGTAAATTACAGATAGAAATGTATTATATAACTAATTGTCTATTAAATATAAAAGCTATCAGTTCTTAAATTCTGACAGTAATGAAAGTATGCCTGACAGTGACCTTATCAGAGTGTATAGCACCTGACATGAATGTCAACATATCAGCAAATATACCTCTCTCTGTTACTCTCTCTGTTACTACCTCTCTCTGTTACTGCTATCGTCTTTCGCCACTTCAAGAGAGTTCAACGCGCGTATAAGCGACAACAAAAAACTCATTCGCACTCTCTTAAAAGATATCCAGTCGCATGTTTACATTTATACTTTATTACAATCTTAATTATTACGAAATCATAATTATATTTTATCGTGCGAACGTGTGCTCAGGTCATGACTGACGTTTCTAAGGGTTGCATCATCGAATCATATTTTTATTTTTTTTGTTTATTCAGCCTTTGTAGTTTGAATGGAGATGTCTTGCCAGTTATTAAGGTCATTCTCTTCACTTACTGTAATTTATTTGTTTGGGACTATTAAAAACAGTTTTAGTTATTGTTGAAAAACGTGATTAATTAAACTGAAAATCACTAGTTGAATCTTTGCAAAAGAAAGAAGGTCAACTTTTGTAAGATTTTTCTCGGTAAGAAAAGATAAAACAATAGTTCAATCACACTGTAATCATCTGAGTCGAAAACGAATTAAATCATAGAGAAAGAATCTTTAGAAAGAAATCGAGAACAATATCTTCAAACATGTTATTAAAATCGGTCTGAATTTGTTGAAAATGACGGAGCAAGTTACATATTTCATGGTTAGAAAGTACACTTCAAAATTTAAGACAAAAATATATTATTTGCATAATTTATAAGATCAACATGTTTGTTTTTAAAAATGGCACAATTACCACATACATCATAAACTTTCTTTATAAAATTGAACATAAATCCTACATGTAGTAGACCAATTATCCATAAAACAATTTACATGTCATCGATTTAAATTGTGCTCACACATAATTACATAGGAAAGCTAACTCTTCGTTTAAACAAATTAATAGTATGAAATCACCCAAGAGGCCTTACCAGAATGACATACCAAACACCATCATCTGACATTTCAACTTATAATACGCACTCTTACTTCTAACGAGTCATATAATATGCAATGTTTCCAGTATAAGTGATGACCTATAGCTAAAGATGATGCCTCTATCATTGGCCTACTCATCGCGGATCTAGGGCAAATCGGAACCGGTGGCCGCGAAACAGTTGCACCACAACACTCTACGAGCCATTGAAACCGAATGATGATCACTAAAGAAGGATGTTGCTTGCAGTTGCATACTTTAATATTTGCATAAGATTGATTACATTGAAGTAGAAAGATTAAAAGTGCTCTTGGCTGTTGTATGAAAATGTTTATCGAGTTGGTATAACGAATAAAGCAACTTGGTGCTACGTGTTTCTGTGGTCTCAAGGGAAAGTAGGTCGTCTACAGTCTCGATCCACACCTGAGTGAGGGAAATTCAACACCGCATTGTTGCCAAATGTTAATATTAATCAAGGTTTAGGGTATTATGATGAGTATAACCTATTGTTTCCGTAGGACATCCGGAAATTTTATGTTTTTACCGACAAACAATTTTGTTCTTTCGTTTTTCACATCATTTTGGTAATCTTGATTTAGTTTAATTTTGTTCGGAGACTAAAAGTAAAACAGAAAGGAGTTAGTGAATGCAAATCACGAACTTCAAAAGCGATATCGCTGTCTCGATCTAAGTGCATTTTGAAGGTTTGGACGAAATTGGAGCAGTTTGAACAAAGACTGCGACCTGGCTAAACCGGAAATCAAGAAAGTATCAAACAAGTAATTTTTTAGAATATCAATTTCATCCAGATACTCTCAGGTGATTAAATGTATAGTTTGAATTTAGCCGTGGGAGGTTTTATTGAAAGGTATTAGATATTGACGCAAATAGTCCGATTATTTCTTATCAATACGACAGTTAAAAGCTGATTAAAAACTTTCATAATAAAAGAATGTTATCGGCTTAATTGCCAAAATCATTATTTGTTTTTTGGTTGTCTAAATCAATGTCAATAACATTTTCTTGCTATTATCCTTTGAGGCCCATAATCTCGTATAGGACACATTGATTGATATTATTGCCAATATTTTTTGTGGACAAATAATGATTAATTAACACAAATTTAGGTCCGGTTTTTCAATTACACCGTTAAGTTTAAACAGTCATTCAAGGCATGTCATTGGTTGTTGCTATGACAGTATAGTCCTAATCAACCGTTTAAAATTTAGAAGAGTATTCATTAACGTCGAATGATTGAACAATTATTAGTTGGACTCAGTTCTGAGGTTCCGGGTTCGATTCATGTAGACGCAAACCAAGCTAGTGGTTTACCATGACTTTAATATCACATGACAATTTACAACTACAGGATGTTTAAAGTGCAGCATGTAAGTGATGCTAACAATTAGCATAACACGGAATTTCAATCATTCATTACGATTAGTTAATTTTAACTTTTAAGAGAAAATTGCACACAAACATCTTCCTTCTTGGAATACAAATAATGATAAAAAGTATGACTATTCTCTGCGACCTTTCGCACATTTTTACTCGTTGAAAACTTGAAAATAAACGAGGTCTGAGGTAATGGGTTTTATGGAAATCTTCCCTAAGACAAGGATGAAATAAGGTAAGTAAGGTGTGAATATATCCTACTCTGGTACTTGAACCCGGGACCCTAACTTTCCAGTCAAAAGCCTTCATTCTTCATTTACGTTCCATCTTAAATCAAGTTTTGAAATCTGCTACGAAAAGTTATATATGCATTTTATTTTAATATGCAAGAGGTTACGACATGACAATTTTGCATAAAATAAACATGTTTTCGTCTATATAGTACCTACTATATTGACAATTTATGCGTCAATTATTCAGCTTCTACTTTTTAGACATGGTTTGGCAAATGTGGCACAATCGCCTAAAAATCTCACCACAGAATATTTTTTTTATTCCACTCCTCGTTAAGTTTTCTATTTCGCGGCATCATAATCGCCTAACGGTAACCGTTGGAGTTGGAGGTTCTCCCGCCGTGAATGAAGCCAATGCTCTAACAGTGAAATGTGTAAGTGTAATGGTAAGGAGGTTGCACCGCAACGGACTGTGTAATTAGGCTAAATATCCGAGCTAAGTAAGACAATTGCGTTCTACTAGATTGATTCCATGTGTTTCTGCTCGAGTTTTACAGGCCAGGAAGGTATGTAATACTGTAATCATTGCCGTCATAGCGTTTATCCTATAATTTATGCTAGGTGTATTACATTTAAAACATTTATTGAGTAATATAAATTATTTGTGGGATGCGAATTGTAATTGTGCGGATTGCTTAATATTCTTAGCTGGCATCCGAATCTTTCTATTTTGATCACGATTGTAGGTACAATTTATTATCTATTATAAATATTTATTAAATAAAATGTTTTTATTTTATTATGTACTTTACTAATTATTTTTATTGTAGAAACACACAGTATTGTACAGTTTTAAAGCAAAATTGTCTTTATGTTGAATATAAAAGAATAAAACTTTTCATTGTTATTTGTTTTATGTATTTAAACAATGATAATTTAAAATGTCTAAATAAACAACTACATGGTAGGTACCACCAATTTGTTGCACCTACTTCGGAGCTAGCTCAACACAATAAGTAATCATAATCTAATTACCGGTAAAAAAAATAATGTATACGTATGTAGTGTAGCATAAATGAATGCATGTTTTTTATCTAAGTAGTGTAAGTATTATTTTGTAACCAATAAGAAATTGCGTATTCATTACGAACTTACTAGAGCATAGTTTTTCACGCTGACATAATATCAATACACGGCAATGTAATAAAAAACATCCCGAACCTATGTAGGCGTGTAGTTAAAGTTTGAATGACGTAAGCGATTATTATTATCAACAATGACCATCAGTCCATTGTTGCGCGCATTGATCTGTTCAATACGATTGCATGAACAAATAATTCGAAACAATTACGATAATGAGCATAGGGAAATAATTATTTTAGGCACCTAATTTAACGCGTAACAATAATGTTTGACCTGAACTGAATTACGTCAATCATTTTGTTATTCGTTTTTATTGGCTAGTAAAAAGTCAGTTTAAAACTATACTAAAATATTTTTTATAAAAACTAATAACATAATGCACGAAAGAATAATTACAAACAGAAGTTAATATTAATTGTAATTGATCACTAATTAAGTATATTGTTTAGACTTCCGCGTGAAAGGCTGGATATGTCGTCACAGACATACCTATGCCTGCGTTCGAGATGATATTATTAGTGAAACTCGTAAGTGCGTGGGCGGTCAGTGCCTGGGTAGAACAGCCTTGACAAAGGGCGCCCAAGACTCACTCCATCCATGGTGTACACAATACTGTTCCGATGGTGACGTCAGATGATGAGCAGCAGCGGTGCATACATTGCGATGCGATGCGTTCGCGTTCTAGGTTATTGCGGGACTTTTCAAAACGAGTTGAAAATGGAATGTTTTGAATGAAGTTTTAGGTTAATGTTCTAATTTAGTAGCCGGTCATTTAAGTCGTATGTTGATTAAATGTAACGCTTCTGATTCATGATATTTGATTGCAAAGCATGAAAGCATGAAATTATGAAATAATAGCAAAAATAATTATAATTCAAGCCTAATTACATGCTTATCAGCTGTATTCATACATGTCTCCGATCCTAACAAGAATACATTTTATCCAATGGTGCCAAATTAAAACTGTTTTTTTTTAAAGTATTTACCTACGTGGTTTTATAATCAATTTAATCTTTGTTTTCAATTACATGTTCATAAGTTTCTAATTTATTGAATAGTGATCACGAGTCATAGATTAATGATTAGATTAGTTTCTCTGGCATTACGTAGCTTTTAAATAAAATGGAATGATTTTGCACGTTTATAATGCAACGGTATTGCATTCATTAGACGTAAAAGTAGCGACTAATTAAGATCACGACTGCATCTGTTAATATTCTTTCTTGATCATGCAATAACCAATCAATAAGAATTAACTTCGACGGATTATGAAATCTTTCACATGTGTCAACTTAGAATTAAATATAAATCCGTAATTAGCTAGGAATTATATTGAAATCCATTAATGTAATTAATTTTGAAACATTACTATTGTTTCAAGCTATTGTAAGCTGGGTTTAAAGTACATTAGATGAGATTAAAAATTGTACTTGACAGCTTTGAGCTTACAAGACCTGTAGCTATTTTGGAGCATTTTTAATATAATAAATACATTCTTAATTAAATTATATAAATATAAATACATATTGCGTGCTTTTATTAAAAAAAACGCCTCATACTTTTATTCCCTATTTCAGTATTTTAATAAATATAATAAAATATAAAAACTTACCGATTGTATTAATCCTTTCCGGAATATTCACGTAAAGACGTTTATTCTAAAATCACCATTGTTGCACTCACGTAATCGTGAGCATAGCTCACAAAAATAAGCAAAAATAATAACAATAAAAAACTGTAAATTTAAACAATTCTCGCCTAAACTTGTGTCGCTGCCTCCGAGAGTCTCAGAGACTACCTTTCTCCCGTCTTGTCTGCAGACGACTGACCAACTCTTGAAACGGAGACGGTTTCAATCTCGCGTTCTACAAAAAGAAAAGTCGAGAAAGCAGTGAGGTGATTGGTCGAGATCGCGTAGACTGCGTCTTATCTACCCACGTGTTATCCTTCAAATTGAAAGATTATTGTTTATCGGTATCAGGATTGTTCGAATTTACAATTGTTGTAGTGGTCAAGGTGCTTCGTTTTGCAACATCCGTTAGTATCTTGGCATTTTAGAAAAGATGAACTGCAGGAAGAATTTCAATGAAGTGTCTAGGTGATGAATGATGATAACGAATTAAAAAATTACAATAACCTATGCAATAGCAATTGTATTGGATCATTCAGCAGTGGCATATCTGTTATTCGTAGAAGTTTGCGTAATTAGTTGCACTTGAATTGAAATTTACGAATTAATTTAATTTTGGATAAAAGTATGAACGCGGAAATTTGGGTGACAACATTTTATGTACCTAATGGAGAAATTGGCAAAAATGTAATGGCATTTGGGTGATAGAAATGTAGTGACAACACAATTTACTGACAAAACAGTATGGGGCGGCCAAGGACGGTTAAAATAACCTCCGTGGGGGCGCCAAGCTTGCACCACGTGTTGCGAAAAGTGGTAAGAATAAAATATTGAAACAATCTCTAGTTGGTTGGCCACGGAAATAACAACACCAAATAATAAGGGAAAACATCATAAATGCATTACTTATTATTTTATAAAAAAAATATATTCAGCGTTGACCGAAATAAAATTTAACAAACGAGTTATAGGTAAAAAAAACTAATCTGCATATCTTTATTTTCTTAAAAATCACAGCTTTTTATATTGAAAAATCATATTACCGTAATTAATCATTAGTTTATTTAAATGTATTTACATTTATTCAAACTCATGGATTCATTTAAATAAAAGTATCCATACACATCGATGGTCCAGTACAATACTGAGACATCTCCAAAATCATAGTTTTGAGATAAATCGAATATAAGATTTCAATAAGATGTCTCAGTACAGAACTGGGACATTTATATAGGGTTATTTTAATGGACAATAAGATGTCTCAGTACAGACCTGGAGAATGTTATAGAGATACATCAGCGATCTCGTGAAGGCAAATGAAACTAAAAGATATCTCAGTACAGGACTGGATAGAGCTTGAAATTCTGAATCCAATGATATATAATTTCATTTTTCCATTTTATTGAGATGTCTCAAAATAAATGAAAAAAAATAAAAAAAAATATAAAAAAATAAATGGTCCAGTATTGTACTGGACCATTGACATACTTCACCTAAGATGTTCACTAGTGTTATCTAATTTTCGTCGCCTCAAATATCTTCTTGTTTTTTCGTCTATAAATCTGGGGTATCTATTTCAGCCATCGGATAAAAGTATCCCCCTCTGTACTGTAAAAAGGTATGAGCTAAAAAGCTTGAATTTCAATGCCTAAACCCTGTTTTATACAAATTTGCCGGAAATGGGTTCGAAAATGTAAGCCAAAACAGTTTTTAGACATTGACGCTGTTATGGCTTTATATTTACAGCTTTGTTAGCGAGCAAGAACTGCATGATATGACATTCGCAAATGAGCACAAAGCCTTACCTCATTCAAGAAACATGCATTCTATGAAATTATTATAATACTCAAATGTTTGAGCATATTATATCATGTCCATGGTCATCTCGTGGGGTCTTTTTACGATTATTCCTAATGGTTAGAGGATTCATATCATGTGTATTTTTAAAGTCAACACTGCATCTATAGGTACTATACTGTGTATCAATTATTTGTTAGCTACAAGTCTTCAATTAAGGTTTAAATTCCATAACTGATTATGTGCGCAAACATCGGGCAAAGATCTTTGCATCGGGTTAGTATTATATTTATAAGCAGAATGAATATTATTCGAAGAAAATAATTGGATTGGAATTGAACAGTCAATAAACGTAGCACTCTCAAATGCTATGTCGATTATTGCGTAATGCATGTAACAATTAAAACACTGCGATTCCTCCAAATTGAAAAAGGAATTTTTTTAAATTAGTGTTGGTATATAAATAAAAAAATATATAAATATACATTATCCTAATCGTAATATAAAGTAGAATATGTATTATATTATTTTTACTTTCGAAATGTTTGACTTCTGTAGATGTCATTTTTCATGTAGATGTAGATTTTTCATTTATTACGAAAATTCTCATTGTTGGAGAGCTACTTTTTAAAACTAAGTATCAGGTATCAGTATTTTTAAAAGTTCAAAAAATTTATCGCAGTAAAATTATGTAATGAAAAATGGTAATATGTAATTTATTTGTAGGTAATCATGATCATCATTAATTGTGTCCATCCTGTATAAAAAAGTAAACTAATGCATTTCGGCGCTAGTAAGTAAAAGTAAAAAAAAAAAGGTTTTGCCAACGGCACTCGGTGTTCCCAAGCGGTCACCCATCCAAGTACTGACCGCGCCCGATGTTGCTTAACTTCGGTGATCGGACGAGAACCGGTGTTTTCAACATGGTATGGTAGTTGACGAAAGTTGAGAGCGTTTAAATCCTATCTGAAGAGTTCTACGCGTAACATTGCATTATAATATGAGAACTCATCCATCACATAATGTTATTTTTTTGTAATTCAATTGTATTTACTGATTATTAATGTGACGTGACGTGCGTGCGGAAAACACAAAACCCAAGAAATTATATTTTTTATTAAAACTCTTCGTTTCGTTTGGACATTTCACAAGTTAATCCAAGTTAAGATCTAATCTAGTTGAATTAAAAAAATTGTGAAATGTCCAAACGAAACGAAGAGTTTTAAGCCTGATGCACAATTAAATTAATGTTTATGGTTTAGTGTTTAGTGTTTAGTGTTTAGTGTTTTAGAGAAATGAAAGGTGCTGTTATAACGTTACATGCACAACAGCTGTCATAAGCGTCATAAGGTTTAGTGTTTAAAGGTTTAAGCTGAAATAAGAAATCAACAAAATCCATTTCTTATTGCAAAACACTATTTCACCTTATGACGAACCAATCAGAAGAGAGCAGAGTAAATGTCAATGTCAAATTCGTACGGGAAAATGAAAAGTCTTCTGAATTAATGTCATTGGAAGCATTTTAATTTGATATTTGTGCCTAGTCTTGCTCATATTTTTGTTTCCATTTCATTTTTCGATCAATTATTTAATTTTATCACGTAGTGAAATAACCTCGTGAAATAAGCAATTGTTCACTGGACTCTGTTATAACATCTTAAACACTAATCACTAAACATTAAACCATAAACCTTAATTCAATTGTGCATCAGGTTTTAATCAACATCCTAGTTCAAGAGCTGAAATAATTTATTACATTTTTTATGCTTATTTTTTTCAGACTTACTACTTTGGAAAATATTCAAATATTTTTTTATCGCCGTAAAAATATGTAATGAAAAATGATAATATGCAATTTATCTGAGAATGTGATCATGACCATCATCATTAATTGTGTCCATCCTGTATAAAAAAGTAAACTAATGCATTTCGGCGCTAGTAAGTAAAAGTAAAATAAAAAGTTTTGCCAACGGCACGCGGTGTTCCCAAGCGGTCACCCATCCAAGTACTGACCGCGCCCGATGTTGCTTAACTTCGGTGATCGGACGAGAACCGGTGTTTTCAACATGGTATGGTCGTTGACGAGAGTTAAGAGCGTCTAAATCCTATCTAAAGAGTTCTATTAGCCCGTCTTCCATCATTGCGATGTTTTCGTCGCAATGTTGCTTTGCGGCACGATTTTTCAGTCACCGTCTTCCATGAATGCGATGTTTTCGCCGTCGCGTCATGTATTTCCGACTCCCCCATTTGTCCAGAGGTTGTTCAGCGGTAACCGCGCATGCGCACAATGCTGCGATAGAAAATCGCTGCGTTGGTTGTTGAAGTTGGCTCTACTTTCAGCGACGATCCGCAGCGATTCTCGTGACGTCATGCGATGCTGCGATTCGAGCGCTGATTGGCTGAGAGACCACGTTGCGGCTGCGAATTCGCATTGCGATGAAAAAACGCAATCATGGAAGACGGGCTAACATTGCAGTTGTCTCTTGGTCGGAGACAGGCAAAGATGAACCCGCGACCCTTGGGGTGCCCTATACCTAACCTGGTTTTGCGGTTCGTCTTTGCCTGTCACCACCGACCATATTATGTATGTTTTTTTTAAATTCAATTGTATTTACTGAAATATTAATGTGACGTGACGTGTGTGCGGAAAACACCAAAACCAAGAAATTACATTTTGTTATGCTTATTTTTTTTAAGACTAAGTAGTACTTTGGAAAAAAATACAAATATTTTTTTTTCGTCATAAAAATAATATGTAATGATAAATGATATGCAATTTATCTGCATGTGATCATGAGCATCATTAATTGTGTCCATCCTGTATAAAAAAGTAAACTATGCATTTCGGCGCTAGTAAGTAAAAGTAAAATAAAAAGTTTTGCCAACGGCACGCGGTGTTCCCAAGCGGTCACCCATCCAAGTACTGACCGCGCCCGATGTTGCTTAACTTCGGTGATCGGACGAGAACCGGTGTTTTCAACATGGTATGGTCGTTGACAAGAGTATGCAGCGTCTAAATTCAATATAGCCCTTAAACATTTGTAACAAGTTGGGACACATTTGATAGTTCGTTTTGCTTATTTTTATAGTAATGCTGGATTTAGGGGTGGGGGGCAGCAATATATAACTGGTGATGCGCTTTATATCAATTTTAGAACTTTCGTAATCAGGGAGTACCGAACGTAATGGCTCTCGAAATTAAGAAAAATCACTATAACCATATAAGATGATACTCATGTGAGATGAGATGTAGCGTTTGACAATATTCACATTAGAATAAATCGTACACTCCTGTTGTTCTTCAAACACTGTTGCTCTTGAATATTTAATGGGGACCATACTACCCAACTATAATATTCCAAAGACCGGCTCATCCAATCGGGCATGGTCTCAGATTTTCATAATTTTTTGTCTACTTATTGATAATCATGCCATACACAATCCTTGAAAAAATAAACACTTTTCGTGTCTAGTTTTTTGAGATAAATTGAGTTTTCTTCCCCATGTTATCTTATGGCGGACAAGTAAAATCGTGGCACATTTAGGCTAATAATGAAGATCTAATTTTTATGTAGTCCCAACTTTGATCAAAAAACTTTTTTTCTGGTAGATATGGATATCCTATTAGGGAAAAAATTGAAAACAATACCAACGTGTGCTATTTTAGAAGTTATAAGCCAAAAACGCAATGATTTTCCTATACCTCCTGTGTTAAAGTTTTGTTCATTCTCGGAAGGCAATAATTTTAAACCTCGCTTAAATAGAGTTCAAATGTTGGAAAAAGTAATTCATGATGGTAATTTCAAAAAATAAACATTTTGGAATGTTCGATCGGTTGAGCCACGTTCAAATTGTGGTATCGTCATCACTTCAAAATGTACAATGCCACACGTGAACTATAATGTGTAATAATACGTGTAATATACGTGTTATCATGGTTTCAGCTACTTCCACCTTGTAACTAATCAATAACTTTCCTGCTTATTTCATTGTATTTTATTTGAAAATATTTCTGTATTTCTTTTTAAAACCTATCTTTCACAACTTTATTTATTGAGCGAGCGAAGCGAGCGTCTCCTTTTGGCTCTTTTGGCACGGACCTCTGTTTTTTTTTTTTTTTTTGTTTGTTTGATTTTTTGGCTGCTACCTGGAGCAATGGAAGTCGCACCGTTTCGCCGATCGATCTGAAATTTTGCACACATGTAGAGACAACCTTTTCTGTTTGCTGACCCAATTTTTTTTTGAAATCCATAGATTGGTTGAAATTTAAATAAACATCTCCTGATAGGCTGAAAAATTAAAATAAACTTCGACAAACGTGATCGACCTTATATTTTGCATGGTCATTAACACCAACATTGTCTCTTATTTTACAAATTTTCAGCCAAATCCTCCCATTGGTTAAAATTTAAAAAATATTTCATGTGCTTTTTGAAATTTAAACCAGAACCGTTTGACCGATCAACTTGAAAATTTGCATGGTCATCGGGTCAAACATTATCTGTATTTTTGACAATTTTCAGACTAAACTGTGTTTCAATTCAAAAGTTTTTGACAGTTTGCGGATATTTTGCGTGTTAATTGGCTGTCATATTTCACGAATTTCATATTTCACGGCATCTTCGAATCTTCACTTCAAGGTTGTTGGAGCAGAAATTTTCAAACGTAGTATATTATGAAACTGATATGACCGTTTAAAAAAAATTTGAACGAAATCCTGTGATTTTTGGAAATTAACAAGGGATCGTTCAATCATAAAGGTTCAATCGATCAACTTAAAACTTTGCGTGGTTATTGGGACCAATATTTTAGGAATTGTTGGATATTTTCATACAAGTCTGTGACGAAATTCAAGAACTATTGGCTTTTAAGGACATTTTCGATAAACAGAATTTCGGTTCGAGGTGTTGCGCGTTATCCGTGCTCGCTCATCAACGCGTTACTCAGAGCGTTTTCCTAGTAATAGAATTAACTATTAAACTATTTAAACTATATATCAAACTATATATTAACTATTTAGTCAGTGTACTCCAGCAAAATAAACTAGGAAAACGCTCTGAGTAACGCGTTGATGAGCGAGCACGGATACACGCAACACTTCGAAACGAAATTCTGTTTTTCGAAAATGTCCTTAAAAGCCAATAATTCTTGAATTTCGTTACAGACTTGTATGAAAATCTCCAACAAATCCTAAAATATTGGTCCCAATAACCATGCAAAGTTTAAAGTTGATCGATAGAACCTGAACCTTTATGATTAAATGGTTCCTTGTTAATTTCCAAAAATCACAGGATCTCGTTCAAAAAATATACACCTGGGACCACTCATATGATAAAGTGTGTGTACACAACACCGTGTAGAGAACAGCTTACTTCACACTACTCACAATATTAGATCGATCTGTTGAATGTCATATCCAGTTTCATTGAGCGAGCGAAGCGAGCGTCTCCTTTTGGCTCTTTTGGCACGGACCTCTGTGTTTTTTTTGTTTTTTTTTGATTTTTTTTTGATTTTTTGGCTGCTACCTGGAGCAATGGAAGTTGCACCGTTTCACCGATCAATCTGAAATTTTGCACACATGTAGAGACAACCTTTTCTGTTTGCTGACCCTAATTTTTTTTGAAATCCATTCATTGGTTAAAATTTAAATAAACATCTCCTGATAGGCTGAAAAATGAAAATGGACTTCGACAAATGTGATCGACCTTATATTTTGCATGGTCATTAACACCAACATTGTCTCTTATTTTACAAATTTTCAGCCAAATCCTCCCATTGGTTAAATTTTAAAAAAATATTTCATGTGCTTTTTGAAATTTAAACCAGAACCGTTTGACCGATCAACTTGAAAATTTGCATGGTCATCGGGTCTAACATTATCTGTATTTTTGACAATTTTCAGACTAAACTGTGTTTAAATTCAAAAGTTATTGACAGTTTACGGATATTTTGCGTGTTGCGGCTATCATATTTCTCGAATGTCATATTTCACGGCATCTTCGAATCTTCACTTCAAGGTTGTTAGAGCAGAAACTTTCAAGCGTATATTATGAAACTGATATGACCGTTTAAAATAATTTGAACGAAATCCTGTGATTTTTGGAAATTAACAAGGGATCGTTCAATCATAAAGGTTCAATCGACCAACTTAAAACTTTGCGTGGTTATTGGGACCAATATTTTGGGAATTGTTGGATATTTTCATACAAGTCTGTGACGGAATTCAAGAATTATTGGCTTTTAAGGACATTTTCGATAAACAGAATTTCGGTTCGAGGTGTTGCGCGTTATCCGTGCTCGCTCATCAACGCGTTACTCAGAGCGTTTTCCTAGTAATATACGTTTGAAAGTTTCTGCTCTAAAAACCTTGAAGTAAAGATTCGAATATGCCGTGAAATGTGAATTTCGAGAAATATGACAGCCAACACGCAAACTATCCGCAAACTGTCAATAACTTTTAAATTTAAACACAGTTTAGTCTGAAAATTGTCAAAAATACAGATAATGGTGGACCCAATGACCATGCAAAGTTTTAAGTAGATCGGTCAAACAGTACCGGTTAAAATTTCAAAAAGCACATGAAATATTTTTTTAAATTTTAACCAATGGGAGGATTTGGCTGAAAATTTGTAAAATAAGTGACAATGTTGGTCTTAATGACCATGCAAAATATAAGGTTGATCACATTTGTCGAACACCATTTTCATTTTTCAGCCTATCAGGAGATGTTTATTTAAATTTTAACCAATCAATGGATTTCAAAAAAAATTAGGGTCAGCAAAAAGAAAAGGTTGTCCCCACATGTGTGCAAAATTTCAGATCGATCGGTGAAACGGTGCGACTTCCATTGCTCCAGATAGCAGCCAAAAGTAAAAACAAAAAAAAACAAAAAAAAAAAACAGAGGTCCGTGTCAAAAGAGTCAAAAGAAGACGCTCGCTTCGCTCGCTCAACAATATTGGGGTATGTAACCTAGCAACCAGGTGATGCGTCTGAGACGTTCCCTTCAAAACACTACAGATGAACGCGTCAACCAGTAAAAAATAAAACGCGATCTATTGAAAAGTCTTGCCACAAACAATGCTGCATATCATGTAGCCGATAATACAATTTCACAACTAAAACAGGAAAATGAATTAAACCAAGGTTTTTAGTATTATACTAAACTATCAAATAGACGTAAACCCTTTATCTTAAGGAAGCACTAAGTGAAATCCAACTACCAATATTTTATTGGTGTTGCTATCACGATAACAAATGTTATTCCGAGATCTGACGTCACCGAAATATATTGGCATCCTAAACATCAGTAAAGATTGACATCCATTGACGCATTTCCTCAAGTTACATCCAATCAAGAATATATTAATCAATACCCTCCTTATCTATCGAACTGACGTAGTAGTCACAGCACCAAACAAAAGACAATCATTACATATTCAACAATATACTTTTACATACTTTTTACGATACCTCATCCATGAAAAATAATAAGTTTCATTAGAAATCATAAATATTAGAAATATAAAATGATACAATTTTTAAATTATTTTATGAAAATACTATATTTCATAACACATTATGTAGCTTTCTTTTTAAGAAGAGAGGACATATATCGTTGTTACGTAATAAATATGTAAATAAACAATTATCTAGTTTTATAGACTTACGTCTTCATCGCCATGCCTGTCGAACCAAGGCAGGTTAACTGCATGGCTGTCGTACATTGGAAGTTGGTTGCCCCTGTGGCAGGCAACCAGCAACACACTGCTGCCAGTTGGGTTGCGTTTAGCAATCAGCCGCTATCGCATGATTCGAGAGGCACTTCAACTGCCAATTGCTCAATCCAAACAAACTGTCAATATTGATTCACTCATCACGTTCCATCTACACAGGAAATTGATAGAAATGAAGGAATAAAACTGACAATTCAAAGACCAAAATCCACTCAAATAGTTTATTTAAATTTCATGTGCAAATAAACATCTCGATCTATGCAACTATAAAAATTAAGTGTTTACAAATTATAAAAATCAATAAATAATTAGGTAATACATGACTAATACTGAACATGAATAATAATCATGCATCGAGGCAAGAAGACAATAGCTACTTGTACTTCACAGCTTAATTTGCAAGACGAATACATGACTCTGATTTGTATACCTATGCCCCAATTGAGAAGCTCTTTGCAAGAAGGGTCAACAACCTTTCGCAAAATATTTAAAACAGATCAAATCAAATTTGACAGATGCAGTCCTGGGGACTGCAGACCTATTTTCGAGATCGTTTAAGTCATATCATATGGATTCACAGCCGCCTGACATCAGACAAAACAAAACAAGAAACTGATTTGGCTCGTTGGATTTCCATCGGACGGAGGTCACTTTGACGTCACGCTCGATTATGCAAGCGCTCGAACGATCTTGAAAATAGGTCCTCTGGCCAGGGATGTAGTCCTAAAAACACAAGTACTAGGGCGCTGAAAGGGATGACGATACTGCTGAAGTATACATGTAATTTATATTTTAAAAAAATCAAGATTCAGGACGGAAATATAACGAAAGAGCCCCTCAATTGTCCTCCTATAATAACATCACACAATAGATAGCTATATAAAAAATGTACTCACATACATTGAACATCAATGTAAATTAAGCAATACTGCATATTGAGAGCAAAGAAATTTGCCCCGATACTTCATTGAATCCCAAGAAAGTCTTTTGCTAACATGAAGTTAGTCAGATTTCAAAGTCTGAAGTAGTATCGGTTTCTAACTCTCAATATGCAACTCCCGTTCTCTATTAAGTAAGCATATAAATCTGCGCATAATACAGATAAAATTCTAATCCTAAAAAGATCTTTCAAAAATCACTATTTGGAGAGACTTGTCGCAAATATTTTGCATTTCATTGGTCCTAACACGACCCGTTCGTTAGAGCATTATAAAGTAATTCATCTTTTGACCATATCTAACAGTTCTGTAATCTATGCCAATAGGGAAGATGCAAAGATTTGTAATGCGGTTAAAGTCCAATATTTCAAAACAACAACATATTTGTTGGTAAATCACACTATTTTCACACTAAACAGCATAAATTTCCATTCATAAATATGAAATAAAAAATCAGTGTAAATTTTGGCGGGAAACCGCCATCCCGGCCAGTGATGTAATTTATATCGACCAACAATGATGTTGCCATGGTTACAATATAATATGACATCACTGGCCGGGATGGCGTTTTCCCGCCAAAATTTACACTGAATTTTTATTTCATATTTATTAATGGAAATTTACGCAGTTTAGTGTGAAAATAGTGTGATTTACCAAAAAATTAGTTATTTTGAATAATAGTTTGTAATAAATTCATGCACATTCCCTATTCACTAGCATTTGGGTAAATCTGGAGGTAGTTCAGCAATTTTTTGGAGAACGAGTAAACAACATACACTAAAACAGTTTTACATCTTCCTACTAGTGATGGTACAATTCTTATCAAGACTACCCGGCGTTGCGAAATTGGTCGAGTCTTTACTCTTTGACGACATATCACACGCTTTTGATGTGCTCGCTAGCGCACTTAAATTATTACCCATATTCTTAAGACTGCTCAAACTATCCATGGTAAAACTCATCGGAGAAATAAACATACTACTGAGATTACTCGACGACAGGGCCATATCGCGGAGATTTGAAGACGAGAGAGCAAGATTCGTTAAGTTACTCGAAGAAAGAGCGATGTCACGCAAGTTCGAAGACGACAGACCTAAACTAGCGAGATTGCTGGATGTACGCGTCGAATTACTGGAGGTAATCGACGACGTGCGACTAGGATCGGACGTGAGGCCGAGTAGAGCGGATGCCGATGGGAAGTTACCGCTGGCGAACAGCGCGCTGGCGATCTCGGAACTCATCAGTAGACTGCTGTTGTTGTTGGACTTCACGGAGCTCGGCATCGGAATATTGGGTACGAGGAGGTTCACGCGGTCCATCGAGGTCGGCGTCGTGTTCACCGTGTGCGGGATCTCGGGGAGGTTCAACGGTTTTCCGCCGTTCTCAGAGCCGTGAGTCACGAGGTCGCGGATGAAGCTCCACAGGATGCCGTCGCTCTGGTCCCGGGGGAACTTCGATGTTAAAGTGGTCTGGAAAATAATTTACTTGCTTTCTTCAACTCTATCACAACCTTGGTAAACTATGGTTTACATCTATAAAGTAATTCAACATATTGTACAAATATAAACGGACATACCTTAAGTTTGTCGAGGTATGTTGTGCCCCCTTTATATTTATCAGAAAAGTTGACAAAGTCACTTTCCTTTTTGTAGAAATCCACACAACGTTTCTGCAAAATTGAGACACACATAAGAACAAGAATATACATTTCACTAGTAAATACAGCGAGGATTGTCTAGACAATACTTACAAGAAACTATTCAAGAACTTCTTGCTAGTAGTATTAGGTACTTACAAAGCCATTTTATTACCATTAATTGACCCCATGGAAAACCAGATAGGTACATAATGAAAAAACACATTTCTTATTGTTATGTATTGAGTAACCTACAGAAGTTGCAGAAGGACCTATCACATTCCAAGTTGCTACTAATTATGTAAGATTTACCTCCTAAACCGAGTACCTATAACTCTGTACCTAATAACCCGATTTGAAAACGGAAAAACGGGGTTAGTAGATGTTCAGTGAAGAGAGTCTCACCATCTCGTTGAGAGCATCTTGTGAGAGGAACTGGTCCTGCACCACGCTGTAGTTCATCAACATTGACTTGCTGTACTCGTTGGGTTTGCTCTCGGGCGGCGGCATCACCCAATAGCTGACCACCGTCGACTCCAGACTCGTGCTGTCAGGGCTGTACGGAGCTGCGCAACAGAACAGATGCATTCGTTAAGCAAACTCCACTAGCGGCATCACCCAATAGCTGATCACCGTGGACTCCAGGCATCTGAGCTGCGCAACAGATGCACCCGTTAAAATCAAACTCCACTAGCTGAATACTTAAAGGCCTGGGTAAGCGAACCGGAATCGCACTGTCCTTCAAAGTGTATTTTTTAAATATAATAAAAAAAATTATAATTATAATTTTTTAAATATCCACTACAGAAATTTATAAAATCAGATAGTAGGGACCCATTACAGACTAATAGACTAAATATTGCCACCATCTGTCACCACGAGAACATGCTTGTGACTCACAGCAAATGACTCCGACGCACGGCGTGTAGCTGGCATCGCTGTTGCCCTTCATGCGTATCTGGTAGTCGAGCTGCGCGTCGATGTCGCGCAGGGTGGGGGTGGCGGCCGCGTGCGGGTGCGAGTGATACCAGCCGACCAAGGTCAGATGGCGCTGCTCAATGGCTCGGTAGATGTCTGCCTCCACCATCGGAGCGAGCTCCCGGTCCGCCAGGCGAGATCGGCAGGGGAATGCGTGCGTTATTGCCAGGTCTGGGGATAAGAAGAATAAGGGGATGTTATATAAAAATACTATATACAATACATGGTTTGAGAAGACAAAATCGAATGATTTTGAAATAAACAGCAGAAAAACAGGTGCTAGGCAATCTAGGCAATCATTTTTCTGTTACTGTTCTGTTACTGTTTAGAAATGACTGTGGTATTCAATATTTTACATGAAATCCACATAGACACATCAAGGTATGTACTCAAAAGGGAATTTTATTCCAGTTAATTTGTAAATATGAACATAAATAACAATGATAAACACACTTATCATCAGCGAAATTTAAAATTTTCATTCATAAATATCAAATTCAAATGTAAATGGATATTTTGGCGGGAAAAACAGCAGGCAGCGAGAATCAGGATTGTGATGTCATTTCCAAGTCTCTAACAATGTATTACCATGGTGATTTCTTTGTTGCCATGGCAATATACCGGATTGTGATGTCATTGTCAATTTTCCGGTTTTAAAATTGTAAGTATACCTATCAATCTTTGTAAATTAATTCCTTGAAAGCTATTCATCTCACAACAAAAATAATACCAAATCTGTATTCAGCAACATATTAACTTTCATAAAATAACTATTATTCTGAAATCTAATTTTAATGAGCCTTCCCTATTGCACATATATTACAGATTATGTAGAAAGAATCAATTTACAGGTAGAATATTTTTAGCACGAAGTCATGAAACGGGTTTGTCACAGCTGCTATTGCAACGGTCTTAGCTTACTGTGAGCATTGACGTCCCAGTGGCCAGCCAAGTAACCGACAACTTCCGACGTGGTCAGATGGCAGTGCAAGTCCATCACGAGAACGGCATTTGTTGTCATGGAAACCAGGAATGGCTGGATCTTGCCAATGGAGGAGAACGGGGTGCTTTCCACTAACGTGTTGGCATCACTGAAAAGAAAATATTTCCACTTATAAAGTTAAGACCTAAACTTGCATGGCACCACAATATTTACAAGAATCAAGATTAATTTATCTAATTTATTTATTGAATAATTGAATAATTATTTTACGATGTAGACTCTTTCTACAACTGTACAAGATCATTGTGTAATTTATCATTGGTGAAGGAAGTATAGTTGAGTTTTTCTCTCTATACATATTTGAAAGTTTCCATTGATTTCCACTCAGAATTTGCACAATGGAGCTTGACTAGGAACAAGTGTTTGTTTTGGCAGGTTGTAAATTTATAGAGATGAGCCAGGTATCAAGTCAGGGGCAGGGAAGGCGATTTTTACAACTGTGCATTGATGCCAAAAGAAAAATGTTCTACCTCTTTCCATATTTTAAGAAACATTTGACCATATTTGACAACAGGGGAGGGTTGGGATTTGGAGATCATAAAATTACGGCATGTAGCCGAATCTGTAGCTTGTTAGAAAGTGTCATGTTTTTGAGCCATTGACAATGGATGAATGGCCTTTGACTGGATACCGCGTTTGCCGAAATAGGTATAGAGAGAAAAACTCCACTATAAGAAGAATTTGAATGATTTTATCCAGATTGTCATTGAAAAGTAAGGTATAATAGTAGATAAGGAAAAGTGCTCTGTATCTTTGAGAAACATATCTTTGAGAAACATATCATTGTCATAATGTTTAATAAAGTAAAGAAATTTTTGTGGTCCTGAAAAGTATAGATTCCAACTCTCAATAGAGCTACTTTTGTTTTGAATCATGATCCACTCACTGCATGATAGATCTGTTTCCGAGCGCGTGATGTTTCATGACCACTCGGTGAACCGGCGTGGGAGCAGGCGCCATCATCTTCTCCTTCTCCATGTCTTCATCCACTCCGTCCGAGCCTTCGTTCTCTTTGTTCCGCTCCTGTTTCTTCTTCTTGAACCACAGGTTCTTGTACGCATCCAGTTTCTTGCCGCGGTATTTCACTGACGCCCAACCGCAGCCGGATTTCTTCTCCGGGTTGATGATGCGCTTGCAGTGAATAGCCCACGCGCTCGGAGACGCAAAGATTATGTCAGTTTCTTGAGATCGAATTTTGCCGTCGGGAAGAAGGTCGCCGATAAAACGTTGACCCTGAAAACATTTATGTAATAATTTATATCAGAATAGGAACTAAATAACAATAACACAGGGCATATTCTTAACAAGCACCAAACATATACACATCGGATATAACATATAGTAAAGCAGGTGACTATACAATTATGTACAGGTGATGTGAAAAGAACATTTGAATTGTTTTAATAACCATGGTATCACTACTTACACTAGATGTAGGTACCTACCTAGGTACCTAATATCAATGTCAATTTATTACTGGATTATTTACTACAATAGTGCCTCCGAAATCAAATGGAAAATTCAAAGAAAATCAATTGTACAAAAAAATTACAACACAGACAGGCAGTTTTGTGAGCTGAAAATTAAAATTGTAATAACTAGTAGGCTACCATGATAAATTATTTTAATAATCATTTCAATCTAATCGGAAACAATGCTATACAGAGACACAAAAAATGGTTTTTCTATTTCACATTCAATATCTCCGAAACGAAATGATTGTACAAATTAAAATAATGCAGTTCTGTTTCAGTTTTAAATTCTTTATTAATATTTTAATAAAAATAAAATTAACTACTAGGTACCTACCATGCCTCATCATAGCCAAAATTTTTGGTGTCATAAATATTTCAGAAACCTTGAGCATGTTACCAAGAAATACCATTTTAAGTGACTGCACTGCACAAGTATGATGAATGTATGATTGTTTTCAGGAACTAAAATGTTTGTACCTTCACTCTGAAAATAAAGTGTGTACATTTAACTATGAAAACTAAGGTAAGGTGATAAAAACTAAACACAAATGCAGAAAAGTGAGTGAGACATAAGTTCCCGAGTGTGCGACACATGACTGTACAGAGAACAGCAAGCGCTCACCAGGTACTCGATAGCCATCGTTCCCTCGCCCGGAGTGAGGATATCACCGGACAGCAACATCTGCAGTGTCACGGTTTTACCCGTCGGGCCGAAGCCCACCCGGCTACGCCGTTCACCACTTTCCTCACAGTCCTGGGAAACCAGACAGTGTGCCAAACAAGATTTACCAACGGCTCTCACATAGAACAGGTTTTGTTGTGCTTTGGAATAGAAGTGCTATAGTGTATAGATACCAACTTTGCTTCAGTACAATAATTTATTAAATTTATTTTAATGACGAATATTTTAATTTATTTTATGAATAGGTACTTCAAGCTCAAATACACGATCATTCTCGCATGTCAATCTTACTTGACAAGTCAGGTGACCTTGCCATGAAGCCAAGCCAAGCCATGACAAGGTCTCTTGGCTTGTCAAGCAAGATTGACGCAAGTTTTATTAATGTACCTATGGAGGAAGCATTGGAATGTAAATGATAATTTTAACAGATGAATGTCAAAAATCAAAATAGGTAGGTACCTACATTCATCCTCGCTTGTAGAATAATATTGACTCTTTAATCGGTTTTTAGATTTGTTATCATTTAAATTTTAAATTTATAGTTGGAGGTACCTTCGAAAAATGGATTTTAATTTTAAATGCAACAAGTTGATATGTAGAAACATCAAATTCAAAACACTCTCCAAGAGAAACACAACAATTGACTACAAACTAAAACTAAAAGTTGGACGGTACAATTGCATGTGACAACAAGCAAGGCAAGCAGGAGTGTGTGGGGGGCTAAAAAGTGCTTCCTATTTGAAATGATAGATGATAGATTAGCACAGTCCTTGCTATAAGTTACAATAAGAATCGTGACCAGGCAGTAACAAAGATTAACATACAAGTGATAGAAAAGCAGGCCGTACTCATCATGTAAGCTGAAGCAGTGCAATGACACCTAGAATAAGCAGTTGAAATAAACAACAAGCAAGGAGGAAATAACTGCCATGCGTGCCACTGACATCTCAGAACAGATCTTTGCAACAAGCCTGAAAAGTCCTAAATTACCAGATAAACAATCTTTGCGGCTGGATTAGGTAATAATTTTTTATGATTAATCGTAATAGGTAACAATTAACATTTATAGGATTTACATAAAGGTCGTGCATGAAACATTGAGCTAAAAGCAATGCAGAACATGAATAGCACAGGTGACGGTAAGTACAAAACATTTTAAATGGCATGTGCACCTCATCGATAAATTCTTCATCTTCGACATCTTCTTCGATTTCTTCTTTCTCCTCCGGTGGTTCGTCCGGTTGTAACATCTTACACCTTGGTCAAGAGAGTTATTTTGAGTAGGAACAATAAATTAAGAATAACCATCAAAACATTCTTGCAGCAGTAGTAGGTAAGTAAGGTACCTAGGTACTAGGTAGGTTACTAGTATACAATGGAGTATGGACGTCATTACTTTGCTCTAGATGTCCGAATTCCAAATCGTCTACGAATGCCGCATTTACAACAAACAGTTTGAGAGTTGAGAAAGATTCAACAAAGTTTTGTTCACCCTTATTTTTAGAGTTTCTTTCTTTGTCTTATTGCCATTTGGGGCTCATAACCATGAACTCTTAACTCAAACAATGAATGTTTGTTGTTATTGGAAGAGTGTTTCTCATATTCTTCTAGCCATAAATGAGCTTATTTCCTTTCGTCATGCCAGCAAGTATCATCATGAGTAAAGCTTTGTCTACCAATATATCGATTTCTTATTTGCTAGCCCAAGTTGGCCCAAGCATGACACTTGATGGATCACAACTCTTCGTCACCATCTGTCAAAAACCCTCGGAATCCATCAGAAGAATAGGGGAATGTTAGGAGCTACACCTACGAATCCAAGACCTAATATAGTAATAGAGATCCAGGAATTGTAAATGCATTAATTTTAGATATTTCTCTTACCTAATAAACAAGAATCCAAAAAAGAAACACGGTCGCAAACAAATCAAGCGTCAAGTCAAGCGAAATTTCGCAGAGTGTTACAAGAATACCAACTAAACAATGGTAAGCGCAATTTTAACGTTTCAATTCAAAGATTGTGAATCATATATATTTAAGTAAAAGCACTTTTTATTAAATATATAAAATGCGGTTAAAAATCTCAAAATAATTAAAGCGTAGAAACCAGAAAGAGATATTTAAACATTTCTTGAAATTGTTCAGAGGTTGGTTGTCCGGATGTCAAGTGTTGAAGCGTTTCAGTTTCTGATTCCAGGTGGCACTGATGTGGGATTGTTTCTTTTTCCATAAGTCGTGAAAAGTCTTTGTAGTTTATCTTATGGAGATTATGGCAACCAATGCTGAAAATATTAAAATCCTGGCACAAGATTTAGAAAAGCAAGAACTCGATGTAAGTACAGCCGTACCCAAACCTTGCTTGATAAACTTTTAAGTTTGGAGGCCGGGTACTCTAACCTCACCTAATGACTGAAAATCATGCTAGGTAGAGGCATTTTCAATTTGCTCTGCTTCAGTTTTCGCTCAGATGTTTGAAGAATTACCTGCGCACCCATACTACCTACCCATATTACCCACTTGATAATTTCTTTTTGTCTTTCGTTTACTTTTTGGGAGCACAACCAACTTATTTTGCCTACGAAGTAAGCCAAGCACTAAGTAGGTATGGTCCGCGACGGGCTTAGCCGATAGCTGTTTGTTTAGCATGGCCAGAGATAGGCCGGCCCATGCTAAAAGGGTATAAACTCAGCCTGTTGCTGAATTTACCTTGATGTAGGCTCTCTAGATAGGTAGATCTAGATGGTCGAATTGACGGCCTAACTCTGCTAGGTAGGGTCAAAGCCCTAGTAGTGGCGCACGTAAGAAAAATGACAGCTGGAATCGGAGTATATCTTTAGGTTATGAAGCTCTTTGGTAATATGCAAGGTCTATATATGTTCTAGAGGAGTTTCTTTACAATTTAGGAACACTGGCATTGATGCAAGTGGGTGTGTTTAGAAATTATGAATGGAAATGTGGCATCAGAGAACAAGTTTCAGAAGTGGCGCAATGAAATTTCAAAAATATCAGTATTGGCGCACCTCGTGAACTAGAAGTGGCGCACTGGAAATACCTTATGAAAACACATTTTTAAATACTGAGAATATTTATTTATTTAATAAAATAGTATGTATTAACTATTTTTATTGTTTTTCATTTCATCTGCTAATATTAGCAAACAAATTATAAATAATAGATAATATGGATAGTGTGCGCCACTTCTGATCATGGGAGCTAGTAGTGGCGCACATAATGGATTTCTCATTTTCTGCTTGCCTGTAATTTATTATGTACTGTATTTTGTAATTATACTTCAGTACATGCATTTGTTAAAATTGATTAATAAAACATGGGTTTATATTTACACAAACAAGAATACACCAGAGCAAAAAAACTTTCGTCTCACTAAACTCACTAAACTACCTACTAAAATCACGCAAATTTGAATGACATTCCGGTAGCGAGGTGAAATTTGGCGCTATCAATGGGCGTATTCAGAAATAATCGAAGGTCAAATACTTACGTGGCTCAGAATTGATCAGGGATTATGCTAGGAATATTTTCTAAGCAGAATAACTGCAAGTTAATTTAAAAAACAGCTGTTTTATAGGGACTGCGCCACTACTAGTCCCCGCGCCACTACTAGGGCTGTCACCCTACCTACCTTACTCAGTAGGTACTAGTCATTGTATGTTATGTTATAGATGTTATAACATCTGTTAGATAGATTGCACCATCAGAAGTCAGTCCAAGTGATTTCCTTGTCTCACTCAAGTACCTAGGTGACTTCTCATTTCAATGACAATAACAAACATTGATTGTTACGGAACATGACCAGCAGTCGTTCAAATTTGCGCACCGATCAAATTTAGTTGTGCTAAGTGTACAGTAGGTAGTACCTAGTACCTACCTAAGCCAATATTCCATCAACAAACAATGTTAACTCAGATCCTCAATCCTTTCACTTTAATCTCGAGAGAGGACAGCCAGGTTCAAAATTTATGACACTACCCCTTCACAATTTTCAAATTTTCAAATTTCCTACACTTAGGTAATAATAATAATCTATCTGCTGGTTCCATCCATACAATGGGTCAGGGGGTTAAGCTGGGGTCCCATACTTCGCATCGAATTCGCTTCCGGTTCGCTTCGCTTTCGCAAAATGGCTTTCGCAAAATCGCATGTTCGCGTGTTTCGGTTTCGTTAAAGTTGAGCCAATTTTAACTTTGACGAAACCGAAACACGCAAACATGGGAATGTAAACATGGACGATTTCCTTTGTTAAAAGGAAGCCATTTTGCGAAAGCGAAGCGAACCGGAAGCGAATTCGATGCGAAGTATGGGAACCCAGCTTTTGTGTTCCCACCAACACTAGGGCCGCACGAGTATACTGGAAACCGGCTGGCCACGCCTGGCGTATCCTCCTTGTCTTCTTCTTCTTCCTCCACTTCCAATTGTTCCACAAATTGCCTCCACCTTGTTCTGTCTTCCCACTGTCTCTCAGCCTCCAACTTACTCCAACTTCCTCTCCAACACATCCTCTCCAACACATCCTCCTTAATAACTCCAATCCACCTCTCTTTTGGTCTTCCTACTCTACGTGGTCCCGAAGTAGCCGACTTAAACACCCGCCGTGGCACTCGCCCTGTTCCCAACCTCTTCATGTGGCGAAACCACCAAAGCCTCTCTGCCCAGCTTAACCCCAATCTCTCTACCCCCAGCTCACTTCTTATCTTCTTACTTCAAATCTTGTGCATTCTTGTGACTCCCTTCACACTCCTGAAGAACTTCATCTCAGCTGCCTGAAGCTGATCCATTTCGTTTCCACCCGCTGACCACGTCACTTCCCCGTAAGTTAGAATTGGCAGGAAATACATTATCATTTTACACACTTTTGGAAACTTCTTGTAATTAATTTTATTCCCACTACTTGGATTCATTCCAAAATCATAAGAAAAGTGTGTAATGCTTTACCTTACACTCAGGCTCAGGAATAGTATTTAAATCACTCTTGTCATTGATAAGATTTATTTATTATAAATTGAATAACATTCAAATGTAATATTGTAACATATTGCAGGCGCCTGCCGGTGTGCTGAGTGCTGAGGTCTACGCACAACTTCTGGCTATCTACCTGTTCCAGAATGATCTGTAAGTATTTTACCTTGTGTCGTAAGACATATATCAGAGACACAATACCTAACATGATTTCCAAAACTGATCTGAATTCCATTCTCTATTACATTAGCCTGCTGTCATAGTTCATGAGCAACGTTCACATTGCACACAAGAACTAATTGCCTGTGTGGATTATACAGATAATATTAGTAGCTCTTGTTACCTACTCGTATTGTAGGTACTTTCGTTGTTTGTTTGTTGTTTTTGTGTTTTAGTCTGTATTGACTAAATTAACCAATTGACCTGTAATTTTGCATAGGGTAGGTGTACAGCCAACGCATTAAGTCGTGATCAAAGCCAATGATAAAACCAGTCTTGCAAATCACCCCTCTGTATACAAATATCTGTATTTTAGGCAACTTATACTACTTCTGTGTACGACTGGTAGTCGCGATAGGGGGTAAGTTTTATCACTACTAAATGCGTTGGCTATACCAGTTATGGCCACTTTCATGCATTGTTTGTAGAATTTTTTTATGTATCAAAGATATTGGTCAGATTATTTTTTTATGGACATAAATATATTCAAAGTACCTACAAGAAAAACACAAAATCAGATAGGTACCTTACCTATATTGTTAAATATAACTAGGAAAACGCTCGGTGTAACGCGTTGATGAGCGAGCACCGACACGCACGACATCGCCAATCATAGCACGATCCATTCAATCAAAGATAACTAACTTACATTATTTATTACCAATTTTCCTTGCTACTTTTCATAAACACTCTGGATCAATTAAATAACAGATTATTGTACTGTTATTTTTCCATCAATCTCTTTGGACAGATATTCAAACACTTAAAACAGCAATAAGTCTGTAAATTCTTGACCGATTGGGCTGGAAATGTGTAAAATATGATGCTATCTAGTCAAAACGTTGTTTTCATAACTGTGAAACACAATCTATATCGTAAAATAAATTATTTTAGATAAGGTATACCTATACCTATGTATATGAAATACCTACATTACATTTTGACTACATTATGTATTGCAATATGATCCACTAAGAAAATAATCTGTCTTACATTTATATTGAGAATAGCCATCTATAAACTTTGCTTTGCTACATAGAGCAACCCAGAATGCAGTGGAATTTCTGTTTTGAAATGTCATTTCTGACAGTTATTAAAACTGTCAATAAGTGCATCTATGTTCTTGACTGGTAGGACTGAAAATTTGTAAAATAAGAGACAATGTTGGTCTGAACGACCATGCAAAATATGAGTTAGATTGATCAGATTAATCGAAGACCATTTGATAGGTCAAATGGTGGTGTGGCTATAGGCCGTTTATAATTAAGTATACAAATGTCAGTAAAATGTCTATTACTCTTGAAGCTCATTACAGATTTGTAAAAAAAAACACTTATAATGCTGGTACACATGACCTTGCAAAATTTGGTGATGATCGGTCAAACTATTGCAGTTATATACACAGAGTTTCCTTCATCCCCATTGCCAAGCTAACTATAACGACACATCAAGTTTCCGATGCAACCAATGGAGCGAACTTGCTGAAAATCATTTTGACCATAACGAGAATAGTAATTTAAGTTGTGTAAAAAAATTGGCCTGATCCATTACTTCGTTTGGCAGGAGACGCCAAATGCACAAATAAACACACACAAAAAAAAAAAACAGAGATTCGAGCCATAAGTTTCAAGTGGAGACGCTCGCTCCGCTCGCTTAATAAATCACAGAGAAATATTTTTTGAAGAAAAATTGTGTTGCACCAGTTACGACCACCTAATGTACCAGTTAAGGGATTTCTATGTGCCAAGGCTAAAAAGTATATACCTAGTGCCAGCCCTATTTAGCAGAATTGTGGACATAATTGGGAAAATTAATTTGAAGATGAAATAATTGTTCAACAATATTCGAGAAAATAAGGAACACAACTGACCTCTGGTGGATTTTGTGGTACTAGGTAAATGGCGGCTATCAAGGGCGCATTTGCATAAATATAAATAAAAATAGTTGGTACAGTTGTTTGTTATAGCCAAAAAAGTAAATTTATAGCTAAATATCAATTTCATTTGTTTTTTGTTTTTTCACTGCTTTATGGAAACACGAAATGTAAGAACAAACAAATTAATCTGTGGACCTGATAGTAGCCATCTAGCCAGAAGTGGCTCCATCACGTATCACTTATTTGTGGGAATTGGGATTGGTTTTAAAAGTTTCAGAAGACTCTAAAGAATCATGAGTGCATGACGTTTAAATTTTTTTTTTTCAAAATATCAATTGATTAAAAATATAATTTTTTGTATAAAATTATATTTCAAATAAAAGAGGATTTTGCCAAATTATTTGCACAAAATAATCACAGATGACCATAATCGTTTTTATCAAATTCATATTATTTACAATGCTGAGAAATACCAAAAAAATAATCAAACAATTAGGTATCTGCAATAAAATAAAAGATACATTGATTTCAGTTGATCCGCATGCGTAATTGGATTTGCACACATGGTAACAATAGGCGAGATTTCACCGCCATCTTTATGAATTTCTGTTTCACGGCCTTCTAAAGTAATTTTATCGACTGATCCAGCTCAACAATTGATCCACTATTGATCAAATACACAAATCCAACAACAAAATACTCTGTGCGCCTTAAAATCAACAGTGGCACATGGAGGGTTATTACATGGATGATATTGCAGGTGCAATGCTAAATACCTCTGGAAGAGAATTCCACAGTCATCTAAGACGTCCCATGCCGAGCTTGCTTCAATCTGGAAGGTCGGGCAGAAGATGTGGCAGCGAGACTTCCCGGGCGTCTACGAGGCATTGAGCACACCCACCTGGTCGGAAAATGTCTCGCAAATCATGATGGCGCTACTTGGTAATGACAACAACATACCTAAATCAGTTCATACAGTTCATAAATCAGTTCATACTGAAATGAAGTGAAGCCTAAACAATCCTGTGTTTCTGTTATTTCCGAGAATCTGGCCTATGTTTTTGATTTGAACAACATCTATAACGAGAAGCGTGAACTTACTTGATCACTGAACTGCAATGGTTGTTTGTTCATATTTTTACCAATATATGCGCTAGCGTAGCTAACGTCTGCCAATGATATGATGCAGAAAAGGTTTCACTTTTGGTGGACTGACTGAGTCTACCTCTGTCATAGCGTATAATCTACATGTAGGTATATCTCTCTGCCATGGTTGATACTTCAATGTAAGTTTTACAATTGAAAATGATGGATTCAGAATTTTTAATGTAGACCGTAGGACCTAAAGTTACTCTATATAATTTTCTCTAATTTTTATAAAAATCCCTTCGTAGCAAGAACTAATTTTTATTAAATTGTCTGATCCCAGTTATTTCATTATGTTAGGGTCCTACACTGGACTCTGCACAATAATAGATCATGAAAGATACCTACGCTCTAAGACCGATTATCTCTGTCTAGAGATGTGAGCCGAGAATATTCTCATGAGAATATTCTCCGTGCTCGAGAATATTCTCGAGAATATTCTCAAAGAGATTATTCTCCGAGAATATTTGAGAATATTCTTACCAGAGGTTTGAAAATTATTATTATATATAAAAAGTTCAAGTTTGAATGTTTTTGCACCATTTATGGCCTTGGAAGGCTGTGCAATACATAGGCAGGGATAGCGAGCATGAGCGAGCACGGATACGCGCAACTCCTCAAACCGATCTTGAATTTCGTCGCAGACTGGTATGAAAATCTCAAAAAATTCCTAAAATATTGGTCCCAATATCCATGTTTTCAGTTGAAGTTTTAGCGATCAAACGGTTCCTTGTTAATTTTCAAAAATCACAGATTTTTAGAACGAGATCACAGGATCTCGTTCTAAAAATATACTTGAGACCACTCATTTGTTGTGTGTGTACACAATATCAGATCGATCTGTTGAACATCAGTTTCATATGTGTTTGAAAGTAGGCTCGACGTTACCGTGATCAAACATTTTCGAGAATTTGACAGCAACACACAAAATGTCGGTAAAATGTCAATAACTTTTGGATTTAAGCACAGATTAGTCTGAAAATTTTCAAAAATACAGATAATGTTGGTCCCAATGACCACGCAAAGTTTTAAGTTGATCGGTCAAACGGTTCTAGTTTAAATTTAAAAAATCAAAGGAAAGATGGTTTCAAATTTTAACCAATGGGAGGATTTGGCTGAAACTTTGTAAGATTGGAAATAATGTTGGTCGTAATGACTTGTCAAAATTTCAAATTGATCGAACCAACCAATCGAAAGATATTTTTTAAAAATTTGAACCAATCGGGGATTTCAAAAAATTTGGGTCTGCAACGCCCAGAAATGTTCCCTATATGTGTGTAAAATGTCAGCTCGATCGAAGAAAACTCTGACCTGTATAGCCTCAGTAACGATTCCCGACTGGTTCTCCATAACAATAGGTACTATGTTGCAAGATCCATAAAAGTACATACTTTTTGGAATTGAGCTAAAAGTTCGAGTTTCTATAAGCTTAGATGCATTTTTAAGAAAATGCTCGAGAAAATGCTCGTGCTCGAGAATATTCTCAAAAAGAATATGCTCGAGCATTTTACATCACTATCTCTGTCCCATCATCAGAAAACGTCCGCAAGCGAGCTATCCAACTGGTGTCCAATGCCTACTCATCAATCAGTATGGACGACCTGGCCGTGTTTGTCGGCATACCGTGCGACGAGGCCGTCCGACAAGCGAGCGAGCACGGTTGGCAAGTGGACACAACACTTCGGATGGTCAACCCGACGAAACCTCCGCCCGAGCCGAGCCACGACACGTCCAACGAGGACCAACTTACCAAACTCACAGAGTTCGTGTCTTTCCTCGAGAACTAAGTTGTTTTGAAGTGATGGACATGTATTTACGAACTTTATACATATATAAGTTATGAAGTGCGGCGGGAATTTGAAGTCAGAACTGCAGTGCAATTGTGCATTGTTTGTTAAAGGAACAATCTTTGGTACATCTTTGGTTTTTAGCTGCCAGTGGAGCAAAGCAAAAGGCAGATCTTTCGGCTTGAGAAGCGAATAATGTAGTTCTACATCCTGCTACGACAGTTGAACACAATTGCACTGCAGACGTTAATAAATTAATAGTAATTTTGAAGCATTATGGTTTATTATTTGTATTTAATTCTTCTCTTGTTTATGTTAATTAATTATGTCTTGATTCATGAATATGACTCATTCATATTGTACACATTTTAAATTAACGAATAAACCTGTCTTATGCTCATATAAATTATGTTTTATGAGTGACTTTAGACTCCCAAATTATCCAACATTTTGAGTAGGTACCTAGTTTGAACAACATAGAATTTCAATTTCAAGCAATGTGATTATGTTAAACATCACTGCAGAATATTTAATTTCAGAAATGATGAACATTTTAATGTCTGAAATCTTCAACAATATTATGGATGGTACGTCTAAAAATATGTTTCCTTTTTATGAACTTTTGAGTATTCATACATGAAAATGAATATTAAATTTTATGTAGGTAGGTACCTACGTAAGAAATTTGTGAGGACGAAGAACTTCTATGACAAGTCTGTTCCTGTATTTTACACACATCTTCTGTCTTCTTTTGTGGCATTACAGCGCTTGGAGCCCTATTGCAGCCTCCACAATCTTCCTCCACTTCACACAGTCCACGGCTCCCCTTCTCTAATCTAGCACTCCCAGGGCAGCCGCGTCACTTGCCACATTGACCGCCCACCTCCTAGGGCAGCCCAAGGTCTGGTGGACAAAATGCAGCCGCATAGGGTCTTCAAGACCACTCGGTCCGAAGTACGCACGAACTTCCACTCGTGCACGAAGTACGTGGCCCGCCCACTGCAGTCTCCGAGACTTAACCACACTGTTGATCAACGGCTGCATGGTCATCTGGCGAATCTCGACATTCGTGCGCTGGCGCAACCGGAACTGCCCTCCTCCTGCTGCATCGAAGCCCTGGACCTGTGCTGGACCGAGTATCCTCCTCAGCACGCGGTTCTCAAATGCCAGGAGCTTCCGCTGGTCACGAATAGTCAATCTCCACGCCTCGCAGCCATACAGAATGGTCGGTCTTATGAAGCTATTCCATATGCGGAGTTTAGTGCGGCGAGACTAAGCAAAGCAATTGATGAACAGCAAACAGGCCCCTGTTGCCGCACTGTAGCCTAGCAGTGATTTCGGTGATCATATCATTGTCGCAGGTGAAGTGTGTGCTACTATGTGATACTTGAAGGAATCCACATTTACACACATACATACGGTACGCCCTAGGAGCCAGGGTGCGAATTGATGGGGGGGATTTCCCCCCTCTGGTTTTCTTATCCCCGGCTCTGTTTCCCAATAAAGCATCCAAGGGGATTTTCCCAGGGGGAAAATGTTGACTTTTAATCTACGAAACAATAGATATTACCTATACTTTTTTCTAAATAAATCTAAAATTATAAAAATAAATTGTCACACAAAACAACTGTCAAATTGCCTGTATTAGCAAATTAGCCGTATTTGATAAGATTTATTTATTCCAAGATTTATTTTGCTTGCCCACCACTTCTGATTTCCCTTTTAAATTAAAAGCAAACCCTCTTTTATAATGCCAATTGTCGTGCGTGATGTTTTTTCATCACGACAAATGGCAAAAAAAGAGTGTACAAATCGCTTAGAAATGCACCAAATCCAATCTTGAAATTCAAAAATTACCGGGGCTATGCGCCCCGGACCCGCATGGTACTGGGGGGCCCTTCCCCCAGGCCTCCCCATTGGCCATTGTGTTCGTAAGCAATCGTATTTTTCGCCTTTGCTATATTTCCCAATATACTCGGAATTTTAATTTTTCCTATCCCCCCCCTCTGAAAATTGAACAATTTGCACCCTGCACTTACCTACAGGGGTCAGCAACCTTTTTTGGTCAAGGAGCCAATTTTCCAAAATTTAATATATTAGGTAATAATGGGAGCCACAGCAGTGGCAATCAAATTTAAAACACTGAAAATAATAAATTGCATGACTAGTTTATTTTGATATTTTGCCAAAGCTCCCCAGGTTGCCCCGCAGGGCGTTTTTTTCGAACTTCGATACCAGATCATTATTTAAATTATATAGAGCCATTCAAGAACACTAAAGAGCCGCAGGTTGACGACCCCTGCATTAGTTAATTGTGAGTCATTTGATACACAAGAGGATACAACATTTAATTGTAACACTTGGAAAAAGAATTTATTTATTGACGTCTCAAATATGACTAAAACAGATAATATGTGGTTTAATAGGGAGGCAAATTTAACTAAAACCTGGAGTAATTCAACAGGGTTGCTGCTATTGGGTCATCATTTCGTAGTAAAAGTTTTAAGAGCACCTATCTCGGACAAAGCAAATTACATTAAAAACATTTTCTCATTTCTAACGTTTTCTGAAGTCTCATTTTTAATTCTCATACCCTACAAACACTGGGAGGTCCCTGGACGCGTCCTAGGCCGTCCCAGATGGGCGTACGGGCCTGCCCAGGGACCTCCCGTCTTATGGGTGATTAGCATGGAGTGAGACTCCCGGGGCCTGCCACTGGGAATAAGCCCGGGCGGCGGCCTGGGCCGTCCCATGACGCCCGCGCGGGAGGTATGGGCCGTCCCTGGACCCTCCCGGGCGGCCCGCGCGGGAGGCATAGGCCGGCCCTGGCCCCCGCCCGGGCGGCCCGCGCGGGAGCAGCTGCTCGCTTTGTAGCCCCCTCCCCCTACGCACATTCCATAACGGTCACGTGCTAGCTTGCTAGGTACACTCTCATTCAAAATGCAGTACCTACAAAACGTGCCTCTGATCCAGACACGTGCATATAGGCACTAATTTTGAATGCGAATGTACCTGGAAAAAATACGTTTCATTAAGACATAATTAATTGCAAACGTGAGTGACACGAGAAACGGGATTTTTTCACAATTTCGGAGAGTGGGCGTTGCCATACGAAAAAAATAATCCAGGTATTTTCTTCCAGGGTCAATGTATTAGTTCACAGTTCACGGAATATTTCACAACAGTTGTAATTTGTTATGTCAACTAGAAGAACAGTAGGTTCCTACTCAAACACATTAGAAATGCATTTAAGGTGCTGCAAGCGCTAGCGATTTTGCTGCTTTTTGTAGACACTTTTTGCGATACGATTGGAGACGAAACGGGTAGACCAAATTATTTGAAATTTTAATCGTGATTAGATAAAAGACAAACTTAGGGTTATCCCTTGGTACATTTTTAATTTTTTGTTTCGTTAATTAGTAATAATTAGTGGCTTTTTGGTGAAAAATTAGCTGTTTTCTTGTCTCCCTGGCCGCCGTATAAAATTAAATTTCAAAAATGTGCCAAGTGATAACCCTAAGTTTGTCTTTCATCTAATCATGATTAAAATTTGAGATCAATTGGTTTTCGGGTTTGGTCTCCAATCGTATCGCAAATTTCATAGTTTTGCGCGGTTTTGTTGAATAACCGGCGCCTAATTAACGATGCAATATGCAAAAATGAAAAAGTGCTACTAATATGCAATCAGAGTGGTCATGTGAACATCCTGTAAAAGTTCACTCGCTTATGAAACAATATTTCTCTCTAAATTTTCTAAAACGGCCGAGCGCTAGTATCACCTTAAATGGTCAAATATTAATAAAAAAAAATAGCCGGTACCTATATTATAAAGTTAATCAGTGGTTATTGGAAGTTATTTTATCTCGCCATGTTTCCCTATTGTTTGAAAGCTGTTCCACTGACCTGACACATTACCTAAGGTACCTCCTACTGTTTTTATTTTTAACGCATTTTTATTTGGAGGAAATATTTTGGGATCATTTGAAATGCTCAACTTGACTGTCACATAATGGGGAAGTCTCGTGAAATTCAGATTTCAGAATAATAGACCCTTATTTTATGAAAGTTGATTATGTTGCTGAACACAGATGTGATTTTATTTTTGCTGTGGGATGAATAGTTTTCAAGGAATGAATTTACAAAGTTTGATTACTTTTAACAGGAAAATTTACAGAAAATTGACAGATGATCCACAATGGTAACACATTAGTGTAAGTGGATTCTTGTAATACGTCGTTTTTCCCGCCAAAAGTCCCATTATAATTGAATTTCATTTGCATGAATTAATTTTTAACATTTCGCGGGTGACAAATGTCAGTAATTATTTGCGTTGATATTTAAAAACTTACTGGAACAAAATTTCTAGAGACTTAAGTATTACCTACCTTATTCATAAAAAAATGAAGAAGGATAAAAAGATCCATAATTTTTGTTTATGAATCAGTTGTTGGATTTTGAAATTAGCAATTATTTTTTGATAATCTCTTACAGGACGATTGAATCGTTTCAATAAAAAAATTTTCATGTACTCTTCCCTACTTACTTAGGTACTATATTGTTTTGATAAATTACAAAAAATAAAATGCTACACATAGGAGATTCACTGCAATTGAATTTTAGGAATAATAAAGAGCAGGAAAACACACGAAAATTAAAAAAAAAACAGTTTCATATAATATAAACGTATATTATTGTAAAAGATTATACTACCACATCACTTAAAATTTTTAAATGTCCTTCAACCTTCACACGTCACATAGTATCAAAACATTCTGAGGTAGGTACTACCTGGCAGTGAGTCTGGCACGCTGTCTCTTTATCGACAAGACACAATTCGGATTTTACTTCACTCACGGATATGTTGGCACAATTTTTCATCTTCAGTTTTTCAAGAAAATGAATGCTATTGAATACGTATTTCTTTCATCTGAAAAAATAAAATTGCAAAGTATTTAGGTAATGTACCTTGTACTAATAATGTTCGCAAGATATTTGCAATTATTTATTATTGTAGGTACAGATTCTAACCTAAACAAGATTTATACAAGATCTTGAAAAGTTTAGCAAGATCATGCAGCGTATTGTTAGAAGTGTTTTTTATTTTTTGTGTAAATTTTTATTCGGTCAGACCAATGAAAGTCCAACATTTACAAGATCTTGTTATCAGTAAGATCTTGTTAATTTTGTCAATATTTAACACTATTATTATGCTATGCTCAAAAGAATTTTCCGATTTAATGGCCAGATACTGGATTCCATCCATAAATTATTAGCACACGGTCTTGTGGTGTCGAGGACTGACATCCGCAATCTACGTGGATGCAACTTCTTTTGAGCATGAGGCTGCCTAGCAAATAGTTTCTACCTACTACACAAGAACTATTTATGTAAATAACTGCAATAGCAGATAGCTGCAAATAACAGTCTTTACAAAAATTTTAAAAATTGAATTTTTGGCACAGAGTGATCCCTAAAAAAAAGAAAGATAGATTCAATGAAGAATTTGTAAATTGATAGGATAAACTTCTTGGCAATGAATAATACAAAAATCACTTTTGTGTTGTGTGACCTGCCACAATAATCACTTGAGGTACAATTATTACCATTAGGTACACTATTTATTTAAAACCCCAATAAAAATTTGAAACATTCTATATTGCATAAATGTGATTTATAGGTAAGGTTAGAGGAAATACTACACATATAAAATACTAAAATGTGGCTTACCATCAGAGAGTTCTGAATCATTACATCTGTAGGGTAGGTAACATTTAATCCATTAACTCGATGAAGTCCCAAGTCCTGTGCATCTTCAGAATTCTCGCTAATTTGCCAAGAAGTAAATTTACTTTTTAATTGAAGTAGGTAGGCAATTAAATCGACTCTAGAATAAGAGCAGGGCAAGTTCACGGTGAATCTGTAGAACCTACAAAAAGTAAGGTGAAAGTTAGCAACTCAAATTAATTTCCTCTCAGCCATTCCGTGTTACGGGTGTACGGGCATCTTATTCATCAAAATAAAAATAGTTCTAGGATCATTGTGCAGCCTTCTAAATTTTTTATGTAATTTACATGGTTCGACACGAAATTTAAATTTAAATGCGGTCCCACAATTTTACTGATAACAAAATAACTATTCAAACTTAAAAAAAAACTGATTACATATTTGGAATCAGCAAGAAAATACCATGAATTTAATATAAAAACATGCTGATTTATTTACATTTAATAATTCAGCAGTCATCATGTATTATGTGGCATAATATGTCTGCATTCGCATGGAATGGCTGCTCTCTTACCACCGGCGCGTTAGAGGAAATTCAAAAGGTGCGGTTTATTTTTTTGGATGACAACATTCAATCTCAAAAATTTTACTACGTATTTGAATGAAGCGGGACCACCATTCAATGTATGTATCTACTACCTCCGACAAGAATGTAATTTCCATGCAACATAATTTTTACTTTCGGATCACAGCAAAAATGTTTGTTATTGGCCTTGTAAGGTACCTACATAAACAAAAATAATTGATGTATATCTAAAATCCTTGATAAAGTTAAATAATTAAAAATAATGAAAATATTTACCACTCTGCTCGGTTCGGTTCTTAATGTTTCGGCTCGGTTTGACGATACAGCTTGGTTCGCTCGCAGGACGAATACGCGCTTTGTTTCTGGAGTTCAATATCTTAATAGCCTATTTTCTTCCAGAGTAGATTCACCTTTAACAAGTAACATTATTAAAACTGCAGTAGGTACCTTGGTAGGTATGTGGGATGGTTATTGGTTAATGTAGAGGTGAAAATATTCCCAAAATAGGCGGAGGTACGTACTAGGTACCTACAGGTAGGGTTTCCTACTGACTACTACCACTGATATGTATAGACTACCACGCCAAGCAAACTGTTTACCTACTTTATTTATTTTATAAATACCTAAACTACCTAGTTGGAAATTTTACTTTGCATAAATTGCTACATTTCAAAAATTTACATGTGAGGTTAATGTTTACTGAACATTGGTCACACTACCTATTGGTTTATTAGTATCCCCAGCATACAAAACTAAAGTAACAACGATTAATGCCTGGATACTTATGTAGGTAGTTGTGATGAAGACTCACCTTTAATGGGTTGTATGGCTCTGTGATGAAAATCCAAGCAAAAGAGGCACAACAAAACTGTAATTATTTCACGATTTGTGTCACATTAAATGGTTTGAACTGAGACAAACTATTCAGCAGTGAACACTGCATTCACGGACACAGATAATAATTGAAATCACATTCAAAATCACTCAAAAGGACGTAAACTACACACTCATGACACTCTGTAAAATATCAACAAACGTCAAACGCCGCGTTTGAAATGAAGAAGGGAGAATGGAAACAAGTTGATTCACGAAGATGGCCGACTGCCGAGTTCATAAAAGAAACTTTACTAATAACGTTTAAAATGGTATGAATACTTTGCTTTGGAATTGTAAACATATTTATTCTTAAATCAATATATCCATGTGAAATGTAGATGTAATTATTATAGAAATGAAGTTATAAATATGAAAAAAATAAGTCATTAGAGCAGCTCAAATTCAAACAGTCGTAGCGCCCGCGCGGGCCGTCCCTAGCCATTCCCGGGCGGGACCAAGACGGGACATTCCTAGAAATTTTACAGCCAGATAAAACGGATCGGTTGGGCTCCGTTGGGCAGGCCCAGGGCATGCCCTAGTAGTTCCCGCCCGGGACGTCCCACTTGGGCGCTAGATGGGCAGAAGCCCGGGCCGCCCAGTGTTTGTAGGGTATGTATGTTTTGCGGTTGCCATTTTCGGGTGCTGTAATACCGATTTTATTGGATTTCTACTACTTTTAAAAAAATCTGAAAATGTTAATGAAACCGGTTCGTCTTTTTTTTTAAATATTACATATTGAAAAAAATGTAAAACCGTTTTCCTAAAAAATGGTCTGTTTTCTTATTCTTTATCTCTAGTAAATCCTAGAACATAAAATAAATTGTTACCTATAATGAAAAATTAGTCTTCTTTAATGTTCGAAATTAGGGGAATTTTGATGCTCTTATCAAAAAAGGAGCTCCTCTCCCCAATGTGTACCAAGAAAACACCAACATCCTTATCTACCCATTTGAATAACAGCTGCAAAACAATATCTTAAAAATATACTAAACCCTATTAGTATTCCATGCAATGAACAAACTCCCCCCCTCCCCCCTCCCCGTAACAGTCGTCTCGACACCATTAAAACATCGACCTTGACGTCACCAACCAAGGTGATGTCATGGCCAACGATTGACGTCATTCATTTCGCTACGTCATTGGCCCACCACACGCCACCCCCAAAACCATTGTCGGAATGTTCTGTTCGCTCGTGTTTCCTTTTTATTTATCAGCACGAACTTGGCAATGAATATTTAGCGCCAAGGTCGCCATAAAACTGACATCCATTATTGTAACACCATGTCCTATTTTAAAGCAGGGTGTTAAATTGTCTTCTTTAACAGCAATTAAATTTTACTGTCTTGGCATTGACGAGGTGTTACTGTCAATAATTTAGCAACATCATGAGATCGGAATGGCGTGGTTGGTAGTGAAACATAAAATACTAAAGATACTTTTTTCCAAAGCTTTTTTTACTCAGTCAAGTCGCATAAAGAATAGCTACAATTTCATTAATATATTGATTGATTTGCAATAATAAAATGGCGTAAACGTCAAGAGATGTAATGTCTTTGTATTCTCACATATTTACAAATCCTTTTCTGAGGTCATGTATGTAGTCCCATAAATCAATCGGTATCGATTCATCACTACAATGCAACATTCTGAATTATGAATACTCTTGGTCGTTAGAGGTTCCATATTAGGAAGGACGTAATTTTTACATTCTCGTATTTCCCATGGACTGAGAAATGGAATGAATTCAAACACCTTGTCGTTTTCCTCGAGCGCGAATTCCTTTCCTTGACAATGCTGTTACGTCACACCTCGCCAGTAGTTCTGATGATGGCGGATAGAGAGTGCTGCCAGTCGCAAAGCTAGGGGATTATTTATAGACAAATCAATCGTGGTGTTATACAGTGGTTAAGAAATGGTATGCATTCAAATGCTGTAATGCCGATTAGGAACGTAAAGAAGAAATGTCGACAAAATAATGTTTTTGAATTTTAATACATTTTTAGTCGTTTGGTGCTTCTGAGTCTCATTCTAATTTGATTGTCTATAATTAGGCACCTCTTTAAACATTTTGTCGACGTATAAATAAAAATGATAAAAAAACAGATCTGCTCCAACCGCTTTACAAAGAAGAACACCTATTAGGTTTGATTAATTAGATAGAAAATAGAGGGATATTGTTTCCGTTTTTTGTCAGCAGATTAAATATTTATTAATCAAAATTTAAAAATTTAATCATTAGGATGAAACCATAATGGTCCATCTATGTGAATTGCAAGCTGTACCGAGATCTATCGTAAAACTAAAATGTATCCCCAATTTTTCGTCTTCCATTTACGTGAAGTTTGAACACAAATAGGTAGGTGTACTGTATTTTACAAAATTATATATATATTTTTTTAAATTTTAGTTGCAATTCGAAAACGTCCCTTTAGCCGCTTTCCTAAAATAATGAAGTATCTATACTTCTATACTTTATGTGATTGCGTGTGGCCTCTTTTGTTATCATTATCAAATATTCGATTTCGTTTCTGTGGTTTTGTCTCCTGTACATTATTGAACAAATTCTCTCATAACATGAATACAACGCTATTGACATTTGCTCCCAATCAGTAATCTAATCAATTATTGAGCAATCATTGGACGAGTTAGCTGCATTATCCTCTTAAATCGTGACTCCTGATTGACAAGCTATCGTGATTGTGGGGGTGGAATCACGTCCTGTCACTCCAAGTCACTCCAAGTCACTCCTAGTCACTCCTAGTCACTCGCCAGAAAGAAGACTCTGAGTAAGATCGAAGTACCAACATGACCACGATCTTCGTTATCTCGATTTTAGTATCTGATAAAATGTACCACAAGATCTTTTGAAAAATATTTTAAAAATACTTTTTTAGATCAAAATTAGCTGTTTTTATTTAAAACGAGCAAGGCTCCCTTAATTTACTAACATGTTACTCAATAATCATATTTTTTTAATATGTCATACACAAAATTAAAAACTACTAAATGTATTTTTCTGATTTTAAGTAGTTAAATTAGCTTAAAAGTTATAACAATATTTTTAAAATAGTATCGCCAAAAGCTACATGGGAGTACCTACAGCTCTTAATTCTTCACCGATCTCCCCCTTCTTAACTGACAAATTGAACGAAACAGCAGCTGGCTTTGATTTGATCCGTGAGATTACCTCTAATAAATGCTTAATTACAAAGTAGGAAGTTATTTTCGAAACCCCCAGCCAGGTGCGGGCAATATCACGGAGAAATGATTCCAACGGAGCTTCTTTTGTTGTTCTTTCCCCATAGATTTCATTTTATGATGTGAAAGCGGATACGACGTAAAACATGAAGATCCTGAATGAAGAATTCAATAACTTGTAAGCACATCGTAAAATGACAGTATCATAAAAAGCGACGTTATCAAGGTACAAATCTATATGCGATTATATTTTATGCGAAATTGTGCTGTTTATACCTTGAAAGTGACAGCGATTAGTGTCACTTTGGTTACCTGAATTATTAAAATCCATGATGACATGTTGTACTCTTAGGAGCAAGAATATAAACATTCAGGGATAGAAATTAATATAAAATGTATTTATTATATGCGTATCACCGTTCAATATGTAGATGTGACATCATTTTATGAGTTTTCTTGAATCATTCATTATTTGCTGAACAATAACATTAATTTCTAGTTGTCGATTTTTTGGAGAACTAAGCCATGGAAATATTAGATATCTTTGTGAATTCCTAATCCATAGTTAGTCTACAAATAAATATAGTCCAAATAATATGATTGCAAAGTTCAGGGATGGGAGAAAAAAAACATTGAGATGGGGTAATAATGTGCGACTAAGTTTTGTCCATTGCTTTATTTGCTATATACCTATTTTAATTTTCTCTTGTATTTCCAAGTCTTGGACTGAATTTCAGATTGATTCTATTATAGGAATTGCATACAAATGATGAGTCAGCTACACGTGAAGAAATCACACTTCATGGGGTTTACGATGTTCCAGCAGTGAGATAGATATAATATGATATAGATAGATATAGATATTATAAGCATTTCATTAAGACATTACGATCTGCCATTGCCAAGGATCACTTGTAAAAGTTATTGACTATGAAAATGGAACGAGCCAATTTCAGCAGCTAGATGTGTCAGCTGCTTAATTATGTTTTAATAAATATTAATCCTCCTTCTGATAAATGTATCCTTCAAGAATATCCATGGGCGTGCGCTGGATACAATAACAAAGAATTAATGTTTAAACACTTCAGTTAGAACAGCAAGGAGTTCGGGGGTGAAGTCCACGAGAAAATTTTGAATAGAGGCCATTCATTTTGGTTCAATTTTGAGGAACACCAGAGTTTTAGGGAAATAATCACCCTACATCTCAGGTTAAATATGTAATTTTACAAGAGTACAAAAATGCGCTGATCATGTATCAAGTAAAATCATGACGGCTTCCGAAAAGAAATCTATTTTTAAACTGAAATTTCATGTTTATTTTCCTAAAACTCCGTTTTTTTTCATGTACCTCAAACCAATTAAAAGCGGTACTTTGAACAAAACGGATTGGCTGCTGATCAGGCTCCTTGACAATTAATCCTTGTTATTATCAATTAAATCAGAGCTCATCTACTAGAGTTAGATAATGCATTAGCTAGCAAAGACTTCATGGGATGACGACATCAAACTTTTATCAGGCAATCCTTTTCTTTCGAGGTACCGTTTATTATTACCTCAAAATTGTGATATTGCAGCATATCGTAACGAGTCTAATGCAATATGTTTAACCATGTGTTATCCCAATCTACTGAAGAATATTTTATTTGTGCACTTTATAAAAATCCTTGTGAAAAAGTGGAAAGGATGGTGACATAAAATCAAGTTTTCAGCTACTTTTTCAACATCATAAATGATGCACCAAACATAACATTACTTATTGAGTTGCCTTATTTCAAGTTAAATTTCGTGCTCATTGGTCATTCATCTGAAAACTAATCTTGGACCAGCAATCGACTTATTGTGCCATCGCCGACTTGTCGTATGTTATATTCAATTTCGGCAAGTGGATTATCATTTTGAAAACTTGATTTGATTCTTCGACCGGTTTTCATTTCGCACATAAGAAGGTAATCACTGCCAAAAGAATGGCAACCTACGTCTTTTTATGGTTAATGTTTTTTTAGAATGCTTGTCGTGTATTTGGGTTAAGTCAACAGAAGAGTTGTCGTCGATATGAAATGACCTCAAGTGACCCTTCATCTAACCAATCAAGAATCGAGTGTGTTTTATTTTCTTGAACATGTCATCATTTAGAAGATAATACTTTCTAAAAGAGTTCATTGGGATTATCACGAAATGCAGGACAAAATGAGTGGGAGAAATGATTTTAGAATGTTTTGGGCCGCATAACCTGTTGCACCAAAATTATAATATATTTCCAATAGAAACTTTATATACAAACTTTTGAATAATGTGACATGAGGGGTCAGAATAAAAAATTAGTACACAGCAAAATTGGGCGGTCAGAGTAGACAAAAGTTGAGGGGGTTGCAAGGAAAATTTGTTGAGCTTTAGTTCAAAGCTATTTAGGACTGCATTATGCTTCATATGATGCTATACTTTTATTTCATTGGTAAAATGGAAAATTAGGAAATGTGACGTGTACCGACCGCTTCTTTGCTTTTTGACATAAAAACCTATAATGCTCCTACAAATAACTTGATTTTGATAGCAAATTTGAATACATATCATATCATTCTATAACAAATTGACCCGTTGCTTAGCTCCGTTCATGATTTAAATTCATATGGTAAACCATGCTGATTATCAATGCAACAGACGACCAAAGCCCAGTGAAGCGAAACTAATACGCTTTTTTACAAACAGCCACACACAACTGCGGTTCGGTTTCCATCTATGAGCACTATCACTTGCATAAAGACAAGTCGGACTGGTAAATGATTTTCGTTGACTAATTAGGTAATCATGAACATGTACACAAAGCCTTCAGGTAACATTACACTAGTCAACTGAATTCGACTAATGTCACTGTCAGATTTGTAAGAAAAGGACGAGGGATTATACAGTGTAATCCAACAAAGTACCGAGAACATATTGTGTTTCAAGGCAAGAACGGGTTGTTGGCAATTTATTATGAGAATTAAATTCTAGCTGATGTGAATTGATTGAACTAATTAATTGTTAATGTTCCCGTGTATAAATCTAAGTATAGAAATAAAGAGAAAAATGTTGAGAGGATGCATTACTACACACTTTGGCAATGTTCAGGAGAAACAAAAAGTTTATTATTCGGTTGCCTGAACTGTTTTATTGCAATATTTGAGCCGCTGATTTTTTTGGATTAAATCAGAGCGACTTAAAGAAATTGAATATTGAGCTCTATCGTGCAATAAGACAAGACTGGTTGGACATGTAGAATATGATGCAAAAACGCTTCCAATAACCTAGGAATACAATAACGCGTTGATTAACGAGTCTATAATTAATATAAATGGCAAAATGTCAATACTTCTGTTGTTTGTAATAAAAGTAGACTAAATAATTTTATATTTCAAGATAATATTTATGAAAATGGATCTGAATATTAAAATTATGGCTCAAAATGAACAAAAATACAAAAGCGCACTTGAGCATTCATGGAATACACATCTATTTATTAAATTTCGACCTTCAAAATAGTAGATATTTGTACCTGTATCTACAGCAAATACCACACTATAACTTGGTGCCAAAAGTGTTGACATAAAACGCTCACTCAAATGTATTATTTATATTTCCAACATGTTGCAGATTTCCCTTCGATTACTTAAATTTGATCTCGCTCTGAAAAGAATCCCTCTCTGAACAACCCGCCTCATTTTGGTCCATGACTATAGAAGCAACAACCAGTTCTCCACATATCTTGAGGGCCAGGAACTTGGTTGATCATCACGTGTTCATTACAATCCATCGGGTTCCACAGACGCCCTCACTTTAGTTATTACATCAAAATATTAATCACCAGATTCAGTCCATGTCAAAACAATGGAATATACACCCAGAGGGACAAATTATCAAACAATATTATTAAATTTTATTATCAGTCCGGAGAAGTTTTATGAGTTACCAATTAAATAAGAAGAAACTGGTTTCGTTATGGCAACAACGAAACAAGTACATAAAAATTAATCTAACTAAATGAGGTCTCTAAATGGAAATGCATATTATATCTCCACATCAAGAAATTATTGAGAAATCAACAAATAAGGCGATAAATTATTTTGAATTCAAAACACCTTTTTCTATTTTGTGGTGAGTTTTATTAAGTAATAAAAAAGAGAACAGTACTGTTCTTTTCATGAGTTATGAAAATGCTTATCTAAAATTATTAACTATCAATGAATTGAGCGATGAAGGCAAACAATTAGTAACATCTTCTACAAATTAATGTAATTTGACTTTTGAATATTCCTGGTTCTTGGTACATATTATTCAGGAGCTTTTGAAACAAGTTTTTAACAAAATTTGCACATGGGGTTTCAATACCAATTGGCTATAAATATATTATTTGATAGTCAAACAGAGGTCACACTCACTTATCCTTACAACTTGTATTCCGGAGGCCCGGGTTCGATTCCCGCGGCCGTCCTTCCTGACTGGGTTTTTTTTCATGGTTTTCCCTCAGTCGATAGGCAAATGCTGGGAAGGTACCCTACTAATAGGCCACGACCGCCTCCTTTCCACCTTCCATCCTTACCTACTCTTCACCATCATCTCCCATCCTCATAATCATTCATCCGTCGCCATTAGCCTCGCTGCAGAACAGTGCGACGTTAAACCCCAGGAAAAAAAACTTTGCTTTACTTTTACCGTAGGTCGTATTTCCTGAAGAATGACTCGTATTATTTTATTTTGTATTGTATTATTTGTATCCACCAACCAGCCAGCCTTCTCCTCTGTGTCACCCTCAATTATTTTGAACTATCAATAAACCATATTTTAGACTTGCGCTTTTACTTTTTGCTTTTACTTAGAATAACCTGACTTTACAGCCATCTAATTATACAACCACGCCACAAATTAGGTTTTACGTTCATAAAATTCTCAATACAAAACTGGCCAGTTACACAAAGTTTCTTACAGAATAATAAGAACAATTCAACAATAATGTTATTCGATGATAACAATTTTTTTATATGGGTTTTTATGATAAAAATAAAATGAAATCAAGTCCTTATACCTAGATCTAAAACTGAAGTGTAAAACCCACACATTTTCATGGAATATGTAAATTTCTATTTCCAAGTCGCAAATACTCGTCTGTTCAGGTCGTCACTCTCCTCTTCCTCTCGGCTCTCTTGCTCTGTGATCTCACATCTGATTGGTCGCTCAGACGGACGGACGGCGGAGCATGTCTGTGACGCTAGGTCAAGAACCGACGCTCGCACTGACGTCGCGACGCGCAGCGTCTCGCCTGGGGACACTATTTTTAAGTTGCTTTTTTATTTGATTTAACTAACAAGCTTTAGTACAGGTTGTTCAAAGAAAAGTAGAACTTTTAGTCTGCTAAAAAGAAGAGCATTTTGGTAATAATAAGATCATGTCTATGATAAGATAAAAAATAATAAATAATTTTTGTATGTCCTGAGCATCTAAAAGATATGAAGTTCTAAAATGTGAAGAATTTATATCTAAAATGTTTAATGTTGGTTCTAAAAATAGATAATTTTAAATTTTTGTGGACCGCTAGTAAATTTAACATATTATACAATATGGAAGTCAAAATCGAAAAATATTTTTCTTTAGATCTTTGACAAAAACGGAATATCAAGTAAACTTGCTTTTCCTGTCAACTCCTGATTCGTGAATGATTATTTTTCACTGTTCATTGACTATCTAGTCAATCGACTTCTCAGAATGAGGAAGCATCTTTAAATTCAATCGATATTTTGATAAATATCTTCACCTACTCCAAAGAAATGAGGTCGCGAAAACTAGTTCCCAGAAAAGTTCCCAAGATAGTTCGAAGATGGTGCTGATTAGCAATCAGAATACCGAACAAATTAATCATCGTTACGTGAGAGCCAAAAAAGCGAATTTTTTCCCTAATTAACTAACAACTTCCCAAAATGGTGATAAATATTCTCACAAACATAAACCTTTAGAAAGGCTGATTCCTTGATTTATTTATACCCATATTATGAACCAGCTGTACTATTCTTTATTCCACTTACGATTAAATAGAGATAGCTTTAAATAATCTTCTTTGTGCCCCTTCTAATTCAGTCGACACAACACGAAAGAAGCAAGTAGGTAGGGTCAGCGTCTCCTCTGCTATCCTTTCAATGCATCGAAATTCATTAAATCGTTGTCTAAAACAATTTAAGGTATTTTTTTGATATTTCTTTTAGTTTGGCGAGCGCTGGACTTTTGATGGGGTACTAAATTAGTCAGTGAGCAGGTCAGTGTCTCTTTTGCCATCCTCTCTATGCATCGAAATCCATTAAATCGTTGATAAAAGCAATTTAAGGTATTTTTTTGTGATTTCTTTTAGTGTTGCGAGCTCTAGACTCTTGATGGGGTACTAAATTAGTCTGTGAGCAGGTCAGTGTTTCTTAAACAGCGTTAGGAATGATGTTCGATAGAAATAAACATCTTGTCTGACTTGAGACCGGCGAATCGTGATCTGAACTGATTAAAAAGAGAACATCAAAGAGGAGGAAATGTTGAGAAATATTCACAAAGAGTCGGTTAAAAGTAGCTATGAAATTATAGAGACACAACGTTTTTAAAATCTGGAGTTAATCCATCAACTAATAAATTGTTTCTTTGTGTCAAATAAAATAGCATTTTAAATCTATACAAAAGTTTACTAAAACTTTAACAAGATTCAGCAGACCATAAAGGAGGGGGGGGGGGGGGTGAGGGGGATTATCCCCCCCCCCCCCCCCCCCCCACTCGAGCGAGCTGCCCCAATTCATACAAAATAAAGTTTTAAGTCCCAGAATCACATGTAAATTGATTAATTTCTAAGAAAACGCCCTGGGGGGCAACAAAATGGGGTTGTTTGTTGTAGTTTGAGCAGTTGAACATCCCAGAATGACTTGAAAAATATGAAAAATATGCCCTGCGGGGCAACAATTGGAGGGTTGTTTGCTTCAGTTTGTGCATTTTAGAGCCCCAGAATCACTTTTAAATTTATTAAATTCAAAAAAAAAAACTCCCTCCTCCCCCCCCCCCCCCCCCCCCCAATGCTGAAAGTATAGTTTCATACGCACCAGCGGGGCATACAAGATAACATTTATAGGTACCACTTGTTTCTATCTGTTGCCATGCATTAGTTTAAAATTCCGATTATAAACTGAAATTTTTCTCTCGATTTTCAAGTGAACATTAGTGGAGTAGGTATGCACATAAAACGTTTTATATTGGCCGAGACTTTTCTGAAAAAAAAACATAAATTAGTGTGTCCTAGAAGATGGCTGTGCCAAAAACAATAAAACATTATTGTAGAGGACACGATTGCCAAGCAACGGATTTAATCGCATTCGAGAATATTTTGATATCATTATAAAGTACGAAGATACTTTCAAAAAATCACAGTTTGTTGACATCGAAGTCACGACGCATTATTACATTTTTTTCATACATTTTTATCTCCAGATTATAAGTCCATTTCTGTTTTCAACTATTGAACGAACGTCTGCCAAGTTCATTGTTTTGTTTGTCTACTATTTACTTCATTTTATACCATTACTACAGTTTGATTTGTTTTAATGCCTTTGTGTGCTCCACTGTCAGATGAGCCGTGAATCTAGGCGAGAAAACCACTGCGTGACTCAGTTTGTTGGAACACAGGGGTCGGAAAATAAAACAATAGCTGCTGTTTCATCTTGAAGCAATGGTAATGGTGTTACTGTTTACGGTAGTATTACATCTCGTGTTTCTTGTACTCGGGGAAGGGTTGCGCTAGCCGGCTTATTACCTTGAGCTGCGTCATTGGAGGCGGAGCTATATGATTCTGAACAGAGCGCCACATTCAAAATGCAGTTGTGGGACGTTTGAATGCTTATACTTCTAATATAATACCTATTTACTGATCAAAGTATTTAAGAACTTTCATTTAAAGTGAAGATAATATGAGAGCTCTTTAAGGAGAAAATAGAACGATATTCTGCATCACAAATTATTTCTCTAGTCACTCTAGTTCTCTAGTCACACGATTACTCTAGTTTGTCATGATCTGAAGTTACGAATCCGTGCAATTTCGGATATTGCTTCTACAAAACTGATAAATGTTCGATATCTTGAGATGGATGGAAGAGAACGGAATCACCATATTAATACCATAATATTATTTTCTTATTTTTACTGCGATCATTACGTATGTTTATCTACCACTTTGTTTGTCGACCAGTATGTTTATCTACCACTTTGTTTGTCGACCAGTATGTTTATCTACCACTTTGTTTGTCGGCCAGTATGTTTATCTACCACTTTGTGACGACCAGTATGTTTATCTACCACTTTCTTTGTCGGCCAGTATGCTTATACAACGTTGTTTTGTTTGTCGACCACTTTGCTTGTCCTGAAATGATCGACTATAAACATTGTGGTTCTAGTATTTTGACGAAGGTTACATTCTCTGACAAGATTCTGTCCATCCAAGACCCAAAAAGAAACCACATCTTCAATATGATTTGATTTGATTATTTGATTACCCCTGATCATTAGTGTCTGGGAGGTAGTCGACCCTATAAAGACAGTTGCTACACAAAGCTAGGGATACACTGGCCTAGTGCCAACCCTTGCCACAGTCAACATAGCAGCGCTAGAGGCAGCTTTTTTAAAACACATTCATTGAATATTTTCTGCAGCCAAAACATTCAGCTGCAGTGAGTTGAGAGAGAAAGAAATTCGATGGAATTCCAAACACATTAATATGAACAATTAAAGGTAGGATATTTTAAGCAAGGTTGGTTTAATAAGAGCCAAGTCTCGTTTTAATTGCAATAAGATTCTTTTGTATATAAATTCAAGGTCTTCTTTGGCTGGATGTATTATTGTTAGATTTATTTTTATATCACTGTAAGAATTCACACTTTAGCACGGGAGCAAATTAAGCAGAATGTTTTACTTAAATTGGGACAAATAATTATTTCACACAACCAGCAGTATGTACTAGCGTTCTGAGATTATTGGAACATTCCACAAATATTTCAAAGCGTTCATCTATGCGAACAAATAATTATATTTTTCAAATATGAGAAACTTGAGACGACCACGTCGTGATGATTAGGTATATCATATATTCTTCGTTTCCTTAGCCCCTTTTTATGTTATTCCCTTTAAAATGTAATTGACCATCACGACTACGATAATGCATTTCATTTCATTTCATTCCATTAGGAGTGACCAAGATACTTAAGTAAATACAACTTTTTGCATGAAATAAAGATGTATTTTGTAATTGTAAAGCCCCATTTACACGGTGCAATTTCTTGAACAACTTCTGTGTCACATTTCCATTTTTCATACAATTTTGCATTTACACGGCGCAACTTTCTGTCACAGAACTTATAACATGTTCTAATTTCCATTCAAGACGTGTGCCACAGAAGTGTGGTACAGAAGTTGTACAAGAAATTGCACCGTGTAAATGGGGCTTAAGACATGTAGATGGCAATTACTACAATTTTAATTTTGTAACAAGACTACAGACTGATTTTTACAGAAGTATAGTTGTCCATACTTCAATCATTGTATTTTAACTGATTTTTATTGAAATGGTTGGGGACATCTTCTTTCACTCTGCTGACCCACTGTCTATTAGATGCTGCTACTGCAGTGCGAATTGTTCATAACCCAAGAGCACGTCTGGCAGTCTCATGGCAGTGACAGAACAGCCCCATAATTCACGTTCTACACCTTCACTTTGATCCTTGGCTGGCAGGATTTTGAAAAACTCTCGCAGAATGTCGTCTGTGACTTATTGCTGTTTTACTTTATCAACTGTTCGATCAGTTTCATATATCTTCTGCTGATTGCAACACAATTGAGTGATGAGAAACTGGACTCCAGTTGATTGAGGATGTTATGAAGGGATGTGCGAAGATTAAGTTTTCCTTCCATACCAGGGCTCGAACCTAGGACCACTGACATGCCGGACGAGCGCCAACAACTGAGCTAACGATTATTAATTAACGATTTCTTGTGTGAGAAGTTTGTGGTATAAAATAAGATAGAAAAAAAAGATAAGTAAATAAAATAAGATATTCTGATACCTAATCGAGCACGAATGACATACAAAGGATGGATCCCTTCAGGTGTTATTGCGTTGCTAGATGAAATCAAATTAGTTCGAGATCCAGCGCTGACAGATGAATGAGAGGCTGACGCGAAAACTTGTCAAATCCTAAAGAAGGTGTTAAACGGTCCATTAATTTAGTGTCCAATAGTGCTCAACGGAGCTCAAATTAATCGATTTTTCGAGAACAAAATTCAAACAGGTGTAACTTTCTTCCTACAACAGAAATTGTTTTGAAACTTTCACACATCAAACCTTGGTATGATTATTAAAATATGTGAAATATTCAGCCAAATTCCTAAAGAAGTTTCATCACAGCGGTGTCTCGCCCAATGGACGTTTTTTTGCGCCACCCGGTCGGTTTAATATGCGGCCCACATTGTTCAGTATGTATATAAAAAAATTCTGTTTGTAACAATTTTCCTTCCAATATGGCGGCTTTCGACATTTTTGTTTTCTTATTTTGAAATGCTTTGATCCAATTTTCGTATGTCAATTTTTTCAGAATTTTATTTGAAGCCATTGATTTTTGGAAAATGGCCTCCCCGCCCCCGGCTAGGGTTGTGAGGAATTGGCACCACGACTCTACACGGCGGTACAAATTAACAAATAAAAACAAGAGAATTGCAGTAAGAATAATGCTCTCTAATCCTATCTGGATGTATAATTTCTTCCATGCAAGTTCAAGTCGTCCTTACATCGGTTTTTTATTGGAATCAATATAGAATATTAATGTGATCGAAATTAATATTCATATCATATCCAATACATTTTTGTATTCACATTGGATGTAAATTTACTTTAAGTTGCTTCATAGAAATTGTAATGCATAACGCATTCTCTACTCGTTGCAGTTATTACATTCTTGTCAGTAATTAATTACTCAAATTAGTTACTAATTAGGTACTTAATTACCATGTAGATCAGTACGAAAAGTTACAAACTATCAACATGAAAATGCCAAAATACACGAAGAGTTACTTGGTCTGGTGAATATTTATTAGAACTGAGTAACTGACATTTTTTTTAATTCCCCAAGTATTTTATATGCATTTTGCATTCAAAACGAAGACTTGCACAACATAATGTGCAACAGGTTATTCTTTCCAAATTAAATGTTAATAAATCATATTTAATTGGCAAATAGAGATAATTTTGTAAAAACTTTGTCGTGGCTAACTACAAGTTGTCTGAAAAAAATCATCGAACATAATTTAATTTATTCCTTGTTTAGTAATCGAATCAATGAGTAGGTAAGTAGTGTGCAATTTTGTTGTCAATAACTTGGGTTTGAATTAAGATTGATCTGTTTAAACCCCAACGATTATGTAAATATTACAGAAAACTAAAGAAAACATTAGCAATTATGATTTTTGTTTACATGTATCTAACTCAATTCCAACAGACAATGTAAAAGATAATTTTTGCTTGTTAAAGTTCGTTAATATCTAAAATTTGTTATTACTTGTTGATAAACATTACTGATTAATATCTCCACATATTTTAATATTCTTTAGGTGATCAAACTCTCAGAGAATCCTTCAAGCTCTTATATATTCTAAATATTAATTCATACAATCGATTATTTTAGTGTTCGATAACCCTATTATAATTATAATTATAATATTTTATTATGGCCAACAATTTCCATGTAACACTATCGTGACCGCTATATACAAACGACCCGTAAGATAATGAGAAATATGTTTTAAATTGGTTTATAACCATTCCTAAGAATCGTGATTCCACCAAAAATCTTTAATTAACAGGTATATCTACACTTGCATTATAGTGGGACAAGGTACTATTAGTTCAATGTGTTTTGCAATTTATTTTAGCAGGCCGCCGAGCATAATAAATCTCAATGGTTGAGTCCAAAAGATTGCACAGAATAATAATAATAGAGAAGAGTATCGTGAGAGTGACTGAAATCGATATGATTTCCAATTTCCAATGAAATGTTTTACTACTTTACGTTTAGAAGGCGGTTACTTATTTGCAACGTCTTTTCTACACTTTGTTAACTAATCAAAAGCCGCAGTTCCGCTATACGTTCCACGTACAACACTTTCAAAAATAAAAAAGTAGTTGACTATTTTCTATTTATTTTTTGATTAGTGAACTAGCTCTTTGTTAGGGTCTGTTGTTTAAAATATTATCTTCTTTGTGAACCATTTCCTTGTTTAAACCCGAGTAATCGGTTTAATTGAGTCTCTCTCTACCCAGAAATATAATGTAACTACATAATGTGAAAAGTAACATTTTGCATCCTATTCAATTTAGATTTTGATTATTAACCTCGGCTCAAATAATGACGAATTAATTTATGCAGCATAATTGCCTAATTCTAGAAAAGAGTGACAGCACTCTGTATACTTATTTGCAATAATAATTTAGCTTCATTTGGATTTACAAGTGTTCGACTTATAATTTGGCTCTATACTTTTACCATTGGTTAGGAAGGTACATTTTAATCGAAATTTAAATTATTGATACATTTTAAATAGGGTACCTGACATATTTTATTTTTAAAATTATCATGATTTGTCTTAAGGTACAGTTGAATTCCAGAGTCGAACACGACAAATGCTAGAAAGCGTTTTCCAAACCTAGAAATATTCGGCTTTTGCGTTCAGCAAAGCCTTCAGCGTCACAAAAACGTTTAAACAATGACAGTTTCTGTACTTCATTGCCCACGATCTTTATCAATTGATTGTATATTTGCAAATAATCAATTTACTTTACTAGATAATTGTTCAGCTGAATGGTTAGTGAACCTGGGAATACGATAATTAGCGTAAAAGTCGTGAGTTTTCTTGCGAAACTCGTGCCCTAGACAATCACGCTGTCGACAAAAAAAACTCGTAAAAATAGTAATTGAAAGTCGGATTGACGGCAGAAAATGTAGCTTGTTCAAAACACAACAAAAAATAAACGTGTCGGCAGAATTCAACGAAATTGTGTCGATTATTTTTATTGTGATTTTTTGTTTTATACTTAGCACGATTTTTAAACGAGTTGAAAATGCATTTCAGATTATTTTGTAAACGTTTTAGTTGATGCAAATAATGCAGTTGGCCAAGGTATGACGTGAGAATTATCTGCTGATCAATTTCAACGGAATAGATTATAAAAATCCATGACTTTTAAAAATTTCCCCAAACAATCACCTGTTGCATTGAAAACAGTTTTAATATATGTTCTTACAAAAATAATGAAAAGTTTGTTTCCTGGCAATGCCAAACTTTAATATTTAAATGCAGCTAATACACGAATCTGCATGTAATTGAATGGATGATACATGCAACTATCCGACAAGTGAGAGGTCCCAGGTTCGATCCCGAGGCCGGAGTTTTTCAGATTACAAATCTCTTCAAACATCCTGGCAGTTTCCATAAAACCGTCTTTAAAATTAACACACACAAAATAAAACCAACACAAGCAATAATCATAAACTGCAGCAATCATAATTATTGCATGCGAGCGCGTTCAATTGCTTCCTTGCCAGGACTGCTATAGTTCGTGCGTTGAGACTTTGGCCCTTGGCAATTTTCGGTAACGATAGATGGTTTTTACTATGCAGATATTCACAATCACACTAAGTGACTACTATGTAGATTGTAGATTGTCATGAGTGGCAATAATCTCATTGCCTACTTTAAGTTCTACAGCTACATTTCCCACGGGCCAAAACTTCATTGAACAGACTTTACACGCTCATCCCAATGATGATCGACAATCAATTTTATGGCAGGCAGACATTTTATATCACATAGTTGATTAGTTTCACGGCAAATTCAAAAGAAGTTCTCGTTTACATAATTATGAGTCTGAATCGTGACAAGGTCGTTATCAAAATTAATCACAATTAAGTGAATTTTTATTGCATCAATTATTGTGTAATTAATGTTTCATAATAACTGTTAATCGCGTGTTGGAAGTGCAATTTATTTCACACCTATTTGTCACTGACATGAAACTATTTAAAACAAAATGAATAATGGCACATGCCATTAATTATTTCAGATAGTTTTTTTTTAATTTCAAGACATCCATTTCCATATTTTATGAGTATCAATGCTGTAGACGACTAAATTCAGATAATATTAGTTGACATCCTTACAAGAATCCGTTAATTTTACAGAAAGTATACCTAAGATAATGGGAAGAGACGTTCTGAAAAAATATCTTAGTAGCATCAACCAAGATGGGGGAGAATTATTTACCAACTTATTTCCGAATAATTTTCTCTCTGAAAGCTGCAAAGGAAATACAAGTGTAAAAGCTATCTATAGCGAGCGTAGTGTTTGGCCAGCAGTCCTCAGGTCAAACCCTTCAACCGATCGATTTGAAATTGTGTACACACACTAATGTCATATGAGCGGTCAAGTGTAGGTACCTATATTTTTTGAACGAGATCCTGGGATGTTTTAAAAGTTAAAAATTATCCGTTTGACTGATCAACTTGAGACTAATCTGTCTTTATCTGCAAAAGTTATTGACATAATACGCACATTTTTGCGTGTTTGGAAATATTTGTCAAATTTCTTTGAGGAAATTTCAGATATTTTATTACTGCTTCTTCGACACATTTCGTTTCGGCTCTTCCAAGGTCTGTAGAGCAGAAACTTTCAAACGCATGTAAATTCGCATTCAATAGCTTATCAACGCGTTACACATAGCGTTTTCGCTATAGAATTTGTTAATGACTAATTTTCTCTATGTAAGTCTGCAAGCTTCACCCCTGACTAAAGTATCACCTAAGTGTGGAACAAATAGTCAACTCCTGCCAACATATACCCTGGCCCAGTGGATTGTGGAATAGTAAATTGTGAGGACACATCCATTATAATGCAATGCTCTGAGCGTATTGGTCATCTGCCATGAGACGGTTGAAACGCGGAAGCTGCGCTAGGACTCGGTCCAATACACATTTCAATTAGCTAATGCTGTTTGTACCACTGATTGATTCCAAGGGATTGAGAGAAAAATATGTGTCACTAAGACTAGATAGACTAGAATTATGATGATAACTTCAGTATCCAAAAGATAGACTCTGATATAATTATATACTACACACAGACTAGACCTAGATTTTCTCTAACACAGATTTATTTAGTTCAAGCATAACGTGAAAATGGGAAGAAAATGGACAATTAAAAGAAATCTTAAATTCATCCCTTATAAAGATCGGAATTTGTATAAAATGTGTGCCTCGCCACATTTTAATCAAAACGTTTTTGGGGTAAAAGTGGTGTAGTATTTAAATTATCGCATCGTGTATATAAATAGCTTCGAAGTAGGCCAGATATAAAATATACATAAAATATACATATACATATAGTATACCTATAATGCCCTAAAAAAACGATGCGCCAAGTATTTTTTGATTTTCAAATAAAGTTTTGACTTGGCTCATTTTTTGATATCAATAATAATAATAATAATAATGTAATTTATTGAGCACATAAAATAGGTACATAATTGGTCTGTATTCAACAATCGAGTCGTTGATCTTCCATACATCCATCTCTTCTCTTCAGCTGATTCACATCTTCACCATTTACCTACTTCTTCTTAATTCATAATAGTCATTAAAATTGTGTTTCAATATCAGTGGTAATATTGGAAGAACATCCAAGCATTTGCTTTTTAGCTGAGGGAAAACCACTGTAATCTTGATTCTCGTCCTCCAATATCATTACTTCACGAATTCTCTTTCTTGAATGATAGCGAGTTTATCCGTAACGAGCGTCTTGAAAGCTTTTAAACTTAAACTTTTCAGTGCAGAATTTTTAGATTTCATATATTTTTTTTTAGTTGAAGAGACTTGGCTGGTATTTTTACAAGACGTGTTTATTTATGGGGATATCTCTCCTTTTTTAGTTTATTCTTACATCTTGTGACACATATCGAATGATACAGTATTTAAATTACTAGTATTATTAGTATTTTTTGCTAACGAGAAGCAGGTTCAAATTATCCCAACCTTTTACCCCATATCCAACCCCCATAACTGCTTGCTTCTTCTCCCATTGCTTGCCTTTAAGAGTAACCTAATTTGCATCTTTATAGCCTCATTCAACGCTAAACGTATTATTAATATCTATGTCTTTTTTGGTTATTTCCAGTCATAAAGGAGTATTACGATATTTATGATGATAAATGCATTTTGTTGACGCCCATCAGATACATATAGTATACGTAAATGCAGTTGAATAATGTTCGAGAATTTTTACAAGTACTTATTTCAACCGTTAAAAGTGTATAGCATGTCTTTTATAATAGACTCTCAACAGTTTAGTAATTTAACATTCTTGGCTGCAATACACAAACTTAACCTTGTAAAAACTGTCTTTGCTGCGTATATACCAGAATTCACGCATCCCGTATAGAAAAAAATGCAACAATATATTTACTTTAATATCTTAATTTATAGAATTACAAATTAAAAAAAGTTGGCAGCGGTGGGATTCGAACCCACGCCTCCGAAGAGACTGGTGCCTTAAACCAGCGCCTTAGACCGCTCGGCCACGCTACCTGATGATACAATGACTGAGATAGATACAGCTGGTTCTTATCTATGTATGACGCGCTTGTTTTGTGAGTAGTGAGGAAGCCACTACGAGAAGTGTTCACAAGTACATACATATAGGTAGGTACAAGTACTAATCATGTTTTTAAAAGTTTGTTTAATTTCTGAGTCGGCGTTGACAAAAACATGTTTCCCGAAAAAACAGCAAACTGAATTTGGTTTTATTATTGAGCCGGCAAGGGTCATCAAGGGAAGGGGCCTTGATCGAGGGAAGGGGGTTGAGGGTAAATGAGGGTTTACTTTTTCATGAGACATTCGTCAAAAAAAGTACGAATATTTCTATAATTTGCCTTCGAAAGGCAGTACAATAGGAAATAATATTCCATATTAAGTACCTATTTTACTATGTGGTTCTAGCTAACATTGTCAATCAAACATTGTCATTAAATTGTCTATAATCAGGATCAAAAATAGTTCTTTCCAATTGTCAAATCATATTCAATTCGTCCCGTCCTTACAGCGCCTTGCCTTGTATGTGATTTGCGATGTCCTGGGTTTGAATTTGTGTGAAAGGTTAAGAGGTTGCTCTTGACGAGGTGAACTGTGGTGAAACAGAGAATTCCAATTTAATTTTCACCAACATTATGATGCTTAGTTTAATACCACCATGTCCCAGACAATCGAAACTAGAATTAGGTGTAAAAATTTACAATCCATCTTCATGCAATAAAATCATTTAATTGTTTATAAGATTAAGTATCCATACAACTAAACTCATGTGAAAGTAAACGATGTACGCAATTTGAACAAAAATAAATCGCTTTAACCATCTGCACACATAAATAATTCGCCACCATTGAAACACCGTCATCCGATACACTCGTCTTGAGATACAGAAAGAAAGCTGTTCGGAAAGTTGAAGCGTCGCGCGACGTCGGTTCCAACCACGTGATCGACGTCGGCGTCGGCGTCGTTCCAGTTCGTCATCGACTCCAGCCAATAGGATCGTCTCTCGTCTACTAACAACCTATCAGGAAGCTACTGTCATTAGACCGTGATAATAATAGCACACACACCCACGCCCATCGATAAAATTCTTTGAATAAATTATTGGTGATGGTTATCGATATTTGCATACAATTATTGCGGAAGTATTTACTAATATATGATTTTGACACTTTCGAATGGCGTTTAAAATCGTAGGCAACGCCTGCTTAGATCGTAAAAGCAAAACTTCGAAATGGAGATAATGTTTTAAATAAATTAGAGTCAAAGAAAGTTTACAAGCCAGGGGCTGGATTCAAGAAAAGTATTATCTAGGCTTATACGTATTATCTTTTGATTTAATACCAAGAACACCATGTTAAATGAAAGATAATACCAAAGATAGTACGTATTAGGAGATAATACTTCTTTGTGAATCCAGCCCCGATATCATGGCGGTAAATTGGAATGAAACATGCTTTGGGGTTTGGACTTGAAACAGAATTTAGAGCATTATTGAAACATTTTCTATATTTCTATATTCTTCATTATTTATAGTTTGATTTTTGATTCAAATCGTTCAACTTTTGTGTGTGCAATTATTGAGTTTTGATCTTAAACTCCGCATATTTATATTAGTGGCATGAGTAATTGTGTAAGAGAAGAATATACTTAAATATATTTGTATTTGTTGACATCAGTCAAATGGCAAGTGATAAAGCTGTATTACATCATTCCAAAAGTGTGCAACACAAAATTAGGAAAACGGACTTCCGCCTTTCTACCTCTGAGGTATAGAACTGTATGATACCACCATCAATGCTGATAACAATGCTGTCACATACTTTCCTTACGTCATACTCCGTTTTCCCGCCTAAATACGTATAAATAAGTATCGATATTTAAAATATTCGAAGGAATTATTTTGAGTGACAAAATCTGGAAATACGTGCCTTAAAGTTGCTAATAGTACAACTGACATTTTAAGGATCGGACCAACTAATTTCACATTTTATTCTCGAAAGTAACGTAGGACATCAGCAAATTTAAATTGCACTATCACTTAATCTTAATGTAATAAGCGTTTAAACGCATCCTTGTAATTGATAGCGGATCGTTTAGTTTGACACGAGGTCATCGGGTCAAGTGTTGCTGATGGAATCTGCGGGACGTGACGAGAAGCGTCTGCTACGAGAGATCATGGGAGGCTGTGTGGACCATTAGCGAGCGATCTGGGACGACAGGTATTATAGGTACAATATCACATAGGGGGCTGGGAGGAGGCTTGCCAGAGTGGATTCATGATGTCTTCTGTTTATTATTCAAGATTTTTTAAATCGTTAATAGTTAAATTATTTGCAATTCTTCTGACAGAGGAACATATTTAATTTGAAGATATGGTTCTAGGTGTACAGAAATTTTACACGTAAATTAGGTTACAGAATTATTACTATGAATAGTTTTAAGATATCTATGCCAATAGAATTTTAATTTGATTTTTCTAAATGCAAATTTATCATTTTTTCTGATTATAACAGCGTTAATTTTGTTGATATTTTCAAATTTACTGAATATAATCAAACTTACTCTTGTTTCTGAATATAATTATGACATTTTTAATGTTTTATTATGTTTTATTTTGTCTGCAAACAATGGTGACTGATCTTTTACGTTTGAAGCTGTTTTTTAAAATAGTCGCTTAGATAATCATCAGAGTAATTATAACCATAAAAAAACACTCCGTGTAAAAATACCAGCCAAGTCTCTTCAACTATAAAAAAAATAGAAGAAATCTAAAAATTCAGCACTGAAAAGTAGTGATATCAAAAAATGAGCCAAGTCAAAACTTAATTTTAAAAACCAAAATATACTTGGCGCATCGTGTATATAAATAGTATAGAAGCATATGCCAAAAATCAAATGTACCTAAATATATATAATATACCTATAATGCCCTTAAAAACGATGCGCCAAGTATATTTTGGTTTTTAAAATTAAGTTTTGACTTGGCTCATTTTTTGATATCACTACTTTTCAGTGCTGAATTTTTAGATTTCTTCTATTTTTTTATAGTTGAAGAGACTTGGCTGGTATTTTTACACGGAGTGTTTTTTTATGGGGATATCACTTATTTTTTTAGTTTATTTACACAACTTGTAACACACATCGGAGCAACAATGACTAAATACTTTTAAAAAATACGCCATTTCCGAATTGGTTAATACGAAAAATTGTGTTTGGTGCTCAATATACCTAAGCTTAAAGTGATATTCCATGAAGAATTGCGAAAGCTTCGTTCCAATCAGTCCAGCCGTTTTCGAGATATGGTATCACTTCCGGTTTTCAAAATGGCGACTGAAATAACTGCCACCTAGAATTTATTTCTATAAATGTTATGTATCATAAGCCTTCTGAATATGTGGTTATTGTAGTAAGAGGTCATTAAAATCTAGTTCTTCATTTTCATGACGTCATTTCCGGTTTTGGTAATAGAACATCTCTACTTTAACTATTGATATTCCATATAGACGACCGTCTGAATCATTTGGCGCTAGTTTCATTCCGATCGGTTGAGCCGTTTTCGAGATATGACGTCACTTCCGGTTTCAAAATGGCGACTACCGGATGGTTTTATAAAAAGGCACCTCAGACGCCAAAAGTGCACATGTGGTAAAAATTTCAGATCGATCGGCTAAGCCGTTTAGGCTGTGGCGGTGATAGCGGTGTTTCCTGATATCATCATCAGATAGGTTTTAAAAGGGGTGTAATTTCACTGTTTTCACGGCCCTCTAGCACGCAAATGGCATAACCTATTGTTCCCAAATTTAGTATATGGAGTGGGGTGGGCCATAGCTCGAAATTAAGATATTTCACAACAATGTGAGATTTTCCAATTTTATGATCCAGTAGGCCGAAAATGCCATGTTGTTGCTTACAGTAAAAGTGGTTGGTCTGCTCCTCAGTTTATTAGGCATTTACGGTATGTTGAGTGAGTGTGAGTGTACGGTACGACTTGGCTGGGTGGAGCGACCGCTCCACTAGATGAAATTAATAGTCAATTACAAGTAATTCTATAATGTAAAAAATCTCTGACCCCAGGAAGTATTCATTGATTCAAAGTTTCATCAGGATATAATTCAAGAACCAAGTTTCTAAAATTGCTAATTCAAAGTTATGTTTCCACGATCAAGATCAAATTGCAACACATCTTCATTTATTACGTATTCCTTGTGATAATGATCATGAAATTTACATGGAAAGATCTATTTTCGGAACCCAAAAAACCACTGAGCGAGGTTAAAATCAATCTTCATCCTTTCACATCTACAAGATTCCATTGCTATTGATTTGAAATACTTTTGAAAAAAATATATAAATTAACATTATACAACCTTTCGTACATGTTTGTGAAATAATATATTAAAACAAAATTAATGGTTGACAAATATTAAAGAAACATACACATGTTTTTAAAAACTGTAATGATCACGCAATTGTTCGTTTTTATTACAAAAGAGTATGTGAATTAGTTCAAATTTTAAGTATCCAATTTTATTTTTTATCGCGATCTATTTCAAAATCGGAATACGATTTGCGCCAAATCCTCTATTTCAAACGAACTAAAAATCTATAGAATCGCAACATAGTATCAAAGATATATTATTAAATCGGTAATTTCGCAACAAACTCAATCGATATCTCTATCCAATAAAGCGATTCTGACATGAAAAACCACGACCAACATGCAACATGTTTAGACAATAGAACAACCACAGGAATGCTCAAGAAATCAAACCAAAAACTCATCATTACATTGTGTTCTAGATACTTTACCAAGGCATAATGGATACAAGAAAATTATTGATACCTAGTCGAAGCTTAGCTCCACCTCTTATTACAATGGTTTCGATCGTTTGCAATTTTCAAGTTTCGTGCGATGAGTATAAGTTCACCTTTCTCATGTTCAGGTCAATCAAATTGCAGTTGCATTACGTAAGATGCAACTTACTTAATGTAAGGATCGGTTTCTGAGCAACTTTTAATAGGAATTATTATGTTTGGAATGGATTTGTGCAATGTAGGCCAGGGTGAGTCGATGTTAATACAGGATGTGTTTTTGGATTGGGGTGAGTGATTGTCTTTTTCAGATTCAATCAGCGACATGCAGATTATGTAGATTATGAAGGAATCTTTAGAGTTGGTAATGTATTGAGGAATGTAAATGAACTTGCGAAAATTTGTTTTGGAATAGATATAGTTACAGGAATTTAAATTGCTGAGATGGAACATATCGATACATTTTACTTAGCAGTTTGCAATATATACAAAGTTATCTTCGTGTCTCGACCAATATTGGTTGAAATTTTATAGCAACATTTTCGATGTGTGACAATTTAACTTATTTTCAAATTTATTAAACTGATTAATTTTCTTTCATTTTATTTCTAAGTTATTAATTTATTTCTTGTAGGGTCAATATTCAATGTTGTTAACGACTGTTTCTGCAAAATTCGTGAATTAATTTACCTATACATAATAATGTAATTCAATATTTATTTTTGTGAAACTGAAAGTTGTTAGGACGATTGGGAAACTATGAAATGAGAAGGAAGAGGTCTTGGCATATTAATTATTTAGGAACCTTCCGGGCATTTGCCTCTCAACTGAAGGGAACCACGACATTTCTCGGCCGTAGAAATCAAACCAGGGCATATAGAAGCAATGAGTTAATCTTTTGCATTCACTATGTTTTCACACAATTAACATAACGCATAAATTCTGATAAAATATGCAACATATCACAGAAATGTCACTGAAATGACAGATGACAAGTGATTCCAGTCAAGAAGTATTTAAATAATTAATTTATCAAACTGAGAAATCTCATATTTTATCATCTTAAATATAATATCTGCATCTAACGGTGCATCTGGAATGTTGATGGACTTAATTACACAAACCGATTAACTAAATTAGTATCATGCTGAGATAAAGACTAAGTAGAAATTATCATATAGTTGAATTTATCTCCAGTTTACCTTCATTACGTCATTATCACTCGCGTGGACGCATGCGTATACACACTTTCAAAAACACCGCGTTATTAATATCACGAAGTCAAAACAATTCTCAAAACCCCAAGTTATTGTTTTGAAAAAGCAGGTATTAGCAGATTAGCGAGTTAATAAATTAATTTGCATCCAATTTGTTAATCGGCATATAATTCTTTGTAATCCCACCGTAAGTTTGATTATGTTTATTATGGTAAATTTCCGATTCCATTCAATGTTAATCCAAGTGCGTGTGAATCGGATTCCAGCAGAATTGGGAATTTTTAAGTTATGGAATAGGGCCCCAGGTGACATACGCGTTTAGCTCTTGTGATTTAGTCGACTCGGCTGCTAGATGTGAGATGAGGATGATTGGGAGATGATGAGAAAGAGAGAAATAAGGATGAAAGATTTGAAGAAGGCTGTCGTTGATAATTACATGTCATTTGTCGTAGAAATATATCATCCGTCCCACTCTTTGACTTTTGACTGAAGGAAACCACGAAACAACTTCAGTCAAGAACGTCCTTAACGGGAGCTTTATACCCTTCTTACCTCTATGTTTATACTCCCTAGCTTTACTTCCTTATAGCTTTACTTCCTTAGCTTTACTTCCTTAGCTTTACTTCCTTAGCTTTACTTCCTAAGCTTTACTTCCTTAGCTTTACTTCCTTATAGGTTTACTTCCTTAGCTTTACTTCCTTATAGCTTTACTTCATTAGCTTTACTTCCTTAGCATTTCTTCCTTAGCTTTACTCCTTAGCATTACTTCCTTAGCTTTACTTCCTTATAGCTTTACTTCCTTAGCTTTACTTCCTTAGCTTTTCTTCCTTAGCTTTACTCCTTAGCATTACTCCCTAGCTTTACTTCCTTATAGCTTTACTTCTTTAGCTTTACTTCCTTAGCTTTACTTTCTAAGCTTTACTTCCTTAGCTTTACTTCCTTATAGCTTTACTTCCTTAGCTGTACTTCCTTATAGCTTTACTTTCTTAGCTTTACTTCCTTAGCTTTACTTCCTTAGCTTTACTTCCTAAGCTTTACTTCCTTAGCTTTACTTCCTTATAGCTTTACTTTCTTAGCTTTACTTCCTTATAGCTTTACTTTCTTAGCTTTACTTCCTTAGCTTTTCTTCCTTAGCTTTACTCCTTAGCATTACTTCCTTAGCTTTACTTCCATAGCAAACTTGCAAACATATATAAGTTTGTAAACTTATGAATTTAAACTATTGTGGTCACAATATCCCGAACAGGAGAGTGTATTGAGTATTGAATGAATGAGATCATGAATCGAAAACGTGAGAAAGTATGGTGTCAAATATCAAAACAAGTCGTCTCCTGCACAATAAGTTCTTGTTGCTCAGTGTAACACAGAAACCGCCTTAGGACAAAACCACAAGACAAACAGAGTGTCTTAAACTGATTTATATCAACGTAGCGTGGCGTTAGAACGACGCCTTGTAGACACCCATTACTCTGTCAAATATCAACCAGAGGCAAACCATATTCCCGAACCTACACACGCGATGCTCGAACTAAGAGTCATCCATCTTTCAAAAATGCACCACAGCTTGATGACACAACACGTGATTATAAATGCATTATTTAACTGCTCGATGCATTTTCAGTAATCATACCATATTCAGAAAGCGAGCAGTGGTTGCCCAAGGTGCAGGTACCTATAGGGTGGATACAAAATAGTTCATACTATTTATGTGACGTGCTTTTGTGGGAGAGGTTGTAAGGGTTCCCTCACCCAAATCAGACCTAAAATTACAAAATAATATAAAATGCAGCTGAAATCAAAATTATGTGTAAATTATAGGGACAGTAATACCGGTCAACTAATTTTTTTGTGAATCCTAATTCCAATAGGAATTGGAATCGCATCAGAATTTGTTACGAATTTGAATTTGAATACGATTATAAAATTTACGATTTTTAGGATTTTGAATTTGTTACGTTCCTATTCCTGTTGCAAGCAAATGCACTATTATGAATTTGAAAAAATAGTAAATAAATACATTTTCATTTCACTTGCCATTCAAGTTAAGTGGTCAAATTATCTTGTATAAAACTTGATAAATTGTAATAAAATAAAACTTGATGGACATACATGAAAATAGACTCGGAAAAGTAGTAAGTGTGGCTTGAATTGTGAAAAGTTTACACTGGATGAGGCGACGATGCGCTAACGTTTGGAGGATTTGGAAGAATTAAGCTATAAAGTGTGTAAGAATTGAGGCTACAAACTACTCAAAAGTGTGGAAGAATTATGTAAACTATCTAAATGTGGAAGAATTGAGCCTAGAACTGCACTCTAGTGTGTATAAATCTCTTGATGCACCCGGTAGAGAGCTTGGGGGGCCGATCCTTCCGCACATCTATTATTTGCATCAAACCCGTCGACTGCATAACACCTATCCGTCGCATGCAGAGAGCCTCGCGTGTGATTTGCAATTATGATTGATGCCATTTTTTCCGTCCACAAGTGTTCAAGGGGACTACACATTTAGAGGCAAGCCGCTAACCTGCGTGCGCTGCAAAAACCTGAGTTATGATGATGGATGCAGAACGTCAAACTGCATCGGGAATAATTATTATCATTACGCAAATACGAATAATTATATTTGATTAGAGTCATTTGACCACTGATCTTTCTTTTATAAACAAGCGTATCGCCAATAAAAAAATAATTCTTAATTTCATAATACAATTAATTAAATAATGTATAGCCGTATGCAATTTACTCATTTATACATACGCCATAAAACATATTAAAGGTTCTTTACGTTCCGAATTAATTTTACTAATGTGTATGTATAACGAAATATCCAAAATTAGCCAACTGCAAATCGTTGGTTATCTTCTGTCATATTTATACGATTTATTACAAGAATTTCGAACTTGATGAGGTATTGAAATATTTATGAAACGAATGTACAGTAGTCACGTCATAAATCAGTTACTCGTCTCGTCTCCAGTCATCATTTTCATTCATCGCCAACAGGCAGAATGTTGATTTCTCGATTAACTCGTAATATTGAGAAATTTGCATCGATCTTCCATCAGGTTCCCATGATCTCGCCTCTACGTCGAGGTTAAATCAATAAACCGTAAAGAATTCGAAAAAAAATATCAAGATCTAAGTGAAAAGTGCATAAATATCAATTTTTACAAACTAGAATATAATATTCTTCGTGAAATTCCCGCGTCGCCGTCGTGATTGTGCGCCGGCGCGACCTTGTGCGCCGGCGCGTTCGACACATCTGAGTCCGATCGGATCTTAGACATGTCACGACATGTAGGCTTGGCAGTCCGCGCACGCGCAGAACGATGTCTAGTGTCTACCGTTACCCATCCATTGTATTCGGTGTTATGCAAGTAATTAATGGTGGAGGTGGATTGAAGATGTAGAACTTTCTTGGTGGTAGAGTGAAGGCTTTTGTAGTTTGTAATGTGTATCTTTTGATATCTCAAGGAGGATATTATTGAGATGGTGGTTGCGTTATGCGCACGTCTCCTGCGCACTGTATAGAATGGTATTGAGTTTCTATATTTTGTTTACGAAGACTTTGTCTCTTAGAAAAAAGTCCTCAAGTGATCTCACTTAGGTGTTATATGGTTAAATTGATTTTTTGAATGATAATTATGCCGTTTTCATAGTTGCCAAAAGTTTATACGCTAAAAGTTAAAAGTTAAAACGTTAAAACGTTAAAAGTTTATATTATTAATGTTATTATTATTTATATATTATTTACAGCTATACGAATCGATTTTAATTGAAAGTAAGTCCATTTAGAGGAGCTTTTTCAAATTCAATTAAGTCTATAAATGAATGTGTCTCAACAAATATTTCAATATTCATTTATCTCTTTTCTTTTTAATTTCTTTGGCACTCGCCTCACGAAATAGTTAAGTATTTAAAAAAAATGGAAAATACATACTTCCATAATTGCAATTTCAATTGTCACATTTGGAAACGCAATTTTGATAGACGATTTTCGAATGTCTCATTTTTAGACACCGAATCCGTCTCCTATGCAAACGCAATAAAAACGTCTCCAAATTAGACCATTGAATTTGCTGTGTTTAAACCTACACAATGTCAAGAGTGCAATTCAATTAGAAAGTAACGTGTGTTTGGTGGCGCGCTCTACCAAGCAGTTGTCTTGCTCAAGCTTCCATACCAACGCTACGCCTTGACTGCACTGCAACACAAATTGCGTCGATATCTAAATAAAATATCCAACCAACTCCCATCTGAACAATCCCTTCATTGTAACACCATTTAATGAGACCAACGACAATTTACTTGCCTCCTGCTGTTCTCCAGGATGTATTTAACGCGATTTATATTATTATTTGCACATTTTATATTCTATTAAATTACACCCAACAACACAATACAAACAATACGTGGTATCGAGTGAAAGGCATATATCAAGAGAGTGATTGATTGATTGTTTGACAGATAGAACAGAATTTTCGATGGGGATTAATCGAAACAATTGTTTACAAAGTGCAGCTCGTGCCGATGTCGAAGAAGCAGGATCATAAATAATCCTGATAATACCGCTAGCTTGCAATCAGGAAGTAGGAAAAAGTTTACTTTATATTCAGGTAGTAAATTGAAGAGTACCTATTAAATTGTTATTGCCTGTTGTGATTGATGAGTGATTGTTTATGTTGATTTGTTAATTTTAAATAAAATATCTAAACAAATATTTGCTTTTGTACGGGTTTGAAATTTGAATGTAGGTAATTTAAACTGCAATTATTTTTATGGGAATCTGACTTTTCAAATAATCCTGAATAATTTTAAAAATTTATCTGGCTCTGACGAAGTGAAAAAAAAATCGTTCGATTTTGATCAGTTTTGAAATTGTTTTCACTTTTAGGGCCGGTCTTTCAATAGTCTGTCGGTCATTAGAGGATTGTCACTGGTTGTTGCCATGGCAATATAGTCCTATTTGACTGTTTAAAAGTTAGCATGACAGTGAAAGATCGGCACTTATTGTAGTTGTTGATCATATGGTTAGTCAGCGAGGAATGGCAGAAGTTCGGTGTTGAAAGCAATCATCATACACCTCTCATCAGGTACTCGAACCTAGACACTCGGGAACCTAATGCGAAATACCACAGAGACGTCTGTCGATTTAAAACATTAGGAAACTTCAATAATACGACACAAAAATTCTGCTGTTTACTATACATGACTGAGTTCATATATTATTTTAATATCCTTGCATGCACTATAATTTAATAGCTTTTTTAATAGCATTTCATTCTCTCATTAGTGGATTGACAATAATCGTAAAATGAAGAATGAAGTATTTGATAATGCTATGATATTACTTTGGCTAACTGTCAATTAGCAGCCTCCGATTACAATTATCTTTAACATCTCTATCAGTCAACTTCCATCACAGAGGTACAGAGGTTGTTCTTTACGCATCATTAACTATACGACATACGTTCATCGATGTTATGACTTCTGCTGGAATAACATTTATTAACATTTTGCATTTTTAGCGAGGATTGATCTTCATGTGTACAGAAGTTAAATTTCATTTAATCAGATGTAAAGTAGAGACATAATAATATAAAGCAAAGTCAAGCAAGTACCAAAAACTGAAAAGAATACTGCTCCGTTTTTTATTTCTGATGTACACTTTGTTCGATCGTTACATTGAAACAAATAAGTACTGATTCTAAAAATCCTAAAACTTGTTTGGTTGAACAACTCTATAAAGAAAATCAAAAGAAAATCTGAAGTTCTCGTAAACAATTCATCGAATAAGATTGCTGGTATATTATACATGAGGTAGTAGTGAGTAGCTAATAATAATTATTATAATGATAACATAAAGTCATTTAAAATCGCATCGATTATGCCCTGAATGTTGAACTATAATATCTCACAGAGTTGTTGCTCAGGTGATGATTTAAGTGGTCTTACACCCATGCCACTCATGGGAGGTCTAGAGACTCAACAACCTATAACATGGACACTTAATCTGCACCTACATACTTGCTTTTGTCACACATTTTATTTTACTACCTATAGAATTAAATTTGCGTAGTGAAAGTCGAATACTTGCTGAATTTTGAGAGCTCAAGGATTAGGATAATATTTATTTTAGTGTTATAAAGGAACAGGAATTGAATTCTAGAAGTGATGACGCTCGACCCATTTTTCACAACGTTATATAATTATTGTGGCATTGCATTTAATCTTTGATTATATAGGTACGATTTAATTGTGTGATTCCATTTCATGATTATAATGTTTGATTACAATTGTAATCAGTATGTTTGAAACTATGTCAAAAAATAATCTTATTCTTTTATAACCATATACATTTTCTTTTTGGAACAAAAAGCTCGTTTTTAAATGTATTTTTAAATAATTTTAAATGCATTTCAATAAATACATGTTAAATCACATCAAAATTAGCGGGAACCCTTTAAATAACTGATTCTGATAAAATTACATGGTTTTAGACAAATTATGTGTTTCGAGATTTGTGAAAAGAAAGAAGGGATACTACTTAGTTTTCATTTATAATCGATTTAGCAACAGAAATAAATAATTTTCCTTGCTTTTATCATCGACAATAATATTTGATTGGGAAACATTGTTTTAAGAGGATATGTCTATTCTAAACTAACTCAAAAAGATATACCTAAATGCTAGTAATTATCATTCTTCTACAACGTTTGGGCATCATTGTCATTATACTTTTTGTACTAGTTAGCATCGGTTAGTAAAACATTCTCCTCGTCATGTCAAACAGAAAAGTCTACTCTATCACGTTTCGAAACATTGCTCATTAGCATTATATCTCGTACAACTTAATTAATAATGATTGCAAAGCCGGCGCCTCCACTAGGAGCTGCCACTCAACCTCCAGTGCACAAACAGGCTCTCAAGAGCTGTCAATCACCGCTCACTTGACGTGTTTCATAAACCTTATGAATGATGCTGGAGCATGGACCACTTCTGCACCACCACCTGTTACTTTCTACCGCCAGTCCCCAGCATTGCCATGCTCCAGACAGATGCTAATCGTAAGGCTAAGAGGGGGACTGGGCAGAACGGGCCCGGGATAAGACGTGGTAAAGGGCCCGGATAATGAATTGAAGAGTCTGTGAAATAGAGTGAAGTAAGAAAAAAGGCACGGAAACGCGTGAAAAAGTTCTTAAATGTGGAAAATGATCGAGCTTGACATCTTCTGTGTCATTTTGATTTGTTGAATTTTTCATTAATTTTCTTCCCTTTTAAATGAAAATGCGCAAGTGAATATCCGAGTACCATTAATTTGATTTATTTCCTGAAATGTAAATTAATTATTATTATATGCCACTCTTCTGAGTTGACAATATCTTAAAAAGGCGTTGAATACCTAACAACAATAACAACAATAACAACAATGTAACAATAATCATATTCCTATGTTCTTGTGATTTTTCTTGACCTCAGTTTGTTTCAAGGACATTAGTAAAGAAAATGTTGAATGATTGTACCTATTGTACTTTATTAAAAAATGTGAGAATTTAAATAAATTCTTGGAACTAATTCAATGATATGATCGCGAAACGACAAAAATCTTGTTAAAATGCTTCGGCTCTGCCAAGTGGTCCTAAACGTCTGACTCTTACACAATGTCGAGTGATTTAGGACTTCTTGTAGCTAATGTAACGGGAAGTGTGGGGTGTGTAGGTGTTGATAATAAATACATGTGTGTATGGAATGAATGAACAATACCTACCAAGTCAGCGGCTACTTCTTTGCTCTGCACCAGACCAGTCAAGCCAGTGGCGCACCAGGAGATCTTCAAGAACGTTTTCCCAATTCCATTCTGATGGAATCCGGTCACGGCCATAAGGATTTGCATTGCATGAAATCGAATTCCAACAGAATTGGTAAGTTAAAAGTTCTAGAATACTGAATAGGGCGCCTCGCCAATCTCTTACTTTACTTACTTGTGGCAGGGACTGACACTTGAGAAAACAATAGATATATTTTTTTCATGGAAAGATATCGTAAACAATCTTATTTTTACCATTATCTACTATGACAAATCAATATCTGTACCTCAGAGGTAGAAGGACCTATGCCCATTTTCGCACACTTTTGAAATGATGTAATCAAGGTCTATCAATTGCCTCTTGATTGATGTCAACAAATACAGTTAAACTGAAATATTCTCGTATAAAATGAATGGATGTCACGTTACAAATATGATTGGATGAAGACAGAATTACTGGTTTTTGTGCTCACCTCAAGAATCATTAAAATGGTCATCGAGCCTCTAAAAAAAACTTTACATAATAATAATTTAAGGAAAATTAGCAATAAGCTGTCATTTGGAACATTTTAAACCCAATTTTCCAACGACACAAGGGGTTTACTTTATCTCCAGTGATTCTTATTTTTTATTTCCCATGCAACCAAAGTAGCAATTAATTAAATTTGCAATAAATATGTGACAGTGCCCCACACCTTCTATTTGATTGCATGTTAGCACTTTCTTTCCCCTCATCAGGTGTTTGCCCCCCCTGACGCGCCACTGGCCTAAACTGCAGGTTGCGCAGATGAAATTATTCGTGCCGCCTCCGCTTGGTCCACTCAGACTCTTAACTACATTCCCACACTTGTTCCCACACTAGGTAGAGATATTAAGAGGAGAGAGGTCCTGATGAAATCATCATCTTCAATCGCGGAGAAATAAATACCCAACGCGGAACTCGTTTCGTCTGAGAGTGGTGATAAATTAGAGGGCAGGTTTTTAAACGTGGTGCTATGAAGTGAGGTAGGGGTGCTCAATTTTGAATCAGCGAGTATATTATGATGAAGGTTGAATCCAGACATACCTTGGGGGGGGGGGGGGGGGGAAGAACCCTCCCACCACACCCGGCACAAATATTGCAAAATATTATACAATGAAAGATATTCTTTAAATAAGAAAAGTTATTTGAAATCTCTTGGTAAGATTAGAATATAATATAAATATTTTGTTGATTTTTCAGTAAATATTAAATATTGAAAATATTGAATTTTAAGGAAATTTTTAAGTTAAATTGTTTAGTTACTTTATTAGTTATAAAATTATATAAGTTAATTTTTTTACAGCTTCAAGCATATTCATAAAGAAACTCTATAGCCCCCTCCCCCCGAAACACCAACATCCAAAAAAACTACCCCAAAAATATGCCACCCCCAACAATTCAAGTGCCCCTCCGGAGAAAAATGTCTGGATTCAACGCTGGGGGTGCTTACATTTACAACTTTACAGCATGGTAATGAGATGAAATGCATTATTACCTAACTGTGCATTGTGTTAGAAACATTTTATGCTTTTAAATTTTTATCCTATTTCTACACTATTACAAATGACATGTCACCAATTTATACACAATTTTATTTTTATTTTCAATATACAAATAATGCAGGAATAGGCAAAATGGAATGTCATATCTCTCCAAATCTCAAATTATCTTAAACTAGGAAAACGCTCAGTGTAACGCGTTGGTAAGCGAGCACGGGGACGTGCAAATTCTCGAACCGGAAATGAGTACACAAGCACAGAAAACATATACATCCATATTGAATTGAAATATAATCACTCAATCAACACAACATATTATGCTTTTCATTGAAACTTGAAAATAACATCTAAGCATCCTGGTAAATATAGCAAATCAGATGCAATTCAACTGGCACTGGAAAACATTCATTTTGATACTTCATTACTGACAGATATGAAAAATGTTAATAAGTTCATACGTTCTTAACTGATTGGGATGAAATTTTGTAAAATAAGAGACAATGTTGGTCTTAATAATCATGCAAAATATGAGTTTGATCTGAATTATCGAAGACCGTTTTCATTTTTCAGCCTATCAGGAGATATTTATTTAAATTTTAACCAATGAATGGATTTAAAAAAATTTTGGGGCCTGCAAACAAAGAAGGTTGGTTTTACATGTGTGCAAAATTTCAGATCGATCAAAGAAAAACTCTGACCTGTATAGCCAAAATATGAGTTTAATCAGAATTATCGAAGACCGTTTTAATTTTTCAGCCTATCGGGAGATATTTATTTAAATTTTAACCAATGAATGGATTTAAAAAAATTTTAAGGCCTGCAAACAGAGAAGGTTGGTTTTACATGTGTGCAAAATTTCAGATCGATAGGTGAAACGGTGCGACCTGTGTATCGTCTATTAACAGACAAAAACAAAAACAAAACAAAAACAAAACAAAAACAAAAACAAAAAAAAAAAACAGAAGTCCGTGCCAAAAGAGCCAAAAGGAGACGCTCGCTTCGCTCGCTCAATTATAAGTCAAATATCAAAGTATCCCCCTGGATTCCCGCAACCGACTTTCCTTTTTTTTCGTGATTGACGAAAACTTAGTCGAGTGGCAAATAGTGGGGAGATTCCCTATACTACTGGCCACGACCGTATACTTGCCTATTCTTCATCATCATCATCATCATCATCTACCAAACATCATCATTCATTAGCCTAGTCGCAGTGGAACGTGAAACACCACTAAAAGCCGATTCCCACGAGCCAGAGGCTCATCGGACGGACTATAGCCAATGTAATGCATATAAATCGCAGCGTCCCCCCAGCGAGACAATGTCTTAACTCAACAATAAAACATAATTTATAAATATCTCTATTTTTTCCTGTCACACGCCCTCTATATCTTGTTTGGCACACTTCCACTGCTCCAATAGCCAATAGCAAGTGGAGGTCAATCTTTATGCAATGGTGACTCCTAATTATTGCTCTAGCTCAGCAAAGTTGACATTGAAGTGATAAATTATAAAAATTTATATCGTAATATAGACGTACACACACGATTTTGAACGAGTTGCAAATGATTTTTGCCCTGAATCTTTTTCTTTCGTGCGGTTGAAGTTGATGAAATCGCCTGTCTTTTTTACTGTAAAATCGTGACAATATTCGTTTCGCTGGTGATTTCCAATAATCTAGATAAATTCATTGTTGTGATAAGGCAGATACGCTTATCACATTGTGTAGACATATTGCCCTTCACATCCGGTATTGGTTGTTTAGTGCAATTATAGTGAGTGATTTTCCCTTGATCCGAGTGCATTCACAGGTATCAAGGATGAACAAAGCGGCAATGATAGCAATTGGCCCTTGTTTGTGGTAATTCAGATGTGTTTATGCTGTCACTGGCAAGGTAGCTGGTTGCATTATTCAAAGGGGCCTGGGGATGTTGGAGGGAATGAAGTTGATTCTGAAGAAAGAGTCGAACTGGATTATAGTTGTTTAAGTCTGAATTTCATATATTTCGGTGTGATTATTTATTCAGGAGATAAACATACAAATATAATGCAGCTTAGTTTTGAAATTATACAAAATGGCTTTTCAGTAGGAGATAAAATATTAAACTATACACATTATTTATACCTTTTTCATTTTGTTCTTGTTCTTGGAGCAAGTTGGTAAAGTTGTAAAGCCTTGCATTTCGGGGGTCCCGGATTCGATTTTTAGATAGTTCGATTTTTCGATTTTCTTCTCTTTGTTTTTTAAGTGGAAAATGACGGGATGGTTCCATACTAATAAGCTACGACAGCCTCCTTCCGACCAATCATCCTTAACTATTCTTCAACATAATCATCATCATTACTTATCTCCCAATTCTCATCATTTGCATCATCATTAATCTATTTGCAGAACAGTTCGGCGATAAATAATTTGGCTTGTAAAATATTTTGGCTTGTTGCTCTAAAGATTAAAACAAATTGGGAACGCTTTTAAAGTCCTGTTTGAAGCAAAATATGTCTTGATTACTAGTACTATCTGTACATTTTTACAAAATTAAAACGTAATTTAGAGAACGATAAAAAGTTTTGAAAAATCATTAATTTTTTTAATTTTTTCATTAATTTTTTTTACATTCAAAAAAAATAAGAGTAGCTTCCATTAAACATGGACATAATATTTTGGAATAAATGTGGAAATTGTCCATTTCTTGTGGCCTAGGAAGCGGATGTGATTGCCCCTGATCCGTTTCCATGGCAACGTGGGTGTATTGCGCATGCGTAGCAGTGAATTCACCGCCAAATTATCGCATTATTCGGCCATTGGATTGGTCTCGCGCATTGACATGATGTCAGAATGATTATTTCATTCCAACCGTGCAGAATCGAGCCGACCATCTGACCTGATTCCTTCCACTCATGACAATGAACAAGAATACGCAGATATTTCAAATCTTTTACCTTCATGGTTATTAAAATCAACTCGAAGCTTCTAATAAATTTCATGGTCCTCTATGATTAAGTTTCAAGTTTTTTCTTAAGTCCAGATTTGATCATAATAAAAATCATTGGCCATGTCATTCATAAAAATACATTCCAAAACAATGTTCTCTAAACTATGGACATTAGTATACCTACCATAAAATATAATTTTTTTTAAATCTACAATGTAGCATCATTCTACCAAAAGAAAAAGTATCACATTCCCAAAGATTTTTTTTCCAGATTTTTTGTTGTCAAAAGTTGAATCAAGGCAAGAAAGCTCAGCAATTCATGCTTTCTTCATAGACTTGTGAAAACTTAAAAGCTGTCAAAATGAATTAATTACCTACTCACTTCTGTGTGGATTATGTTTTTCAAAATTGCAAGGTGGGTCTGTTCATTAAAATATAATTTAGACATGTTCATTATTCTTTTGTAAAATTTCCCAATAATGAAAACATAAAGTGAGAGTTACATACAATTTTATTTGCAAAGATGTAAATTACAAAATTTAACTAATTTTCCTGCAGTTGTTTTTGAATATCTAGGATCGTCTTAGTTTCTCTGATTTTCCACACTCTACGGGAACAGCTAACTAAGTTATGCACGCCTTCATTGAGATTATTTGCCAGCGGCTTTGACAGAACGTCTTGGCTCCATTAAACCATCATTCAACACAACGTGGGTAGGACTTCGTATGCGTTCGCTGCTTCGTAGCGCAACGACGTGCAACTCTGACATCTAGAAGAACTTTGAGAGTAAATAGTAAGGTGCATACTTTGTCAATAAATCATGTTCCTCAGTCATAACTTTAGTAAACATTCTGTATTTATAGTGCAAGAAAATTTGCACAAAACGAAAAGGGTATAGGGAAAGAACGTTATAAAAGTCACATTCGGATGAAACTGAGATAAACGAAGTTTTAGGTTGAAACTTGTATCTATCTTCCATACAAATCGATATTTCAATTGCGTTTTTTAAGACTTTGTGGCAACATTTTCTAAAAACAGAGGGGTTTTTCTTAAAGCTCATAAAAATCACTGCCAGATTACACCTCAAACAATTTTTTTCAAAAAATTGACTTTAGCGTTTTTTCCCTGTAGTACCCTTAAAATGTGTCTATAACTTTTAAAACTTTTCACATAGTTAAAGCTCTGAAATTATTTCGACCATTGCTAAGAAACATAAAAATATAAAAAACGTTAACATATTAGAATTTTGTTCATTATCCGTTTAGAAATGCATATTTCTACAATTATTAATCTCTACTCGTATGCTCAGGAGAGTAAAAGAGGTCGCCTACATAAATCTATGATTATGACAACTTAATGCTCCAGCAAGTAGAAAGAGAATAGACCGACAATAATTTACACACATATCCTCACATTTATACATCTCATTTCCATGCAAAATAAGAGAGAAATCTGAGAAATTCTTTTCAACTCTTGATTAACAAATTAAGACATCACATATTACGGTTTTTCTGAATTAACGTTGATCCAGTTATAACTGAAACTTCAGTGAATGCTATTTTAATTACGAATTACTAAGTAATTATGAACAGACCGCGTGCCGGTGATGGAAACTATATAGACAGAACAAGCGAACGCTTCGGATTTATTGGAAATACGTGTTGTGAAATTCTAATGACAGATTAGCTCTCCGATGAAATGGAAAATATGAGAGATCTTAATCGGATAATATGAAAGGCCTTCAATGTATCCGTAAGTGTTGTCTATGGGAAATATGTGCTGTGGTGTGTTTTAAAAATTATAATTCATTATAATGATTTTCCATATTTCGTAATCTGTATTTCATTTTGGTGCTCTATGTTTCCTTGCATTTTATTACAATTATTTTAGATAGGTTAGGTAGACAGCAAACCAGGGCACGATACGGAATTCATTGGGAAAAAGGAGTATATCTAGTGGAGCGGTCGCTCCACCCAGCCAAGTCGTACCGTACACTCACACTCACTCAACATACCGTAAATGCCTAATAAACTGAGGAGCAGACCAACCACTTTTACTGTAAGCAACAACATGGCATTTTCGGCCTACTGGATCTTAAAATTGGAAAATCTCACATTGTTGCAAAATATCTTAATTTCGAGCTATGGCCCACCCCACCCCATATACCGAATTTGGGAACAATAGGGTATGTCATTTTCGTGCTAGAGGGCCGTGAAATATGTAAAATTACACCACTTTCTGATTCTGAAGATGATGATTCTGATGATATCAGGAAACACTGTTGACAGCGCCACAGCCTAAACGGCTGAGCCGATCGATCTGAGATTTTTACCATATATGCACTTTTGGCGTCTGATGATACCTTGTCCTTACGAATTTTTTTGTGCCGCCATTTTGAAACCGGAAGTGACGTCATATCTTAAAAACTGATGGACCAATTGGGACGAAACTAGCGCCAAACGATTCGGATGGTCTTCTCAATGAAATATCAACAGTCAAAATAGAAATGTACTTTTACCGAAACCGGAAATGACGTCATAAAAATGCCAAATTTGAATGAAATCATCTCTTATAACAATAACTACATATTCAGAAGGCTTATAATGTTACATAGCATTTAAAGACACAAATTTTAGGTGGCAGTGAAGTCAGCCGCCATTTTGAAAACCGGAAGTGATGCCATAACTCGAGAACGGCTGGACCAATTGGAACGAAACTTGCGCTATACTTTATAGTTTATAGCATATCATTAAGGCATATACATAGTAACAAGCACAACTTTCTTAGCAACCAAATAAAAAAGGCGTATTTTTTTAAAGGAATTATAGTCTTTGGTTCCACAATATATGCTACAAATTGTAAGAATAAACTGAAAAAAGGAATGATAACCCATAAAAAACACTCCGTGTAAAAATACCAGCCAAGTCTCTTCAACTAAAAAAAAAATAGAAGAAATCTAAAAATTCAGCACTGAAAAGTAGTGATATCAAAAAAAGGCCAAGTCAAAACTTTTAAAAATTACTTGGCGCATCGTTTTTCTATGGGATTATAGATATATTTTATGTATAGATGAGTATATTTGATTACCGACCTACTTCTATACTATTTATATGCACGATGCGCCAAGTAATTTTTAAAAGTTTTGACTTGGCCTTTTTTTGATATCACTACTTTTCAGTGCTGAATTTTTAGATTTCTTCTATTTTTTTTTTAGTTGAAGAGACTTGGCTGGTATTTTTACACGGAGTGTTTTTTATGGGATAAACTATAAATCAATTTTCCGAAGAAACCAAGGGGCCGATATTGCTAGAAATCAATAGACAGACGAACTGGATAGTAATGAACATCTGTGAAAAAAACGACACTTTGCTTGACCTATATTGTGAAAAACAAACAAAAACAGAGATTCGTGCCACTTCGATAGAGACACTCGCAACGATCTCGTAGTAATTCTTTAGCACATTAACAATGGCCTGCCAGTCATATCAATTCATCTACAATTGTATAAAACATATTTTGAATCTTGGTTTGCCGGTCCTTGATTTACAATCACAACTCTGTACAATCAAGCCCCAATAATTGATCATTGCCCCTGGCTTTAGCACTCCCTAGAGTTCAACAATCAGAGAAGTTCATTGTGCACATTTTTCTCTACCTTCACCAATCGACACGATGAGTCAATTGATTGATAGATATGTATGAATTCAGTAATGATACGCCCAATTGTTAAAATCTCACTACCTGTGTATTTTCTACCGGTGCCCGAGGGACTTCAATAACTACTATAGTTTCTATCATTACTCATAATGTAATTCCCATTGAATGAATGCAATAAAGCGTTATAATCACAGAATATTCCTTCTGATCGGAGAAACCGCCACTCGAGTCATCCTGGTTAATATGCATTGACTTTGGCTCATTGATTTAAAGGGATTGGATACGTAGTGACTGAATTGGACTCGAAGTATTCTACCGACGACTCTGAATATCTTTGGAACTTTGTCTAAACGGGGAGAAAGAGTATTATATACTACCCCTGACGGTCCTGACAAAATGTGAGACGTGAGAGAAATGTGAGAGAAAATGTGAGCACTATTTAACATTAATTCACATGAATATTCACAGAATACTATTGAAAAACCAATTACACATGTTTTAAAATGTTTCGTTCAATGTTTTTATCAATATTCACAAAATTATTGGATGAATGTTCACAGAATATTGAAAAAAACATTGAAAATCCAATTATAATTAATATTGTTTTATAGTGTGATTGCATGAAGGTGACATGATTTGAGTAATGCAAGGGTGATAAGTTGATGATATGATGATTATAATAAAATAAATTAAAATAATTGTTTTCAATGGTATTTTCAATAGTTTTTTTTAGTTATAATCACAAAATATTGAATGAATGATAAATACCTACTGTGCTTAATTTAGCTTTCATACTAACTCTACAACTAAAGAAGAGAAATATAAAATCTTAACCTTTTCAGTTTCAATGTGAACGTCTAAAAAGCTGTAAAACGCACAATACAGGAATTGAAGTCACACTAATGCAATATAGTCCAATATAAAAATATTTCTCCATAAATTAAGGAGTAATGTACAATTCTATTTTGAGGATGATATCATGTATACTTTCTAATCCTCTTAGTCGTCCCAAGGGGCATAACTACACGTAAACTACAGTACTTGATGCATGTTTATGCTTTTATTGCTTCAGATTATGACACCACCAATGTGCGAATGAGCGACCGAGCAGTAGCAAAACACACCTTACAATCCATGTGAGTTGGTAGCTTAGTGTTTACAATGCGATCTAGTTAGATTCAAGTTGTAATCGTGATTGAATCTTTGATTGTGAAGGATTTTGTATTGTGAGTAGTGAAGGCGAATTACTATTATAGTGGTCCATGAGCTAAGAATTGAGATGAAATCATAACTTGATTTCAAACATCATTCGTATACATGAGATTGAAACAGCCCTTATGAAATAGAAGTGTATAAATTGTTTTGTTATTCCCAATTTACTTGATAGTATCTGAACATATGAGGTAGAAGGTCGGAAGTCCATTTTCTCGACTTTGCGTTTCACACTTTTGTAATTTGACTGATGTCAACATTGCAGTTATATCGAAGTGTTCTCTTATATGACTCAAGTCACCATTACAAATGATTGGATGAAAGAAGAGTTATGGTTTTTGAGCTCACCTCAAGAATCATTGAAATGGACTTCCGACCTTCTACCTCTGAATTACAGATATGCAAAATATTTTTGAAATTACTAAACACATTGTAAACATCTTCTAATTTACTATAAATACTATAGTTCTTTTACAATTTACTACTTAATTTGTGTATTTAAAAAAAAAAAATTAAAATGTAATTTTAATTCACTTTTGGTTATTTTTTATTTTTTTTTATTTTTCATTGGGCAGGCTACAAAGCTTTTCTATCGCTAGAATGCGCCTAAATCGATACGTGGCTAAATTAGAGGGAAGACTTGCTCCAGGAAGGCGGTGGATTCTGCTTAAAAAATTATTGCGCAAGTCTGCCAAAAAATTAGGAACAGTTTAATGGAAAATTCCAGTGGAATGAGGATGATGAAGCGAGCCCAGGTTCGAACCCCAGTTTGGTCGGATATTTCTCGCTTCTCACATCCCTCCCTAAAGTCACTAATGTCTACATAATCATATTTTTCTGCTTTCCAACTTGCATGATAGTATGAGGCGTGTGCCAGATGAACAACAATACATAACATATCAATGTCGAGTCTATTGTTGAGAGCAGAAAAGCACTTGAATGATATTAGCTAAGGCTAAGCCAATTGCAGGAGTTCTGATGATTTCTTGGAATTGTCGGTCTTTCGCTGGAACACTTCAGGAGTATCAATGCAAATGGAACTAATTCAACTAAGATGTTTGTCTGACTGACTGGACGTGATGCTGAGTCAGATGAATCTTGTCTTTGAGACAATCTAGAATTATCTTTGTATTGTTTGAAAACGAGATTGAGAATTATTTTTGTTTCATCCCTAAATGCATCCATTAAAACAAAATATACATCAAATTATATACAGTCAAGAAAAATACACCCGTGGATTAAATGTCATCATTACCTATTTTTTTGTTTTCGAGAATGGTGGTGGTTTCTACAATAATTATTTTTACATTGTTCGTTAGTAAAAAAATCTCCAGCTCTCAATATATGTGGATGTCGTTTCTACTGCTGGTACAATTGTCATTCAAGAACATCGTTTAATTATGTAAACATAATGATTTACATATTTTCATAATATAGTCCAAAATACAACGACGAAATTGACAAAGATATTCACAAAAAATCTTTACTATACTAACCTTAATTATTATTAATATTGTTAACCAAATTTTTAACAGTCCCATGTCCCATGTCCCTATAAAATTATCATTGAATTCTTATACTAGTGACCCAAAAACTAGTCTATATCTTAGAATATATAGACAAATTGAAAATAATTCTACATAAAATACACCATACCAACCCACAAAACACTATACTTTCTGGGTTATACAATCACACAAACTATTATATTTCCTCCTCGATACTTTTTGCAGGGAATATTCAACCAAAATTATGACTGGCTATAAAATTCAAATTAGTTCTGGTCAGAGCGTAAGATGTTCGCTATATATTCAAGGAATTAAAATATGCACGAAAGCTTAAAATATATGCAAGTAGAGTCAGTTCGCAGTAAAATATTTCAACAGATAGGATTTCATCCTCATTTTGACATCCAACTCGTAATAAACTCATCACAAAACCCGTTTGAAGTTTACTTAATTCACAGCAAGGATATTTTTTAATACTAAAACTAAATTTAAATAAAATATTACACCCTATACCAAAAATTGTAAATTATTTCCTAACTCATTTAACGATCAAAATCGTAATAAAACTAAAAGGTAAACACGTCGTATAGTTCTATAACAATTTAATTTAAACCTGTCTGAAAATTTGGCAATGTAAATTTTTGGCAGTAAATCAAAGATGAGCACCATGCCGAGACGCAATCTTGTTAAACATAAGAGTAACAAATTTATTTGATTCAAAAAACCAGATTTATAGTACGTAACATCCTGCAAGTCTTCTTGAGCCAATTCTTTGTGGCTCAAACTGACAAATGTAACAGCAGCTAGCAAAGCAATACAATGACTGTCTCTATAGACAATGCAATAGACAATAACTTGATCCAGGCTTAGCTATATACCCACTTTGATTGTTACGATAAGGTAACTAGTTTTTCAATCCCTCGACTTAAAAAAGGTAAAATAACAAGAACAACAATGAATGTGCAGAGTGATTGACAGTTGTATTATCAAGACGCAGGTTATTCATTTGCAGATTGCTGCAATGTTGCTATACTCTCATTTAGTATAGCTGGTCTTCATGTAGTGGATTGAGATTAAACTTAGTTTAGAGTATTTTTACACTTGGTTTTCAGTGGAATTCGCTTATTATTTTTTTTAATTCTATCCACACAAGTTTGTGTAATTTTGAGATTTATAAAAATAATCGTGCTTTTCCCACGATGTTCTCTAAAATATGTCCTACATTTTAATCTAACGTGCACAATTATGAATATTAAACTTAAATCCTACATTTCTTGGAATTTCTATCAAACTCTTTCTTTAGCTCATCACGCACGTTAAACTCAACAAATTGTCCCTGAACTCATTTTAATTTAGATTCGTTTTTAAAAGAGTGCCAAGTTTTCGTGAAGGTAGGTCCAGGTTAAATCCTTTACGAAAAGATTCGCATCTATAAAAGAGTCTAATTTATTTATATGACCTAATATTTCAGTGTTAATTAACGTAAACACCCTAAGCGGTTAACGAGTCTGCAGTCGAGCGGTGTTTTAATTAAATACCATGCGTCCAAGTAATTAAAAAGAGTTTCGTTAGCGTCACGATTGTAGCCTCAACTTTGATTAAATCGGACGGATTTTTAAAGCCCCTCCTCTATACGAGAGATCAAGAACTGACGTTAAACAATCTTCCATCAATTGTGTTCTTAGCCATTAGTGTTCTAATCTTCTAATTGAGATTAGCTTTTTAAAAATACCTTTGAGGAAAAATAACTATTGCCAGGAATTATAAAAAATGAGTGAGACACAATCTTCAATCCAAAATCCGTAATAATTCCTACACTATTTTGATGTCATTCTGCAAAACTGCAACATTCCATAATGTGCTGTGACATTCTCTATTACAGGATGGTGTTCGTCCTTCGATTTCTTCTTCTGGTGTTTTGTGGTGTTTTTGTTCGTTGGTTTTGTGGCGCTTTCCACGACATTACCACGATGTTAGCGAAGATAAGGCTTCGTTAAAATGGCCCTTTTGAGGGCCAAGAACACCTCAAATCAACTATGGAACAGCAACAGAAAAACCGGCTTCGTGAAATGCAATATTCAATATTATACCTCAAAATTCCGCACACTTCGCAACATTTATCAAAAAGCCGTAACTTAATAAGTACATTTTTGTGAAACTGAAATTTTATGTTATGTTCCGTACTATGTCTTAGTGTCAGGATTTCAACACTCTGCTAAATTTTAAACAGTTGATTAGGACTATATTACCATTACAACACCCAATTACACTCCTTAAATGACTTTTTAAACTTAATTACTGGTTTTAAAAGAGAATTGAAAAACCGCTACTATGCTGTAATTTGTCCTATTACCTATTGTCTTTTATAAGTGACTGAAACATTCAAAAATGTTTACTCTACGTTTAGTCTACATTCAATTTAAAATTGTTTTTTGATCTTTAAAAAAACGTCCAGTATAACCTTCCAGTATAATGATCTGGTTTTGAACCACTAAAAAGTGCACCACATTATCAAGCTCTCTGCAGTACCACATTGTTAATCAGTGATCTGACATCTGCGAATATCGATCGTGTAAATAGCTGAGTATAATAGACGCACATCAATCTCGCAGTCTATATCCACGTAGCGTCGCTGTCGGCGGTCCAGCTTATGCCACGTTTATTAATTGTACGCATAACTTTAATTACCTTGAACACTATGCAGTAAAAACAAAGTGATGGCAATTATTTTATTGCTGCATGCAGGTTTATTATTATCTTTTTTATAAATACCTGCGCACAAGTGCCGGTTTATTTTTATATTTAAACGTGTTGATTTTAATTATAATTACTTTTAACATACTATAATGTACAACTATATATACTATAAAATCATTCTCATTTGAAGGTAGGAAGAAAATTTTGTGTTTAAAGTTTAAACACAGTTTAAAAAGCAAAACGAATATACATTTTATTTATATCCAAAAAAAAATTATACGTCGCACTGTACTGCTATACCAGGCGAGTGGTGGGGAGGAGGCGGCCTTTTAACTAGGGAACCTTCCCATAATTTTCCTCTCGACTGAGTAAAACTACGATAAAAGCTCAGTCACGAAGGACGATAGTAGGAAGCGAACCTGGGACAAGACCAGAGCAAGCCAAGTAGTTATGTTATCTTATTTCTACCCATCAAGGTTCTTTATAAAATATGATAAACTGTCTGGTTTCCACAAGAAAATATTAATATTCACATATAATATTAATAACTCTGCAATCAAACACGTATTAATTTGTATTATTCATGCAAATTTGTAAGTCACAGGTATAAATGTAATTATCTACACAGACTCACGCCTTCGTCTTATTTGTTCAGATCGCAACTGGAAGTGCAAACACGCGGCAGCTCTGAATGAAGAGCAAACAGATCTCTGTGGACCAGACAAATAGAACTCTCACGGAAGTCATCAAGTAGCGGCATGGTTTAGACGAGAGTTGATGGACAAAGACAAATATTTACACCTGAAGAAAGTTGAATGATTCTTATTGATGATAGAAACTGTGATGGCATGTCAACGTGTTTTGTATAGTTTTATATGAGGAATAAAGAGTGATGTTGTGAGCTGGTATGTAGGTTTTCTTGTGTGTGAGGCGGGTATTATGGTGATATCGCCAAAACTCTTGCTTGCTCTGAACAAGAATCGAACCCACGTCAAATTCGTTTACTAGTGGAGTTCGCCAAGTGTATTGGCTTAGTTCTAGTATTTAAGAGTTCTGAATACGCTCAGTGACATAGATATAAAACTGATAAATTATATTTTTTAATATGATATTGAGGTAGGTTGAATCACAATTCACAAGTAAGTTAATACTTTGTGCTAGACGGCTGGGTAGTGAGTTTGACCTTGAAGAGGTTTTTAATCGATATTTATCAATATCTTTTACCAATGTAATTGTTAACAAAATAAGGCTTTGTACGAGTATTCAGAGCAGTTCAACGAATTAATTCCATAGCTTGTATTGGTTTATTAGATTTACTTATCCTACAGATGTATCATGTTTAGTGCCCGAAAATTAGTAAAATTATGGCACTAAACATCTTTTGGACAAAATAAAACTAATAACTTATTCCAAACTATGAAATTATTTTCATTGAACTGTTCTGAATACTCGAACACCCTATTTTGTTAACAATTACATTGGTAAAAGATATTGATAAAAATCGATTAAAAAACTCTTCAATGCCGCTCTCACTACTGAGCCCTCTTAAATTTTCCAACATTTATAGAATTCTTCCTTTTATTTAAATTTTAAACAGCATAAAAATAAATAAAATGTCTTGTAATAATTAAAACACAATATGTTTCTTTCCTACCGCCATTAGTCATAAACGAACGTTCACACCTTTTTCCGTGATGACTTGCTTAGCTAATTACTAGTGCATTTATAACAAACTCCTACACCATTTCTAGTCAATGACAGAACATTTGGACAAACTCCAGTGTATCTGAGACCCTTAACGTCCGATCGCAATTCTCAATCAAGATGTCAGGAGTATTTGGACACTTGTAATAAGGCGCACGGCCACTCCGTTGAACAATAAAGCTGTTGCTGAGATAGAGAAAGGCAGTTTCACCAGAATCATCCCAGTCAAAAAACCACATCACATATTTACATTCGCCGTAAAAATCATTGAGTAATATACGATGAGACGTCAGTCAAATCTTCATTTAAACGCTTTTGTAATATTTTACAGCCAGGTTGTGTCTATTGGTGTCAATTGTCTGGGTGATAGGACATGGGATGGTTTTGACGACGAATTGTTCTATTGAAAGAAGAGTTAAATTAGCGAAATTTTGTCTCATTGTTCACGGATGTGTGAGTCTTATCTATTGTGACATCTTTTACAAGATATTTCTAAACAAATTTGTATACAAAAGTTTACATGAATAAAAAAGATTATCTTTGAAAAAATATTTAACACTGACGAATGAACAATAGTTGATATTTTATAAAACATCTTGGTCCCTATACACACTTTTACTGAATCCATGGAAGAAAACAAGCGAAAAACTGTAAAATGAGTCATAGATTACAAATCAATAATGATTTTATCCACCCTGTTACATTTCATAATCGTAGTTCTATAATTTTATTACGGATCAGATTTCATTTAAATACCAATTACACAAAACGTTTTTATACCAAATAACATATTATTATGCCTACATTAAATGGATCTATACTAAGACAATTATCTCGCTGTGATATTATAAGTAAATACATGTAAATTATACTGAATTATGACTCTACAAAGTCAAGAATAATCGTTTTCCTCTCTATAACATCCAACGAATGGAGACTGCACTTCAACTTACTCAATTATTCCCTCATCTGCCCACATCAAATCGCTGCTAATTTTTCTATCAAGATACACGATTAAATCTTGTTGATATCTGAACTGTTACCATAGAAAATTCACACCGTATAATGTAATATTATAAAGTGTGTTTTTTACGTGACACGCCAAGCGTCTCACGACAATATTACATCATATTGTAACACCTTATGTTGATTTGAGGTGTAACTTCGTGTAGCCTATGCTAATAGCATGCTTGGTTGGATCTTGAACCGCACCTTGGATCGCCTAAGTTGCATGCATCAGACTGCAGTAATGCGATTTATTTAGACGGCCGTATTAGTAACAACTGAAATAGGTTCAATTCGAGCTTTATTTACAACTGAAATAGGTTCAATATGAGCTTTATTTACAACTGAAATGGGTTCAATTCGAGCTTTATATACAAGTGAAATAGGTTCAATATGAGCTTTATTTACAACTGAAATAGGTTCAATATGAGCTTTATTTACAACTGAAATGGGTTTAGTTCGAGCTTTATTTACAAATGAAATGGGTTCAATTCGAGCTTCATTTACAACTGAAATAGGTTCAATATGAGCTTTATTTACAACTGAAATGGGTTCAGTTCGAGCTTTATTTACAACTAAAATAGGTTCAATTCGAGCTTTATTTGCAACTGAAATGAGTTCAATTCGAGCTTTATTTACAACTGAAATAGGTTCAATCAAGCTTTAGGTATTTATGTAACATTCAAATTTAAAATTCATGTTTTTAAACTGAAATTCTATCACTTTTATCAATAAAGTTGAAATTGTATCAATTTAATTTTTATTTTCAAATGATATAGTTTCAATTAATGTTTAACTTTCAACTGAAATTGTATCAATTGTATTAATAAAGTTCTACTCAAATTGAAAATGTATTAAGTTTTACTCCAACTGAAATTGTGTCAATCAAGTTTTTTTTACAAGAGAATAGATTAATTAGCGAATTATTCTATAATTTAGAGCTGAAATAGTTTAGACCCAGTTTAAATTCCAGCATACATACTCGATTCCAGTAAAAAAAATCGTTTAATCACTTTTAGTTTACATGTAAAATACTTTAAATTCAGGTTGTATCTGCTATTAGGTTACAAAGTGACAATGCAGGGAGATTAATGCCTACAAGACACGGAACATGCAGCGAAAAGCACCGACAAGATTAATTGTATTGAGACAGTTTACATTTTAACTTGCTGACAAAATACTGCGTTTATTATTACCTGATGGTCATCTATCTTAAATTCACCAAAACCTTTATTGGACTATCTGAAGAAAAAAACATGGGAATGGAATGTGTACGGATATTTTTTAATGGTTCATTATATGGAAATTGGAACATATATTTTATTTCAAATTCTATTTCATTAGTTAGTTATATATAATATTTAAAAATGCAATGGGTGGTTCAAAACATGATTGGGAACACTTTATAATAAATAATACGTTTTATGAAGTAGATGAAACAAGAGAAATCTCATGAAAATCATTGATCAAATAACTGGTCCACAAACAAAATTACAGTACACAAAAATATAATGAGTATGATCTGAATTGATTTAATGACTAGTGTAATACGTCCTTGAGCAATTCGTCTAGCCTTCTTCCACCTCTTCTCTTTCATCTTTATCTTCTTCAGAGTGCAACAATGAAATGCTCCTCGTATGAAATCGTGAAGGAGTTTTCTCCATCTTGACCTTAGAGGTCACTGTTCCGGGTTCGACTCTTGTAATACTCTTTTGAGAAAGCAGAAAGTCCGAAATTAATGTTTTTAAAGTCTTCTTCTTTTGAAACAATTAATGCCGCCAAAAGCCAGATGGCAATCGGAAGCGAAACGTTCGATTATGTGAAATTTTAAACTTAAGTGAATGTTCTTTGACCTCTTTGACTCTTCTATTCTTTGACTGACGCGCTTCTCTTCATAATTATAGTTAACTATCGACAGGCCGTAATAAGTATAATCCTTTTAGTAAAGACAGGTGTTGACCCGAAAACAAACGTGTAATTTAGTCATATTTTGGGAGTGATTTATGATGGTAGAATATTCACAACCGACTTAAATGCGTTAATGTGAGCAAAAAGTGATCGTGATGCATAAAGTGGTAAATCATAGGTGATGTTTAGAGGCCAAGTGGATAGGTCATAGAAGGAAATTATTCCAGAACTCCATGCCGTGGATTATGTAGCGAACAAGAGATCACGTTTTAGTTCTTTGATTTTAAGGACATTCTTCTTCTTTGTTTGTTTTGTGTGAATTGTTCCTATGATATCAATAAACCACTAAAATGTTGAGTAGTATTTGAATTATTTGAAAATTGTGTTAGATCGTGTGTAATTTCATAATTTGTATGTTTTGTAAATGCCAGTGCTGCGTTGCAAGAATGTGTATTGTATGTTTTATTATATGAAATGAATATTTTGGATGTTTTAAAAATCCAGAATTAAGGACATGTATCCAAGATTTTAAAAGTACATTGAACTATCAACGTTCATGTTGCCTAACGATAAGCTATACGTTAAAAATCAATTCACGTTTTTATATGACGTAAACATAAAACTAAATCTGTTAAAATTAATAGCTGTTAGTGACTTTTGGGTGCAAGCAGACAATAATATTCAACATTTTGCATTTTGCATTATAAAATTGATCATTTAGCTAAAAACAGTAAATGTCATTAATTATTAATTATAACTTTTTCAACAAATAGAAATGTGCCGCATCATTAATTTTATAATCGCAATAGTTAACTTAAACTAACTATAATTCGAACAAACCTCTATTATAATCAGATTAAAATATTCTCCGGGACTATTTGCCCAAGAAGGTTTGCCAACCGTCAAGTTGTCAATGTAATTAGTGAGCACATTAAATCTTGCTGCATAATCACTTTACTCTGCACTTTACTCTCCTTTACAAGTTTTAGGCACCGCACAACAAACAACATGTCTGTCCTATTTGCAGGATGAAACATTGTACCTACAAAGAAGGTTTTTTATCAGTGAATTGTCCATACTTAAGTAACGAGTCTTGCCTTACTTTGTTATAAAAAAAATATTCCTTTTAAGTTTATAAAAAAATATTTTTCGAAATGGAGAAATTGTAGAGAAACGCAAATGTAACTTCCTTAATACTTACTAATTGCAATATATAATGTAATTTCTAACTTGAATCTAAGATATTATCATCTTAATTTTATTTTATTCAGTTTATTACAGTAGTTTCATTGAAGCACCGCGTCAATAAATGTAAAGGGAAATTGACTAATGCGCCCACAAAACAAGTGGAAAAACGGTAAATTCTATGTAGAAAGTGGAAGAAAGATTTCGCGTAATTGCGAGAAGTTCCACGGTTTAAGTTATGGTTACTAATTGTCATAAGATCTGATCGTAAAATCGCGCGCAAGAGAAATTTGTTAAAAGATCAGTTTCAAAGTAATACTGTAGTACCTACTTACTTTTATAATTTATTTTATATTTAAATGTGTAATAAACTGTAGTTTGTAATAAGATAGCAGACAAGCATGAAGGTGTGGAAAGCTGAGGGTGCAGTTTTACAGAATGATTCAAGACTGTGGCAAATTTCAAACGCAAAAATGTCGAGTCGTTTATCATGGTCGACACAAATATTTTTAATTTTAGTGAATACTAAAATGTTTGCGATGATTAAAAAAACGAAATCTTGATGGGTAAAGAATATGATACAATCGGTCTAGAACGAAAGGGACTATTTAACTATTTATCTAGACTATTTAAAACATGTGCTCCATATTTAAAAGTCCCCTTAGAAGCAAAAATGCTCAGAAATTAAGTTTGCCGAACTTCAAAGTGGAATAGCGTAAAATACCACAAGAAATTGAGCTTTTTTTATGTGGATTCTCTATTCTTGTGTTTTACAGATTGATTTTGGATAAAAAGCAAGAGCAGATAATTACAATACCATAATATACTTAGCATGCAATACAATTAACAATACTTTTGAAATTGTTGTATTTTTACTTATACAAACACGAACAGAGGAACTTGTACTAACAGAAATGTAATTACATAATTATAATAAAAGATCATTTACACATAATCTACCTCTATCAGAACATTACTCTGCAATCATGGAAGCTTCTAGTTGACACAGCATCTTTGCAAGTAAGGACCATACAAGGTGCAACAGCAATGGTCGGCAACTTGTCAGAACTTTGACAACCGATCAGCTGATAGGTGAACAGTGGAAGTCAACCTGCTGATTTATAGACATGACTTAGATTATCAGCCTAGCTAGAGGTATAATAGACATTACTTGTTACACTGCACTTTACGTTCCGATGCTGTGGAGTGACTTCCATTGTTGACCGTTTAAAAACGTTTTGAATGGATTTAATGGTGATCAATGACTCTTTTGCAACAAAACATTGTGACTCGTATATCAATTTGTCAGTAATTGAAGACCGGTGGGGAAAATTGTGATTATTTTTCTCTCATTGTTGTGGGTAACAACTGAAAAGTGTTTGTACTGTACGAATTATTATAAAATTGGTGTCAATATGGTTATTCAACGTTATTTTACTTTTAAGATGTGTTGCAAAATATCTAGATTTTTTTTCAAGGTGTATAAATTATTGTAATGACGTGTCAAATTTGATCATTGACATATCATACGTCTGATGTTTTTATATTAGATTTTGAATTATTTTAAAAATACATATTCTCTTTTTCAAATCGTAAATTTTGAAGTACATGAAGTATATTGTTGGACTGTAAAGGTGAAGAACAAAATGAGGAAATATCTGTGTTTTTTATATTTCTTTGAGACAACCCTCACATAATCAATCATCATGTTTGTTAAACGTCCGCCAGATAATAATTTTCGAGACGGTTATCAAATATTACTCTCTAGCAAATTATATCACCTACTTATTCTAAACTATATTTTGTTTCATTTACTGACATAACGGAATGTTTAAAATGTTACTGAAACACATATATTGTGAAACGCATAATAAATAACGTTGTGACATTTTAGAATTTCGGCAAGTTGATAAATGAACTCGACCTACCTCCAAGAAACAATTTTGTGCAAAAATGCCATTATGTCTAACAGGCTAGCACACCTCGATGCATAGCATTAAATATAATTCGTATTCAGTTCTGGTTGGAAACCTGTATTTCTCCCAGTTTTTTGAGTTCCCAAAATCACATCACCTTTCAAATGCATTGATATCAAATTCCAACTACATTTTAGATGACTCAACCGAGTTATTTAATATCTTCTCTTACAAAATGTTATGGAACATTTTGAGTCAGAGAAAGCCACGAATGATGGCACTCGAGAATGGAGGGGCACAAATCAAATTCTTGGATTACCTTCTAGTTTTCTTTGAAAGGGCCCATAGTGCCGCGCATGCCCTGATTTTTGCCTACATGTTTGGTTGCTTATAAGTAGAAGGAGCCGATTGGTCATGTTCCTATGATAAAAAATAAATAAATTAAGAAAATTAAAAGGTGACTAAAAACCCCACTGCAACTAATATTTTCTAAACTTCAAATTTGAAGATGATTTTCAAATCTGATACTGTAACGATTCGTAAGAATACTGTTTTATTTTACCAGATATGGTAATTGAAACAATTAACAAAATTATTCATCTATTCATATTTATTTACTATTAATCTACTTGCTATCTCCATGGACTTTTAACACCAAACCAAACTTTTATACTTTTAAAAGTAAGAAGTCAATGGATTATTATTTTAGCGTATGGGTTCTGAACTTCTGATATCACATTTTTCATTATAATTGAGCGAGCGAAGCGAGCGACTCCATTTGGCTCTTTTAGCACGGACCTCTGTTTTTTTTTTTTTTTTTTTTTTTTGTATGCTAAAGGAAGCAATAGAAGTCGCACCGTTTCACCGATCGACCTGAAATTTTGCACACATGTAAAGACAACCTTCTCTGTTTGCAGACCCAATTTTTTTTTGAAATCCATCCATTGGTTCATTGTTAAAATAAGTATCTCCTGATAGCCTAAAAAATGAAAATGGTCTTCGAGAAATGTGATCAAACTCATATTTAGCATGGTCAGTAAGACCAACAAAGTCACTTATTTTACAAATTGTCAGCCGAATCCAGTGGCGTGCCGACCTATCTAAATTTGGTGCTCAAGCACAGTCATTTTTTGGGGGTGGGTGGTCCCCGCCAGGGGACCTACCCACCTTGCGACACATTTTATAATGTAACAGTTTTACATTCACCACTAATACACCATAATGTATTCACACAAACAGGGTTGGGTAGTAACTTAACAAAAGTAACGCGTTACCGGTAACGCGTTACTTTTTCAGTAACTTTTATGGTAACTTAATACTTTTTAAACCTGGTAACTTAATTACGCCTAAGTTCCTTTTTTTACGGGAACTTTTTGATTTTTAAAAGTTACTAAGAAAGTTACTTTAGAACACGTTATACCTTCTCTCCTGAGAGAAAACTTGACATTGTAAACCAAACATTTTACCTGTATCTAAATTTAGCACGCATCAAATCATTTCATTTCCTGCCTACCTGAGTATACGCGACCCTAACCAGCCCTTCCCCTCCCCCTCCTTTCGTCTTAGCTTGCTCTGCATGCGAAATGAAATGGTCATCTATCCGTTCCCCCCCCCCTCCCCCAATCGCATTGATACATCACCAGTCAACATAATGTCACGTGGTTACTGCCAACCCGTTGTCAAGTTTTCCCTCAAAATTATCAATTTTTATCAGAGTAACTTTCATAGTAACTTTCACTGAAAATGTAACTTTCAGTTACCTATATTTTCTCAGTAACTTTAACTTTAACTAGTTACTTTTTTGGAGAAAGTAACGTAACTTTCTAAAGTTACTTTATTTTTGGTAACTTACCCAACCCTGCACACAAACATGGTGATGAGGGTGTATATGTCGTATTGCTGCACAGCAAGCAGTAACATTGTAGATTGTAGGTAAACATCAATAAAGGAAAGGGAACATTTTAGGTGTTGAGTAGGTCTAGGTGGGTGGATGGTTGCAAAAACTGCAGGTTGATGGTTCGGTGGGTGGATGGATACTAAAATATTTATGAAATAATATTGAATTGATCCATTTTCAGTACTTATTGAAAGGATTTGATGAATCATAAAAACAGCTTAACTGTTAGAGAATCATCTTCTGTATTTTCTTTCATGCTCCTGCATGCTGGATCGAAAATAGTATTTATTATCAGCAAAGAAGCATAGGAAATTTAAATATCGCTGAGATACATTTTGTCTGTGTATAATTTATGATGGATGTAAATTAACGAACATGAATCCATTGAATCCATTGAATTAATTGCACCAAAATCATTTTAAACCCGTCCTTGGGTAGCCTCAAGGGCGTATTCAGGGGTGGGCCGAGGGGGTCATGGCCCCCACCGAAATCAGGATTTCATCTAAGAAAATAAGCACATTTAAAATAATATGTGGAAAAAAACTTAAAAATAGATAGATCATGTCAAAAACGTTCCAAATTGTTTAGAATTGAGTTAAAATTCACAAAAATTTCTTTAACCTTTTAGTCTAATTTTTTGATATTTTGTAATTTATAATTTCCCAAAATAGCTATACACTGAGATTCAAAATTGCACCTAAATGAATGACCTTGATCCAAATTTTTCTCGGGGGCTGCGCCCCCGAACCCCCTGTTGTACACTATCATTTTTCCAAATATTAGTAATGTCGCCCCCCCCCCCGAAATTTCATCCTGGATACGCCCTTGGGTAGCCTAATACAAAAAATAATCATTCACAATTATTGTACCTGAAAAACCATTTTAAACGTGTGCTAATGTAAAGTTGAAAACCAAAAAATAGCTGCGCCGCATTTTTTTTTGTTTGAATTACTTTTTTGTTTTCTATCAAAAATACAGTACCTTGTAAAATCATTAAAACCCGTTTAATGTAGCCTGAAACCAAAAAGTTTCGCTGCGCGGCTATTTTATTTATAATTTTATTACTAACCTATATAAATTAAGAACTTTTCTGTTTTCCTTAAAAAATAGAGTAATGTAAAATCATTTTAAACCTGTCCTATAGGTAGACGAAAACCAAAAAATTCACTGCAGCGCATTATTATGTGTGCTTTTCTTTTTATAAATAAATCGCGTTTTTGTTTATTCATTTCAAAATCATTTAAATCACTTAAATCATTTAAACCCGTTCTAATGTAGCCAAAAACAAAAAATTTCGCTGCGCGGCTATTTTATGTGTGATTTTATTGCTAATGTAATATCATTTTAAACCCGTCCTAAGGTAGCCAAAATACAAAAAATTCGCTGCGCGACATTTTTATGTATGCATTTTTTTTTTTGTTTTCTTTCAAAATTATACTTAGTAGGTACCTGTAAAATAATTTTAAACCCGTTCTAATGAAGCCGAAATAAAAAATTTCGCTGCGCGGCTTTTTTATGTGTGATTTTTATACATGAATGGATTCTCTGTTTTCTTTCAAAATCGTCGTAAAAATCATTTGAAACTCGTTCTAATGTAGTCAAAATTCCAAAATTTCGCTGCGCGGCATTTTTTGTTTGATTTTATTTCTAATATAAATTATACTGACTGTTCTGTTTTCCTTCAAAAATATCGTACCTGCCTGTAAACTTATTGTAAACCCGTCTATAACCAAAAGAAAAAAAATCGATGCGCGGCATTTGTGTGGGTGCAACCCGTTTAATAATTAAATTAATTACTTCCCAGAGCTTAAACTAAAATAATTCACCACCCAAAACCTTCAAAGTTGGTATTGAAATTGAATTTTTTTCCGAGGCTATGCTCGCACCCCGGACCTGCATGTAGCTACAGGGGTCCTCTCCCCAGACCCCATTGCGATCGCTGCCAATTTTATGTTCTTGACCATTGGGGGTGGGTGGGTAATGGGTATACCCATCAATGAATAAGCACCGGTCCTCAAGATAGGTTCGGCACGCCACTGGCCGAATCTGTCAAGAAAGTATGCACTTATTGACATTTTTAATAGCTGTCAGAAATGAAACATTGAAAATGAATGTCTTTCCAATGCAACTGAATCTGATTTGCTTTAGGTACAAGAGTGTTTTGATGGTATGTACACTTTTTTAGTGAAAAGCAGATATTTTTATGTTTATTGAGTTGATCAAATTTGAATAATTCAATTTGGATCATAGTTTCCAACAAATCATTTCGAGTTTTTAAGGACCTTGGTTGTCTTTTCTTCAATTCGTAGTTCTGATGGCCGTGCCTTCCGTGTTTCTACTTGGCTGATTTTGCATCCAGGAGGGATTAGAAACATAAGCTCACATTTCAATAATATCATTGAGTGGCGTTTGTTCTCTTCTAGCGTTCACACGTCATTCCAAATCTCTCCTGCATTTTGCTTCTTTTCGTTGATAATTTTGGCAATTTGGTGTACTTTGTGAAGGTATTAGTAAAATTGAATCGCTTTTAAAGCATAGATATTAGGTATTTACAGTTTTTGTCCAGGGGATTGATTATTTCAAATTATTTTCTTCTTGGAAACGTTGGATTTATTCCGTTTCTGAGCTTCTGTCTAGCCTGACATTTCCTTGAAGGTTGCTATTTTTTTTGAAAGTTTTCATTCATTCAGTTCAAAACATAACGTTGTCTTATTTTAATTGTGGAACGTTGGATTCTTTCTGTTTCTAAACTAGGTAGTTACTATTTTACCTGATCCGTTTTTTGTGTGGAACTTTGATTCCTTTCGCTTATTAGTTGAAAGGTGTTTACTTTATTTTCATATTTGCGAAGTTTTGTTCAAGATTCATTTCGTAACATTACGGCATTGAATACATTACGTCTTTGAGCACACATTTCGTGCATTTCAAACATTGATCACACAAATATTATTGTACTTTAATTAGGTAGGTACTCTACTTCTTACTTTTTCATTACCTATCTTATCCCTATTTAAACATGCCGAAAAATGGAAAGACTTCTGCTAGAATGAAAGCCATAAAGGCGAAAAAGCGTCTGCGTGAAATTGAAGATCAAGAAACTGACGAAGCTAAATCTAAAAGGTTGAAACAAAATGTCGTTAATAATAAAGCATCAAGGAGCAAAGAGACCCCCGACCAGACTGCTGCAAGGAGATACTCAAACAATCAACGCAATACCCGCTCTCGTGCAGCGGGTATTGCCGATTGACCGACCAACTAAAAACTTCGCATGGTAATTGGTAGCAACATTTAAGGTATTTTTGCCAATTTTCAGTCTAATTTGTAGTTATTTTCAGAAGTTTTTGTAATTTTAGGGACATTTTGTGTGTTGGCTGTCAAATTCACGGCGACTTCGAATCTTCAGTTCAAGGCAAGGTAGTTAGAGCAGAAAGTTTCAAACGAAATGAAACTAATAATGACCGTTTAACAGATTGATCTGATATTGTGTACACAGTAATATCATATCATATGAGTGGTCCCAGGTATATTGTTTGAAGGATATCATGTGATTTTTGAAACTTAACAAGGAACCGTTCAATCAAAGGTTTAATCGATCAACTTAAAACTTAGCAAGGTTATTGGGACCAATATTTTTGGAAATTTTGGAGATATTTATACAAGTCTGTGACGAAATTCAAGAATTATTGGCTTTTAATGACATTTTCGATAGACATAATTTCGGTTCGAGGTGTTGCGTGTATCCGTGCTCGCTCATCAACGCGTTACTCAGAGCGTTTTCCTAGTAATATATAAAAGTATACAAGTAATTAGGTTACGAGAAAAAAAAATGCAACAAGAAAATATAAAACAAAATACATTCAAACATGGACATTTAGGTCTTCCATCCAGGCTATTACATCAGCATGAAGGTTTAATGGAGCTATAAGTCTAATAATAAAGTGTCTGAAGTTGTTGTACTAGTAAAGAATTGAACAATAAAGATCAGTTATGAATCAATAGAGTACCTTTTATTACATGTAATACACAGCAACTGTAGAAGTAATGAAAATACAGAGAAGACAAATAGTGCGTTAGAAATAAACTACGAGTGTGGGTATGAAGAAACATCCAATATCAGCCACTTTAATTGCATTGATAATGACACTTATATTATTAACTGACTGTTTATTCTAATTGCATATTGAAATCAGATATCTGTCAAAACCGTATTGGTTTCGTACATTGAATATTGATTTACTTTTAAAACAGTGCAAGGTTTTTATAATGGTCAAATCAAGTTGCAAAAGTCTTGCAGCTCTTTTTTAGTCCGAAACATAGACATATTAAATATATCTCTGACATGGCTATATCTTGTGGGCAACTGCAACTAATCTTTACTTGGCTCATTACCGCTATTAATAAATCATGCCTTTAATTAAACAAAGCAAATTTTGATTAATTAAATAATATAGTTTTTGCAATGCTAATGTGTATAGGTATGAATGAGATTAGGTGGTTTCACATTTTTGGTGAAAATGTGGTGTGCACATTAATTGGAACCATCACAACTTTTACTGTGCGTAAATCGTGATTAATAAAGTCGAAATCGACCCTGGATTCGAACCGAGTAACTCTATAATCAACGGGCCATGAGGCAATCACTGAGGCAACCGTATAGATTTAATTGATCAAGCACCATACACAAATGATGCAGCATATTGCCAAAGTTCTGATAAAATGGGGGAAAACATTTTCTCCATTCTCTTGACACGTAGGTACACAAAATTAATGCAACTACCTACTCTTGAAATCGAATGGATTTATCTAAAGATAATAAGATAAAGATAAAGATAAAGATAAGATAAAGATAATAAGTAAGAATTGAAAGTATGAGAATTGAAAGAAAAGAAAATTTAGCGAACACCCAGACTGAACAGCTTCTCTGATTGTTTTAGGTAGGTAAATCAACAATTTTCATAATCGTTTCAAACTGCGTTTAAAGAATCGTCAACATCATTGCTGACTCATATGACTAATTGGTAAGCGAATGATATAACTTATTTAATTACCTGTCATGATTAGTGGCAATCAAATTAAGACATTAAAATTTTACTGCGAACAATTTAATCGGTGTAGAAGTTTTAGCGATTTCATTCTCTACAGCTACGTCCCATATTAGGCCAGATAGGTTGGAAGCGACATTTTTCAATCTACCTGAGAGCACAGCTTCCATTTCTGCATTGTAATTGCATTGCTATAGATGCAGTTACAACAGAAGCATACTCAAGTCATGAATGAGCTACCGGTATTGTTAGAATTAAAACAAATAATAGCTTCACATGAATTACAAAGAACAAAACATCGAGACTGTAGTCAAGTCATCAAAACTCATCAGTTACCTCGTAGAATAAATTAAATTAAGATAATTTACAGAATTATTGTCGATAACAAAAGTTCACAGAATCAATTTATTATAAAAGACAGTTTCTCACATATGTATTTATTTTAGGTTCATAAAATACTTTATCATTATTAGAAAATCTAAACTCAAATACCTACACCTATACGGTAGAGTAATAACGAGTACTAGTTTACGCTAGAGTAGAGTACACGCATAGAGGTAAGAAGGGTTAGAGTACACGGTAGAGGTTATAAGCACAAAAATATTGTTTTAAAATAATGTTGAAAAGACGAGTATTGGCTTGATCATAAATTCTTCCCAATTACTACTTCCCAATTATTACTGATTAAAACCGCCCCAAAACACGATTTTCACGGCCCTCTAGCTCGCAAAGGGCATAACCTATTGTTCCCAAATTTGGTATATTTGGTGGGGTGGGCCATGTAGCTCGAAATTAAGATATTTCGCAAGAATGTGAGATTTCCCAATTTTAAGATCCAGTAGGTCGAAAATGCCACTTGATGCTTACAGTACAGTTCGTTTTTCCTATACTTGAACTCTCTACAGACCGAGACACCGTCAGTTGTTCTGTAAGGCCGAGAAAGACAACATTGCAAGGTGAGCGCGCAATGAAGTCTTTCTCGGCCTAGCAGAACAACTGACTGTGGCTCCATCTGGTGAGAGTTCATACAGTAAAAAAACAGACTGTAAAAGTGGGTTGCTTCAGCCTTTTTAGTTTAGTTTAGTTTAGTTTAGTTTATTTTCCTTTACACAAGGTATACATAAATACACAAGCAGTGACCCATAGGCTTTATGCCTTGTTTGGGTATTAGGAAACATTTACAATATTAATAGATAAATAATAAAATAACTAAGTAGATAAGTAGAATAACAAAGTAGAATAACTTAGTAGAACTAAGTAATAAATAGATAACTAAGATTAGGATATGAATATTAGGATATATATTAGGATATTAGGATATAGGATATATATTAGGATAGGAAATGAGAGTGTGTGCGCGCCGTACGACTTGGCTGGCGTGGAGCGACCGCTCTACTAGATTGTGATTTGAAATCAGTCTAGTCATTCTTTGGGCCTAAATAACGTGAGTATCAAAGATTCCTTGCTCAAACCTGCAGAAATGAATAAGATATTCATATTTTTCACCCTATTTAAAAATTCCAGCATAATATACATTTGTATCTTCGGTAGAAAACAATCAGGGTTATACTGGTGCCGATGGTATGGACGTACTCAGGATGGTCCTAAATTCACATTTGTCGCGATGAGTTTTTAAACTTCCATCGCACCTCGGATCTTTTTAAAAGCTTTGGTAATTTTGGATTGAAATCTATAAGAAAACTTACGCTTACTTGCCCGATGTGTGCCTGTCTTTTCCTTTCAACCTCACGGCCACTCTACGGTATTTGTAGACGGCATTAATTTCCTTGTATAAAAGATTACATATCCCAATTAGAGCTAACATTTTGTGCAATTAAATCAACAACATCCTCCATTGTCCTAACTCATGACTCATGATATTCTGTTTCAATCAAAGAAATAAATTAATAGAAAGTAACTATTAAAAATTCAAATGGATCTTCTAACTGAGGTCAAATGTTAACCTGTCAATATTGTGACTGCTCTGATACGGTCCAAGGTCTTTAGAAGTGAATCGCGGCTCCTCTACCTACCTATCATTTGAGGGTCACATATGAGTCATTATTTAGAGCTAATTCTTTGGGCCAACGCGTTTGATTGGCAATTAGGTCATTACGAGAAGTCTGATTGGTCACTCGAGTGTGGTCAGTTTCTGATAGGCATAAAAAGCTGTTTTGCATGTATTAAAGATATCTATAAAACTTGTTTTTGTTGGACGAATTTAAATGGAGGTATGTAGGAAACAATCGTGCAAAAAAATGATTTTGATAAGTAAATAGCCTTGAGGAAGTGCATCTAAGATCCCAGAAACAGAGGTTGTCATGGACGAAATGCTTTCAGGTATATTTAAGTCTGAAAAAAACAATCCCTGAAAATACTTATAGACTATAGTTAGTCAATAATGTTGACGAGTATTTCTCAAATCAAAACCAATTCTTTACAACTTGTCTTAATTATGAAAATAATCTCTTTCTGTGCGTTCTTGGCAAGCTTTTCAAATATTGAGACTTGAGAGTAATTCAGTGTTTGCCACCCTCTCTATTCACAAATATGAATTCTAGTCTTCTTGAAATTTGTGATGGATTATTTTTCGGATAGTTCGCGTACCTACCGTATTTTAAAGAAAATTAATTAAAAATCACCAAATATTCGAGAACAAAATTGTGTATGTGTTTTAATTTGACTTTTCATAGAAAGTCGTTAAAAGCTCGAGTCTATTTCTATTACAAGTTACAAGTTACTGAGTTCATTATTATTATCATCTACTCTCGTTTCTTTTTCTAATTTCATTTAATTCCAACCCTACATCTCGTTTTTCTGATATAATATCATTTATAAGAAACGTCTTTTCAAAGTAAGAAATGAAGGCTCCAGAGACCCTATCTGGAATCCGATTCGGTGCAATGTCTTAAGCCATGGCAGTAAATTGAATTCCAGCAGAACCGGGAATTTCATAAATATAGAATAGGTAGGGCCTCACTCTACCTACAGATCGATATCAATTGATTGAAACAGGATTTTCATTGATCAATCGATATTTAGGATTTTTTTCCCAGCTGTCACTTAAAAAAGATTTTGCGTTCTCTAATAGTGTTCTCAAGTCAATTATACTTAAAATTGAACAATTTAAGTATTAAAGAGACACAGACCACCAACTTGATAACATCAATCAATTGAAAAAAATATCAGACTGATATCTAATACTAATAATTAAGTTAAATCTTGATTGCATTGAATATATTACCCATTCATTATTTTCGTCGCATATAATTATTGGTAGTTGGCACCTTGCTGTATAATACATTGGCTTAGTGATGTGATGTAAATTTTGGCGCATTATTTCGTCTATCATTATCTTCATTTATACCTTGCATCCAACCCGTTCATGTGCACTTCAGTATAATTATTAGAATCTTGGTGGACCGGTTTGGGAAATTATCTGTCATTATATTTTGAGAATCAACAATTTGTTAAATATGCAGCATTGTCAGCATATACAGCAACTGCATTAAATGAGCTATTATGTAATTTAGATACCTATAGCGTCCGTACCGACATAAATATGATTTATAACTATTATTCACAATAGGGACGTGTGGCGAGATTTTATTCCAGCAGATTGTAAAATTCAAGGCGAAACATAATTACAACACCGTTATCACATGAAAATTTTTAAATTTAAATCAAATTTTAATTGACATTTTGGCGGGAAAGTGGCAAGTGTTATATTTCAGAAATGTGACATAATTTTTATGTATCCAACAATGGTGTTACCATGGTGATGACTTTGTTGCCATAGCAATAGGAGCAAGAAATTATGTCATTGAAAATTTGATTGTTTTAAAATGAGAAGAATTGTATCATAATATTTTGTAAATCGATTCTTTGAAAACTATTCATTCCACAACAAAAATAATAACATTTTTAAGTTCATCATAATTTAACCATTATTATAACTTCTAATTTATACTGCACTCCCTTATTCTATGTTTTTTATTCATAATATCAAATTCAATAAGGAAGTAGAGAAGGTACAGTTGCTAGGGATGTGCGTTGTGAAATATATCCGACCTAACCGGGGCTCGAACGCTGGACTCTCACTTGCCTTGCTAGAACTCTTCTAAGTCAGGAGTTATATCAGGAGTTATGTTTGGTCGTATACTAGGAAAACGCTCAGTGTAACGCGTTGATGAGCGAGCACAGAACATGCAACATCCCCATAGTAACGATGCACGACATGGCACAAGACGATTTTCTCTGCAATTTTTCAATCTCCATAATACTCTGGATGAATAACAGATCCATGCTCCAGAAATCTCTTGTGACATCCCATACTAAACTCGTAAAATTACAATTAATACTTGACTGATTGGGCTTACAATGTGTAAAATTTAATATTAAGTTGGTCTTGATCACCATGCAAAATTTGAACTTAATGTGAACATTTTGATTGTCGACCAATCAGAAGACATTATTTAAACTTAAACCAATTAGAGGATTTGGCCTTCGTACTGCATCCGATTTTATGCGCTAGCTCACTGTACATTGTGGATAGCTTGGCTGCTCTACAGGCCTTGCCTTGGAACAGAAGCTTAAAGAAGGCAGGGATGACAATTTAGTATACATTTTTCAAGATTATGGAATAAAATGACCTTAAAATGACAAAACTTTTGAAAATAACGACAGATTAGACTGAAAATTGGCAAAAATACCTAAAATGTTGGTACCAATGACCACGCGAAGTTTTAACGTGGCTCAACCGATCGAACATTCCAAAATATTTTATTTTTGAAATTACCATCATGAATTATTTTTTCCAACATTTCAACTATATTTAAGTATAAAAGAATCATAAAATGTCATTTAACTTGCAACTCCTGTCTTCCAGCGAGGTTTCAAATTATTGACTTCCGAGATTGAACAAAACTTTAACACAGGAGGTATAGGAAAATCATTGCGTTTTTGGTTTATAACTTCTAAAAAAGCACATGTTGGTATTGTTTTGCATTTTTTCCCTAATAGGATATCCATATATCTACCAGAAAAAAAGTTTTTTGATCAAAGTTGGGACTACATAAAAATTAGATCTTCATTATTAGCCTAAATGTGACACGATTTTACTTGTCTGCCATAAGATAACATGGGGAAGAAAACTCAATTTATCTCAGAAACTAGACACGAGAAGTGTTTAATTTTTTCAAGGATTGTGTATGGCATGAATATCAATAAGTAGACAAAAAATTATGAAGATCTAAGACTTTGCCCGATTGGATGAGCCACCTTAAGTTGATCGGTCAATCTGTTCTAGTTTAAATGTAAAAAATCACATGAAAAAGGTTTTAAATTTGAACCAATAGGAGGATTTGGCTGAAACTTTTTATGATTGGGTACAATGTTGGTTGCAATGTTTTTGCCAAATTTCAAATTGATTGGTGCAACCAATCGAAAGATAATTTTTTTTAAATTTGAACCAATCACGGGAGCCCGTTCAAAATCGATCCCAGAGACCGCATAGAGTACGTTAGTATGTGTACAAAATTTCAGATCGATTGCTTGAGCGGTTTGATCTCGGCAGTGCCGACAAAAAAAAAAAAAAACACACAGAGAAAGTGCCATAAGAGTACCGTGGTGACGCTCGCTCCGCTCGCTCAATTATTCATACCGCACATCCCTTTACAACATTCTGACTCCACTGGAAGTCTCCCATAAAACCCAGTATCTAATCGGTAACAAGTATTATTGACCGTGGGATTGGTTTAAAAATTTTAAAAAATGCTATCAAATTTCATGCTTTTTTCTAAAGAAAATCTATAATTAACCTTGTCCTTGAACAGAGGCGAGGTGAAAAAAAAATATTTTAGCAATCGCTTTTTGTTTTTAATTGTCATGACAGAAAACCTGAGGAACAACCTTCTATTTTTAGATAATCATTCAGATTTATAAATTTATTATGATATTTATGATATTTATTTTATAGATTTATTGAATTCAGAGCAAAATACACAAATTAAACAAAATGTGTGGATAAGCGAGAAGAAAAAAAAGTCATGACATACGCATGAAAAGTTTTATTAAAATATTCGTAATATAGATCTGTTTAATCTCCTTAGATTAAATATTTTTTATAATTATCAAATAAACCTGTTATGATTATGAATAGATAAAAGTTTTAGGATGCATTTTTATATTGCACTTCAAAGTTCAAAACAATGCTAAATTGCTTTTCTGAGATTGATGTCAATGATTACATTTTATGATAGGTCAAAATAAAAGTGAGAAATATAATACCATCACCGTGTATTACACCAAAATAGAAAGAAGTTCTAAATCTCAAGGTTATTTTGTCGAAAAACTACAGAAAATGATAATCGGCAGAACAAAATATAGATATACATAAATATTTTTTTTACAAAAAAAAACACCCATTCCGGAGAAAAATTGACGACTTTGGCCCAAGTTGCAAAGCGTTTTGTCTTCCCAGACACATATTTGGACAACCATTAACCGAACATAAATTTTAATTAGCTTGAAAATTAAAATGTTCAAGTCTCTCGCATCAAGTGTATTAACAATGTGTAATATTTTAAGATCACAACAATCGATAATCTAATTGATCGAGTGAAAGTAATGCATAGGGAATATTAGGGCGTTGTCACCGAGTCTTCGTCTGGCAGAAACAGGCTTGTAGGAACAATCGTAAGACCACGTGGCAACGCCTCGCATGAGTTCAATAATTGACAATGAATTATAAGAATAGAATGATGATTCCACCGAGTCTTGTTAGGATGATTGATGCGATGAAATAGGTGATGTGTCAACTGTGTTATTGGGGGAGGGGGGGGCGAAGGAAGTCCGTGTTACTTTAGTCGCATTTCGCGATTCGGATTTCATTTCGTTCTCTTCCGATATTACACATTTGTATGATTATGTTTCGATTATGATAATGGGTTGGCTTAAGCTGGCTTTCCATGCTCCGTCATCTTCCGTCAACGTCCGTCACCGTCCGACGAAAACGACCACGTGACCCGTCTCGACCAATCCCTAGCCGTCCGAGATTTTTGGGGGTGGCTCCGATTGGTCGAGACGGGTCACGTGGTCGTTTTCGTCGGACGGTGTCGGACGTTGACGGAAGATGACGGAGCATGGAAAGGAAGTGAAGCTCGACTAGGGTATTTGAGGAGCTACATTTCGAAATGCTTGTCCTTTTACGCAGCCTGGTACTCGAACTTGTAAAAATCACGTTTAACCAAAATGTAATTAGGTAATTATGTAAACAGTAAAGAATATCGTGTCTCTTCCATGCAAATTAATTGACATTAATGTCAATAGAAAATCGTGTTGAATGTTTTTGGACAAGTTGCATTTTGAATGTTGCTCCTCATTTGCATCACCCTGGCTGCTAGGTAGCACACCAATCTTTTGATTTTGTTGGGGGACACGCAATTTCTTAACAGTTTAATCGGATTTTAAATACACTTGTGAAAGAAAGATATTAAAAATATTGATATACTTGACAATAAAATAAGGAAATGAAATTAAATGAAGACAGATACTTATTACTTATTCACTGAAATCATCTGTCCCCCAGTTAGAGTTTGGGTCAGGTGTGACGTCAGACATACAGTCCGCTCCGGAGGGCCCGGGTTCGATGTTGAGGCATTACTTTCTGACTGAGGATGTTTTGTTTCTCTCAGTCGAGAGGAAAATGCTTGGATGGTCACTGAAGGGCACGAATGCCCAACCAAAAGTCTAATTATACTTCATCATCTGATCATCTTCCAACCATCATAATATTTAACCTGTTTCCGTTGCCCTAATTGCAGAGCAGTGTAGCATTTAACATTATTAAAATAAATAAGACAATTCCACATCAACAAAAATTCTATTAAATTATCAAAAACAAAAAATGTCTGATAAAAATTACGCTACGATGCATCGCTCTTTATAGGACCAGTTTTTCAAAAACCAGTTGTTAAGTTTAAATGGTCATTCAAGAAATATAATTGGTTGTTGCCATGGCAATACTGTCCTAATCCTATTGAAAAACTGAAAAGGGTATTGAAAAACTGAGAATTGTTAGAAAACATTTAAATTTAATTGTAGTCTGGCTAATTGTATTGTTTAATTGTTTAGCTGGCGATTGAAATTGTCCCAGCGTACATTATAACCCGGACTTTCTCGATACCAACTGTCAGATTTGCATAAAGTGGGGAGGACATTCTGTCACTTGGTTTTGCATAAAGTGTTTTGTGTGCGCGTTGTTTTGGTTCTTGTTGCTCAAGACAGTCCAAGATCTTGATAACCAAATCGTTCGCAAGTCTCAATTGAAATCATTTGAACCATCAAAGTTGTGTGCTTTATTCGGCACTATTGGCTAACTCTCAGCACATTCCAAGACGTAATCTTTATCTGCATGATGTTTTAATCTTAGTCTTTCAATCAATTTCATACTGCATTTCGAATTTTTTAAATTATTAGCATGAAATTTGTCTATGTACGCCGACTCAATACAAAATAAAAAGTATAGTCCATCCGATTAGGCAATGACCCGTAGAAAATTTAGATTTATCTTGTGTTGATTTTAATAAATAACCTACAGTAACCTACTTTACCGACGAATAAAAGAATCTGAACTCTTCACTTGCCAATTATAGAAGTTTTTGAAACCCAAATAAATTCCCACCGTTTGGAATTCACATCTACAACGTCGCTATATCTTCATCATGAAATGACAATTCAAATAGCCGATGGTTCAATAAATACTATTTAACACTATTTTAACAATTTTTCATACTCACATATTAAAGATTTTGCTACAGGTTGGGGAATCTATTTTGATTTGTTCAAATCCATAGATTTTTTTCATCATGAGTAGGTAGCGCTATTCACTTTAACTTTAATTTATAATGATATATTTTTATTTTCTTAGATACCGACGTGTAATACTGGTAGCAGTTTGTAAAAAAAGATACCAGAAAAAGTGGTCAATTCTTCGGTGAACAACACCTGCTAGGGAGTCAGCAAATGCATGAAATGGAAACATATTTCGTTACTAAATAACATAACACTATGTAGATAGTTTATCATACATTATCTCCCATTGTCACACCTTTATTATCTAACTAATTTAGTAATTATTGAACTCATCTCTCTCTCGGTGACCTCATGAACCATACCTTCACTAACCTATAATCAACCTGTTCTACCAACACGATAAATGTAAAATGTTTCGTTGTTCTTGTGGATTTGAGTCTGTGATGCGGTCAAAGGTTAATAATAGGTTGGTAGACCTGAAGCAACACCTCCAGGGATGGGTTTCCGGTCTGGAGAACACTGACCACAACCAACAGCTGCGAGACGAGTTGCTGCGCATTACAAATTATGTTTAATTAACTGTTAAACCCTTGTTAAACTGTCTAATTGATTGTAGAAATTTAATTATTTTGTGTTTTTTTGTACAAAGATAGAATTTAAAATTGAATATGGAGAGATGTGGAGTGAAGATGAAAATGAATATATTTAAGGAAGAAAAAAGGAGAAGAAAATTATCAAATGATAATTGTAGTTTAAGTTAAAAATTTTGAACATTGGTTATTGTAGGTAAATAACCAATGTAATTTTTTTTTATACAAGTATCAAAATCCTATTTCAATTTTTCACATGGTAAAAAATGATAAAACATTTTATAAGTTGTTTTATTTGTATGCATTATTGTAGATTTGAGTGTGATTTGAAATTGAATTGTCGTGAGAAACAATGTAAATAGTTGGGAGTTTACGTCATGTTTGCACCAGAACAAAGTTTACTTTTCACTTAATACTATTATTACAAACTTGAGTTATACCATCTTTGAACCCTAAATATTTTTAGTGTGTCTTGTGATGATGTTCTTTTACTTTGTTCTTTTACGTCGTTTCTATTTTAAGAAAATATAAAGAAGTGATCACCAGAGTTTCAATGCAATTCACTTCCCTTCAGAATGTTCAAAACATAAACTAAAATTGCAATCATATCTTGTGGCATCTTGTCGGGTAATGCATCGCTGCATTACGTCAGTGAGTCTGAAATCATCTTTTCGAACACAGATATTTATTTCAGTTGTCATTCGGAAGGCAATTGAAAATATGAAAATGCATGGATTGACAAATATCAATCTAATTAAATTACAACTTGGGGTTCAGAAAGTGTTTGTGAAATTTTCTCAAATCGTCCAAATAGCAGTCTTTCCCACCATTTATATTGTTTCGCAAAGACAAATATGAGTTTTCAATAGTTTTACCGTTGACGAATTATAGTAACTCTATTCCCTTGTATAGAAAAGTTTTAAATCAGCCAAAAAGCTGATATTTTTACATTCTTTCTAATTGGAATCTTGGTATTGTTATGTAACTAATTTTTTTTTGACAACTACAATTTAATTAATAAATTTTGAAAACCCCGATGTTTTATTATTTTTTGGAAAGAGACTTTCACAATTTCATCCTCTACAAAAGGTACGGGGTCAGAATCATTGTTGTGAAAGGATGACGATGCCCTGCCTCAAAACCTCTTTACTCTAAGTCAAAACTAGTGTTGAAGGCTCGTTAAGTTGCGGGTGGGAACAAAATAAAACAAGTTAGTTTGGATTGAGAAACGTGATGAAAATTTTCAAACGATAATCAAACGAATTCAAATAAAAATTAAGTAATTGTGAACGCCGAAGTTTCTTCATCGGGACGTGATGTTTGATATAGTTAATTTATCATTCCCAATTTGCATTGCGGATGCACATAAACTAATAAAACAGTTGGGCCGGTAGTAATTTGTGACAGAAACCACTTACCAAAATACTGATATCTTAATATTGTGTACCAGGACCATTAATCTTAGCGGACAAACAATCTTATCTTCTCTTACTGCATGTAGAAAAGGTGTTCTAAATCGGTGATATTAAGTAAACTGGTTGCTAAATCCATCAAAGTACAAATTGGCGTAATAAAGTACCTACATGAAAATCGCCACTCAGGTCCGTTAGATTTCACTAGATTGCTGAATTTATGAATATATAAGATCTATCAAAAACGACCGAACTAGAAATAGCAATTTGTACAACCGAACTCTCTATCAATCGTGAATATAAACTTTATAACCTCACTATTCCTCACAGAATCTAGAAGATAACGGTCTACTATTCAACACCATGACAGCATCACACAAAACCATTTACAAGTATTCTCCATTAATCTAAAGAAATTTATAACACAATACCCGAAATTACACGATAAGTTCCACTGTAACAAAACGATTTCTATAAATTCACCGATAAGTTTTTGATAAAAATGGCAGTTTAAATGGACTCTGACAACCTTGACACAAAGAATGAAAACACGTTGGTTTCGTATAATTTATTGAGGTACAAATTCCATGTTAATGGTCCCTTCGGTGTAGACGGTAAAGTAAATCCAGTGTTGCCTAACCTGGGGTCACCGATATGACTTGCTAACTATTATCTTTGCTGTAGACCATTTTACTGATGACGCAACTATTATTGATAGTCTATTATTTATTCTTAAGTACCTATTACGTAGCAGTATATAAAATCATAAGGATGTAGGTAATTGGATCCAATAGATTACCAATCGAGTTCCGTTTGCATTCTTTGTTTTATGTCAAATTATAGCTATTTCGTGGAATCACTTATAGGTGAGCTTTCATTATGTCTAGAGCTTTATAGTTACTGATATGAGACTTCTGATATCACCGTAATTGATATGAGAGTTCTTTATAGTTTTATGACTTAATAAATTGGCAAGTGCATTAGTCATGACAATTATTGGTTTGATCATTGTCTTTGATCATGACATTTGTTTCGTCAATATAAAATAGTTTGGAAATATCAACTACGTAATACAGCCCCGATAAGAATTGTTCATGGTTATGTGCTTTATACAAAGACAGTTACAATACCGATCACATTCAAACTAAAGCATGAACTAAAGCAACATATTTTCAATGCCTAATAGTAAATTAAATATAACGGATAAAAGGGACACCCATTTTACATTTTCTAACCCCCACAACTACTAGAAAAGTTTCACGAAAAGTGCGATTGTGAACTTTTATTTCAAACACGAGAAAATTATGTCATCATATGAAATGTATACAATCACTCTGTAAAGGTTGATGATACTATTTACCACCACCTACTCGATCTAGCTCCCTAGCTTCCGCAACAGTTGTGCTCTGATTTCATTGATAATAACAAGGATTGATTGTCAAGGAACTTGAGCAGCAGCCAATCCGTTTCGTTCAAATACTGTATTATAATTTGCTGGGTGTACATGATCCTCGTTACCTATAGTAACTGGTGTAAAGATAACCAACATTTCAGTTTCATTTACGGTGAGAATAGAAGACACTTTCGGACTTCTGCAGATTATTTTTACCACTTTGGCAATTGCAACCAGTAGGTTTATTACCGAATGCATCTTAGACTACCTACTGTCAGGATTTATGTTCCTCCCTTCAGCAATGTACCTACTTTCTGTGTTGCAGACATTTATCTTGACATACTCAGAAGATAAATACCCGTCGTAAGAACGCCACTTGGCTACTGAGTGATTGCTTAGAGAACCCGAGTTTATGGTTATTATGATTAGATTATTATGTATCAGCATTATTTGTTGACATTTATTATTGTTTGTCGTCATTTTATTATATTTGTTTTTCTTTGTTTGTTAGGCAATGTGCTAACATACAAATAAAATAATTTGTTACAAGGTATAATATATTTTTTTTGAACATGGGCAAAAAATTGTGTTCTCTCAACTCTGCCAATTGTTGAAGCGTTTTTTGTGTGTGTATAATTTGCATTTTTGTAATATACAATATTTTATGAGCGCATCTTAAATCACAAACAGTTTACTTGACTTCGGCTTGATTATGTTAGGTATGAAATTTCACACATTGTAAATGTGTCCACTGAAATAAGTTTACATAATTAAATACGTGGTTTTGCTTGATAACTACCAAATTTTATTACCTATATAAATCCCTGGCCGAGTACATTTTAAAGCAGAAAAAAATCAGAAGCAGGTTTATAATGAGGTTTATTTAATGAATTGCTCAAGCCTGGACCGAAATTATTCAGTTGTAATAAATGAAGTCGTCATTTCTGAATCTGAATATAAACCTATAATTATCCACATTACAGTCGTAATAAACTGATCTCGTTTTTGTTTATTCCAAAGTTGAAGTCGATTTGTTAGTACATTCAAACTTGCATTCTAAACCAGTAGCAAATATACCTCTCTTTCAATCAAGGCTTCTGGAACAAGTCGTCATAATATGTCTACTCATTCTACGCCAGCAAAAAAGAGAAATATTTCGTCGAAGGCAAATTAAAACAGGTAGTTCATACCGTCTCCATAATATCTCAATTTTCTAACCCCTCCAAGTATTCGATTAAATGATAAAATCGGTATTGCAACGCAAAACAACGTATTATTGTGACTATCATATTATATAGACAGATATAGATATCGTATATAATTTACTAGCATCCTAAGAAGCAGTTGAACAGCTAAAGAAGCGTAGGCCTATCTTTGAGAGTGTATGAAACCATATGCATTGAAAGATACCGGTTACCAACCCCGCCCTATGGTCAGTATGTACTAACGTGTTGTCTGGCTGTACTAATATGCAACTGCACCGGAGTGCATACACTGAAGCCAACTTCTACATGCACTTGACTAGATAAATGGATATGGATGGTTGAAAGACTGGATATAAATTGAATATCTTGCAGAAGATTGATCGTGTACTAGTTTCTTGGTTTCGAATGTGGGATGTGGTAACAATATTTGAATCAGATATCGTGTGACAAAATTGGTGTAATTGACATATTGTACACCTGATGTTCATCGGAATGGTTGATAAAGTCGGTACTGAACATTTGTACAACGAATCGTGCAAATTGTTTTCTAATTATAAAAACATGTTGTGTCCAAATACACTTAGAAATAATTTATGGGTTCTGTTCAGAAACACTCTAATTTAAATAATTAACTAAATTAATGTAATTTTAAATATATATGCAAATTTGCCCACGTGCTTTTTTTCTAGTGGGTTACCTGCAGTATTTATCGTCAAACATTCATTCGGTATACAAGAAAATAAAAAGGAAGTCGTATAAAATTTAAAATTTAATTTAATTCAGGCAAGAACCATGTCTTACAATGAAAGTAATAGGTATAGGCGTAGGTAGAGTGCGCTAGTCATAGGTGTCTGACAGTTACAGGTCTTATTGTATTGAATCGGAGTGACACTTTATGACTCTTTCATGGGGAAAATGATAACAGATGAATGGAACAAATAAAAATCATAAAAATGCAGCTACTTCGCGTTTTGTTCAAGTGAAAGTAAAGAACCAGCTTACGAAATAATATTTTGACTCTAACCTCCCTGTAAGTATGTCTCTGGACGTCTAATAAACTCCGGTTATCTTTTCAAGAGCTTGTTTAGTACTTGTACCTAGTTGATGGCGTAAGATGCTGGTTTTTGCAGATGTTTCAAAACCGGCTTGCAACTGGAAGAATAATTTTGGTTTGGGGTGTAATATTTTAACTTTTGCAAAATCTTTGTTGAATCAAGAATTATTTTATTTCTGGGACATAATTATTATACATAACATCTTGAAATATAAGGACCAATAGCAAATGAAAAATTACAATCAGAACAAATAGATAAAAGTACTCTTAGACCATGGAGTTATACTGGCGTGCTGTACTCCATACTACTCCATAGGTCTGTTCGTGCCACTACTTTTAGCCCTTTGCATCCAAGTCTAAATAGTTATACCTAGACAAATTTAGAATTTTTTTATTTTGTGGTGTTTAGCGTCGCACTTTTCTGCAACTTGGCTGATAGTAACGGATGAATGATGGAGATGATGATTGACGAAGAATAGATGATGGAAGGAACGGTCGTGGTCAGTAGTAGGGAACCATCCCAACATTTGCCTATCTATGAAAACCCAGGAAGTACGGCTGCACTAATCAATTAAAGTCATCCGGAGTACAAGTCTAGAGTTAACTGAGCCAACTTGCTCATCTTCAACCTTAAAATGCGCTACTGTGTTTTCAATTAATCAAAATTAATGAAATAAAAACACTCCGTCAAGAAACATATCTATCAAGTGGTACACAGTGTGTGTACAAATCAATGAACAAATTGCACAATACACAATCAATAATAAAGTCATCGATGATGATTGATTGATGTTCCTATGAAGACGTGAACATTGAAGTGAAGTACAGATGACGAACCACCTGTGAACTGATTGATCGTTTTGTCGTCACGAAACTTATCAGTCATCAATATCAGTGGCACATAATCATCAGTATTGTAAAATACAAGGGGTTTCCGAGTACAACGACACACAATACGGCGATCATCAATTATAGCGCAAACAAGAAAGAAATTGTGTTTTTGGCAACCTGGTGAAACATTGACGGGCATAAGACAAAAGAAGGAGTAACGACATCTTGATTGTGGAGGAGAGTGGAGAAGAAGTTGTAACTTGGATCGTGGAGTGAAAGCTAAGGTGTGCAAATACTTTGCCGAAACAATACACTCTTTTATTTGTTTTTAAATAAGTTCGTCTTTGATCAAATTTATCCGTTCCTTATTTATTGAAATTAAAAGCATTTATGTACTATTGAATAGAGACTTACTAATGTTTAAGAACTTCTTTATTCCTTTATTATGACTTCCCTGTATAACATTTATTTTTTATTTTTAAATGTGTATATTTTATTTGGAGGTGGTATAAAAGATCTAGTTGTCAATATTGAACCTGCACCTAAATCATTATTCAATATTGGCAACTTGACCCTATCAGTTTTTGGCTTTGTTTTCTAATTAGATTTGCAGCACATCATCAATCTTGCAACTCATTGTGTGCATGACTTTGTATTTTTTAAGTAGCTGTTTGACTTTGAAACAACTTTATTTTAAATTATATGGATGGCGCCAATGAGTAAAATAATCATCTTTTCCGGACGCAGGGAAGCGTCCCGTCAGTCGATTTAGTAAGTCATTGCACGCTGAGCTACATAAAGGCACGAAATTCAAATCTTATATTATCTTTGAAAACTTTTGATGAAATATTCTTGTGATTTATCTTAGAGTAGCTTGCACATTTTAATTTGAAATAAGGAGAGGACACTCAATAATGTAAAGAATATGTTATTTACAATAATTACCGTTAAAATTACCAGTAATTGTAAAAATCCGCCACACTATAGTCGCTTCCAGGCACCAAACCCAGCCTCTACAGTCCAGTGGGTCATAACACAAGAATATACCTTAACCTACCTCGGTTATTACGCAATAATTCATTCATTATCATATTACATTTAATGACATCATCATTTAAAACAGCTCGCAAATCTGTCCAATGCACTGATTTCTCCCGGCTCGAGCCTTTAATGTGAACACCCGCACTAGAACAAGTCGAGTTATGTTCTTCATTATGCAGTCTGACATAGATCATGAACAGGAGTTAAAACAATGTCCACCTAAACTAACATGTTGTTGGGCCAGATACCATCTTACAGCGATGCCACTAAATTAAAACAAAGTTTGTTTCATTCATTAGTTTGGGTTTGACTTCTTCGCAGTGGTGTAGTCGAGGGTATACGCCGTATACATAAAAAAAATCTTTTGCTGAAGATTAAAGATGTCAGGAATACTTAAAATGTTTGTGGTGTTTTACGTCTAGTTTCATTTCGTAAGCAAAAAACTCAAAAAAGTTTATTTCACAGTGTCAAAAAACCAATAAAGCCCTGCGGGGCAAAGTGGTGCCAAGCCCTCCACCACCCCAAAGTGTCAAATTATAAAATATGTTGAATATTTGAACAAAATACGCCTCATAACGTCTTAAAATTGATTTCACAGTGTCCAAAAACCAAAAACGCCCTGCGGGGCTTGGTGCCCCCCCCCCTGGCAGAAATCCTGCGGACGCCCATGGTATCGTATACCCAAAAATATATTAGGACTACACCACTGCTTCTTCGGGACACAAGAGATTTGTTATACAACTTTCTTTCACAAGAGAAGTGGAATGCATAATCAACGTAAAAGCCACATTTATGTTATTGGGGGTAATAATATGTTTTAACACAAGTCCACTTAGACAATTTCACTTAGACAATTTCAATAAAAGCTCGATATAAGCTCGACCTTAGTTGTTGGAAATTCACCCTCAATTATCTGAAGAACCCGTTTTCGTGACTGTACGGATTCGGTACATAGTGTTCTCAACATGGAATGTGAAACTATGCGTAAGCGAATGGGAAAAGCACCGTTCGGCAAAGCGATTTTTTGAAATTTCTTTTCAATCTGATAACATTTTAAATAATCAGATAGTAACGACCCATTACAGCCTAATAGACTAAATATTCCCACAGACTGGAGTACTTTATGACACTTGGTACGACTTCAAAGTGTTCAATACACTTGTGTTTTACCAAAAATATCGTATTTAACACTTTGAGGTCGTGACAGAAGTCGTAGTGTACTCAAGTGTTTGGCATTATTTAGGGCCAGTCTTTCAATACCCTGCTAACTTTTAAACGGTTGATTAGGACTGTATTGTCATGGCAACAACCAATTGAAAGACAGAATGTTTTACTAACTAACTGTTAACAGCTAATTGAGACTTTAAAAGAGTATTGAAAGACCGGCCCTTAGTCTGTTATGCTGTAATGGGTCGTTACTATCTGATTTTTTTAAATTTTATCAGCGTGAAAAGAAATTTCAAAAAATCGCTATGACGAACCGTGCTTTTTCCGTTCGCTAACGCAGGCAATGAGATTGTCTTCATATTCGACTAGGTACAATCGCGCGCTGATGTAGCTGAGCAATGCGCAAGTGTCGCTCTGAATCCGCTATTCCCGTCACGTGTGCTAGGCGGCGTCTTAGCGCCCCCCGTGGCGCCAACCTTGCCCCGAGTCAGCTCACACACATGACAAATAGCCCGCTACACCGATCCATCACCTGCCGGCGAGAAGCGTTTCAACTCGATCTGCTCGGCGCAATTACATAACTGACTTTGCAATGTTGCATACAACATTTTTCAATTTTGTTCCAATTTCACCTTTGGACCTTCTAAATTGCTGGGTTAAAATGGACCTCAATCAACCTTCCTATACACTCCCTTCTCAATCAATCCAAATTTTCCTTCCTGACTGTTTTTTTTCCGTGGTATTCCCTCAGTCGACAGGCAAATGCTGGGAAGGTACCCTACCAATAGGCCAAGACCGCCTCCTTCCCATCTTCCATCCTTACCTACTCTTCACCATCATCTCCCAATCATCATCATAATCTTTCATCCGTCGCCATTAGCCTCGCTGCAGAACAGTGCGGCGTTAAACACTACTTTAAAAAAAATCTTTTCTACCCTTACGGAAAGCTTCCCAACTCTTCTCAAACTTTCCGAATCCCAAGGTTCCGTTCCAATTGAATGGATTCATGGCACTTTTCAGCTTTCTAACTTTCCGGAAAGCTTCTCAATTCTCAACCCTTCAGATCCAAAGGTTATTTGTTCCAATAAAACCTTGAACACTCCTAAAGGATCTTTCCAATCAAACAAGCTTTTCTACCGTAATAAAAAGCTCAGAACTTTCCAAACATTCCAATTTCTTTCCGACAGTATACTGTCGGAAACGACTGTGGTTCATTTCAACTTTTGACACATGGATACATGGACTTTTCTATTCTAGAAAGCTTCCAAACTCTTCTCAACCCTTCCAATCCCAAGGTCTGTTACTCCAACTGAACTTATGGGAATTACTAAGCTGGGGATAGCACGGCAATCTGCAATGGCATGGTCCACTCAATGAGATTATATACCTACCAGTTTGAGTTGAACTATTTAAAAACCACTCAACTCTTTGAAAATAGTTGGATAGGTTGGATGGAATTGGCTCGTTCTTGCTCGATGACTGAGTCATGGAGGTCTTTGTTGACATCTGACATCAATAAACTGCTGCGTAAGTAATCTGTGATATTATGTACCTGACTCATTTATCTTTAGTTATTAGAACTGTGTGTACTTTTAGTTTTGACAGAGGTGAGTCATGGTATCTGAATTGATGACGGTTTTTGATGGAAGGGGGGCAAGTTGGCAAATGTCGTCAGTCGCCTGTTGAAGAAGATCGAATGTTCATGGATTGTTCATGGTTTTTAATTTGTTTTTAATTGTGCATAATACCAGGTTTTCCAAGAGTTGAGTGGATTCTACCTACCCTGCCAAGGTAAATATTTCCCAAACGTGTTTTCTTACTTCCATAGTTTTAGTATATTTCCAGAATGGTTAAACAAATATTTTTGTTTTGAAAACCTAAATCGACGATTAAAACGTACCTAGGTTATTTTTTATAATGAATAGCTTATGCAGTGACGTGAATAATTGATACATAATGTCGTACTATGTAAATTAAAAGAGATCTTGAACGAAAGAAACCCTGCTCAGAAGAAGATGCTGCAGATCTTCCTGGTGATAATCCCCGAAGAAAGATGAGTTTGTGATGCAAACTTGTCACATGCCACAGAGTGACTTGAATATCCTAGTTTAAATGACATAACTTATGTCACAATTCCATCTCTTATTTACTTAAAACCTTAAAAAAATTACATTTTGAAAGATGCACAGCAAACAGATATTTTAATACAAAGAATGCAATAGTTTAGCTAATGTACAAGAAATGACACAGCAAATTACTTGACTAAAACGACAAGAAAATGTAAAACGATGGAAAGCTGGAGTTTTGAATGAGCCAGTTGACATCAATTTGTTTCAAAGAGATTGCGAGAAGAAATAGCGTACACACTTTACAAAGGCAATTAACTAATTAACTTGACGGAAATCTTGCTACTTATTTCCTTTACAAATTTACGGGTAACTAAATCGCGATAAGCTCTGCTTACTAAAAAAAAAATATGTCGGTAAGAAAATGTTCATATTATGAAATCACAGCGATTGGAATTGTCTTCTTAACCTCACTTAGTTAGTGAACTTGTATAAAAAGAGAACGAAAAAGTTAAATTCCGACGTTATTGGTTCTAATTCCCAATTATTAATTCTAGCTCGTCTTTTGAACAATAATAGGATTTGACTTGTCATTTTGTATAATCTCTTTATTAGTACTTACCACTTATTGCACAGAAAGATGATAGCAAATACTACAAAAACAAACCTTACCATGTCATGAATGTAATTATTGTTGTTGATAAATAAGAAGTCATGCAGCAAATCTATTGTAAAGTGCTGTCAGCTTCACCAGCGATCGCTTCACAGAGTCAATCGAACACGATCAAAGATCACAATATATCTTGACATTTCATCTTGTTTCAACTTCAATAATATATATAATCCCATTTTCACAACATAATCACAAGACTTTAGTGAAAACTACGAATAATTAGTATCCTTGGAGTAATTTGACAGTTCTTCTTTGTTTACAAACGACACCATCTTGAATCGATCTACTGAATTGTCAGGCGGTGAACAGTTAGTCGCTGCTGTATAGAAGGCGGTGAAGACACCCGAGCGTCAATGGATGAGCCGGACGATCGGTATATCACTGAACACCCGATCGACGGAATGGAGATAATTTTATCAATGACGTTCGGTGGTTTTGTATGTACTACATTTTCTAAAAACATTCGTGTTTATGCGGGAAATTTGAAAAATAGAACGAAAATGTATTGTGTTGATTTTCGACGATTTTTTTAATGTAAATTTCGAAATATCTAGTGGAGCGGTCGCTCCACCCAGCCAAGTCGTACCGTACACTCACAGTCACTCAACATACCGTAAATGCCTAATAAACCGAGGAGCAGACCAAACACTTTTACTGTAAGCAACAACATGGCATTTTCGGCCTACTGGATCATAAAATTGGAAAATCTCACATTGTTGTGAAATATCTTAATTTCGAGCTATGGCCCACCCCACTCCATATACTAAATTTGGGAACAATAGGTTATGCCATTTGAGTGCTAGAGGGCCGTGAAAACAGTGAAATTACACCCCTTTTAAAACCTATCTGATGATATCAGGAAACACCGCTATCACCGCCACAGCCTAAACGGCTTAGCCGATCGATCTGAAATTTTTACCACATGTGCACTTTTGGCGTCTGAGGTGCCTTTTTATAAATCAAACCGGTAGTCGCCATTTTGAAACCGGAAGTGACGTCATATCTCAAAAACTGCTTAACCGATCGGAACGAAATTTGCGCCAATCGATTCAGACGGTCCTCTTTATGAAATAACAATAGTTAAATTAAAGTTTTCTAATTACTGAAACCGGAAATGACGTCATAGTTTAGAGAAATCTGCTTAAATTCACTTCCCTTTATATAAAAACCAACTATATATTCAGAAGGCTTATAATGAAATATTAGTATTTATATACATATTAATACCTACAATGTGTAAGAGCTTTCAGCCGCCATTTTGAAAACCGGAAGTGATGCCATATCTCGAAAACGGCTGGACCTATTGGAACGATGCTTTCGCAATTCTTCATGGCATATCACTTTAAGTTTAAATTTAGCTCCAAACAATATTTTTTTAGTAACTAATTCGGAAATGGCGTATTTTTTTAAAGGAATTAGCCATTGTTGCCCTAATAAGTTTTACAAATTGTGTAAATAAACTAAAAAAATAAGTGATATCCCCATAAAAAAACACTCCGTGTAAAAAAACAGCCAAGTCTCTTCAACTAAAAAAAAAAAATTATGAAATCTAAAAATTCTGCACTGAAACGTAGTGATATCAAAAAATGAGCCAAGTCAAAACTTTATTTGAAAATTAAAAAATACTTGGCGCATCGTTTTTTTAGGGCATTGTAGGTATAGGTACTATAAGTATATGTATTTATATCTAGCCTATACTTCTAAGCTATTTATATACACGATGCGCCAAGTATTTTTTAATTTTCAAATAAAGTTTTGACTTGGCTCATTTTTTGATATCACTACGTTTCAGTGCAGAATTTTTAGATTTCATAATTTTTTTTTTTAGTTGAAGAGACTTGGCTGTTTTTTTACACGGAGTGTTTTTTTATGGGTTTTATATATTGGCATTACAATCCCATTCATATCGAGTATTGAAAATGAGTCCAATAAATGGAATGGGGTACATTGTACTTTCCAAATGTCATATCTATACATTTTAAAATACAAGCAAATGGTAGTTGACTTACCAGATCGTATCGTCCCACATACGCTCATATAAGAACTCTTGACTGGCAGTATATTATCATGTCATACTCCTTCACCCTCTAATCGTCCAGATTACCAAGAAAGCAGTAATTAAATTAATTAAAATGATGAATTATTGGCGGTCTACATTGTGCCACTATGTCTAAACTGTTTTGACACTTGGGTAGGAGTAGACATGCGGGAGGGCGAACATAACCTCACAAGCACGTGGCAATATATCTATAACAACCGCCGACACATCCACAACCACATTAAATCAGTGTCAGTGAGAATTAGATTGAAAATAATATCAACAATTTGTAGCCCAAGGTGTAAACACCAAGACCTCTTGTGCATTGCTTAATGTTGAGTTCTGTTTCAATAATAGTTTATCACTTCTTCCGTGATCCAATAACAACTTGAGATTATAATTGCCATAAATCTATATTGACTGTTGTCTATTGCTCTCAGGATCAATGTTATGTAACACTACATAATTTACATAGATTGAAACTCTTATGTAGGTGTGTGATGGGTGATGTGATGGTTTGTAAAATGCCTCGGGGGTTATTCTGTAACTTATTTTAGGTTTCGAATTCAATTCACGAATACCTATACGTTTTTGTTTATCATGCCTTAGTTTTGGAGGAAATGAGGAAGAAGCAGAATTCTATTGTGTAGGGGGGGGGGGGGGGGGGGTGCTGTCCATATCACTCATTGACCCAAAAACCAAAAGTCAAAGGGGATTTTCTGGACCACCACGTTATAAACAACAATGAAAACAAACGATTTTTTCTTGGTGATGTTACACTTTTTCGTACCTACCTACTCAATGATTTTAGATACAAATCTCAAAAATCCTAAATGACAACTTTATTCTCATGTGACAAGTTTCTCATCTCAATGTTATCAACGGCATTCTCGGGTGAGATGAGAATCTTGTCACTTGACTACATTTTGTATTATCGCATCCCTGTTGTCCCATTCAGACAAGCGTCTATGAAAATCGAATTTTACAATAGTTTTCATAGTTGTCGTTTTGGTAGTGTAACTACTTCTTGGCAGAAACCCCCAAAAAATCACTAAGGGCCAGTTTTCAATAATATTCTAATTTTAACAGTAGATTAGAAGATATTGCCATGGCAACAACCAATGCCATAAGAACCAAGATGTACGCCAGTGGCCTTATTGCCCACAATGGTCCACAATTACCTCTATTAAATATGCGATAATATTTCATAAGAATGCAGTTTAAAAACTAATTATCTTTTATTAACTCATTAGCTACAATATTCACTTTTACTAATCTTCTCAACCTGTTAATAACCATAATTCATGACATTTTTAAAAGTCCTCACAGAAAAAAAAATCTGCAATCCCAATCAGATATGACTTGTTCATGACAACATATATCTTCCTACACATTGATGAAAAGTACCCCGACTCGCGTGCGTACAACAGATTTGTATTCCTCGTTAGTATCTCATTGTATTCACATCAGTTGGGCCTCTATCGCGCACTTTGTGCCTGGAGGTCATCCTGAGGAGTCGCCTGAATAGCGCCAACTGGAATAACGCCAACTCCCTTGTGTGACATGGGCTTTTCATGAACCGGAATAATGTCAACTCGGAGTTGGCGTTGTTCCGGTAAAAGTACTTTACCAAATTTACAAGTGGAATAACGCCAACTCTGAGTTGACGTTATTCCACCGGAATAACGCCAACTGGGAGTTGACTTTATTCCGGTTTTAGCACTTAGAAGAATTCTCGTAAAAGTGGAATAACGCCAACTGTGAGTTGACGTTCTTCCACCGGAATAAAGTCAACTCCTAGTTGGCGTTGTTCCGGTTTTAGGACTTAGAATATTTCTTAAGAAAGTGGAAGAACGCCAACTCAGAGTTGACGTTATTCCTTTTTAAGTACTACTTGGTAGACTTCTCGGTAATTTTTAAAGAAATACACTAAGTTCCAAGAATTGCGGCAATCATTTGTATAACTTGTGATGAGCGGTTTTCGTAGGATTTTGCCTATGTTCTAGAATATAGCCTACTATGAAATAAACTGAACAATAATTATAAAAGTTTCATATTTCAAATTGAATTCATTATTTTGTAAGAAAGCTCTGAATTCGAAACAGTTTCAAACTGCATTGCCCCGGCCCGTAATAAGAAGAGCGAGCAGCTGCCAACTGCGAGGCTACCGGAAAAATACCTGTCAAAACAGGAGGAAGTAAACAAAGGATTAGGTACTGTGATAAGAGCGAGCAGCTGCCAACTGCGAGGCAACCGGAAAAATACCTGTCAAAACAGGAGGAAGTAAACAAAGGATTATGTATGGGTAGTACACGAGACGGGAAAGTCCGCCCCAACTTTTACTTCCGGGAAAAGCCTGGTTATCACCCAAATGAATGAAATTCCAAGCACCTGGAAATAAGCAAAATGCTAAGCAATGTTCTTAGGTCTAAATATCATATGAATAAAATATCTTATCTCTTTCTTAAAGGATCAGTAAACCCAAAAATAAAAAAAACTGTATGTATAGAATGTATATGTATAGAAAATAATAACACTCATGATATTGAGTTTGTAACATTTCGCGGTATTTCGAGAAATTTGACGAGACGTTCCTTCAATGCGTAATGTCATACCTATGTTTGTCAAATTGCAATTTCACATCTGTAAAACCTCCATGGTAAAACGGTAAAACCTCCATGTAAAACCTCCATGCGATTTCCAATATCGGTAAAACCTCCGTCCATAAAAGCTCCTACAACCATGGACCTTAAAAAGGTCCAAAAGAAACATGTCCAAAAAGTTTTGTTGTCAAAGTGCAACATGTCCACAACAGCCAATCAGAATGGAGCTGTCACACGCTTGTAACATAACAAACAATGTTTGTTTTCTTGATTTTGTTTCAAAATGCAACATGTCCAATAGTTTGCTTCAAAACGCAACAAGTCAAAAATTAAAAGATTAATTAGAAAAAGAGTAGAAATGTATTGAAGTTACTTTTTCAGCATTCCAATTCAAGAATTTTTTGTCTGAATTTTAAAACAAACAACAATACAATCCTATTTGCAGTAATTAGTTACAAGTTTGGTTGATTTTTGAAAACAAAAACCTATGTTCTCCTCAGTACCTAAAATACTCATTTTGATTAAGAGTTAATGTTGATGGCCGGGTTAGGTTAAAAATAGAGACAATAAATTATGAATGATAATATCTGCTATATAACCTGAAACCTGCGGGATTTGGCTCAGAGGGTAGAACACAAAGAATCAGCAATATTATAATTTGTTTATTACAAAGAAAATAAATGTTCATTGATGTGAAAAGAGCAATCAAAAATTATGAAACAATATTACGTTCGATACGTCGGCAGTAGTGATGATGTCGTCTGGTTTGTTTACTTCCGCGTAAACAAGTGGATGGCGTTGACTCTTGCGTAGTGTGTCCCGTGAACTCCAGTCCACCAGCAGAATGAAATGACTGGATATGTCACCTCCTTCAGCTGCGATGCGATGATGTTGTCTAATAACCCCTTGGTTACCAGGACGTCCAGCAGTCCGTGCACAAGGAGTGACCTCCTCGAGCAGTTGGATCAAGTTGGCTCAGGCTGATGACGTTCGTGGCTGCAGACTCGTCGGTTTCTCCCGGAGTTGCAATTCACTAACTTTTATACTTTAACATTTACTGACTTTAATGTTGAAACTGTTCAGTTGATCACTTGTAACTTGAAATTGTCTTAATGCGATATTATTTGCCTCAGCATTAGGCTTGAAGTTTGAATTTACTGGGTTGACGTTTATACAAAAATGTTATTTTAATGTTTACCTTCGATCACATCGGCACTGTCTCGCTGAAATTATACTATGTTGCGTGCACAAGGCTTCACGGTTCGCGAGGCAGGTCTCACTGCTCTGAGAAAACTCCGACTGATGAAGTTTGGCTGGTAGCCTGACGTTTTATACCCTCTGACATCGTTTTCCCTCCAAAGAATCTGATTGGTTGGTTTCGTACACGTGATAGCTAATTTTAGACATTCTGTCATTTCTAAAGCCCGCGAAACGACTTTCTTTCTGCACGTAGGCCCATGCTTTTCTAGGAATCACTGAAAACTAGTCTGGCTGACTGGTTTTGTAGCGTTATCACAATGACTGGTTCACTTGTTATTACGTGGTGACATCACAATTTAGGTAAGGTCACATACTTTTTATATGGATTCACTCACTTTCTTGATATAATTGCACATTGTTAAACTTATTTGATTGCTCGTTATATTTTTGTCTATATTTTGATTGCTGTTGAATTTTAAAGATTGTAAGTTTACATAATGATTCTAATTAATTACTTTGTGTTCAGTTAACCTTGACTCTAAGAATGCCATGCTACAAGCTTGTTCATTCTTTAAACCTATTTCAAGCAAACATTATTATTTTTAAAGTTAATTTTCTAACCTAGATAGGCCAACTTGTTACAGAGCCCCCTGAATTCTTGTTGTTCACCTTTTGACTGAAGTAAATTTGAAACACATTGAAATTTTGAATGAGAAAATGGTGATAAAACAAGGATTCACATAGAGACTGGACTATCTAGCAGGAATAATCTCTTCCTTTTGACAAATAAAAAGTTTCCTTCAACAGATGCAAGTTTATTTCCCCTTACAGCTGTCTAATCTAAACCTGAATGAATGAACTCACCCCTCCACCTACCAAAACAAAAACAAACCTCATCCTACTTCCCGGAAACGATGCTCAACTCAACCCTCTCTCTTATCACAGTCCCGTTATTGGCCTAGTGACCTACTTTTGCTGGGTCATCATACTTCGACCATAACAATCAACATTGGTGTTGTCATCAGTAAGTATCAGCTGATCGACGTTGTTCCTTCCGTCCACGATCATATGGAAATGAAATCGTACTGTCTTCTCCACCGCCTTGAGTTGTCACTCTTGAAATATCTTCAAGTAGCTGTTTCCAAGTAGAATCTTCCTTGTTATCTTGAGCAGTGGTCGATGTGTAGTTTTCATTTTCGTCAGCTTTCTTCTTCAGTTCTCGTACGTTCATTTGCAGTCCATCTTGCAAGCAAACATTTTCGTCTTCTTCTCTCAAATCATTATTCAACCCTTTCTTCAAAACATCATCGTTTTCATTCATAACCACCTTGTCATTTTTCTCGTCGTGAAACTTTTCACCATTACTTTTAAAGTCGCCTATAGACTTCAAAACATCGCCAATTTCTTCAACTGTTCGAACTCTGTCGAAATCATCTTGATTCGCAATCGGAATCTGTAATACTTCCTTCTCGCTCACTTGTGGCAATACTACCTCGTAATTGTCTTCAAAATTCTTCCTTCGAAATACATTTTCCTCTTTCTTCATCTCAGTAAATTCACGCCTACTTTCATCAACTTCTTCTTTGTCTGGTCCATCCAAACATTTAATTTTATTTCCGTCGATTTCTTCTAGCACACAGCCCCCCTCTATACTCTCTTGTGATTGCAACATCTTGCAAGCAGCAGCGTCTTCAATCCCCTTCTTGAAAAGCATAAAATCAAGTTGAAGTTGTTTTTCTATTGCAGAAACCTCTGCTTCTCTGGCTGCTTCTCGTTCATCCATCTCTTTCTTCCACCGTCTTGAAGATCCGCGTATAAATTCTTTAAGATCCTCACGCTCTTTCTTCTGTATTCTTCTAATCTCTTCTTTTCTCTCTTTGAAACGTGTTTTCTCGGTCGACGCAAAATCTTGTCCCTTCTCTACTTTCCATTCTGTGTCGACCTCTGTTCGTTTCCCGAATTTTCATTTTTCGTTTCCTTCGTATCGGACTCTGGTGGACGATTATTATTATTCCCGTTACCATTCCCGTTACCATTCCCATTTCTGTTATGACTGTTTCTCCCGTTGTTATTGTTATTGCAATTCCTGTCATAACTATTCCTGTTATTGTAGCCGTTCCTATTGTCATTGTAACCGTTCCCGTTACGAATTGGCTCATATTGCTTGGGATCTCTGATTAGTTTTTCAGTGAATTCATCATGCTCTAAGTCAGTCAGCTCTTTTATCAACTCATCTTTAGTTTTGACTTTGCCACGTACTATCACCCTGATGTTTGGTGGTAAGTGATTAATCAATATTCCAACCAAAACTTGTTCCGTCATATTGACCAATTCTGTCACATATTTTGCCTTGTTGATAATCCGATTGACATAGGTCACCATGTTTAGGTTCGAACTAATTTTGTATTCTCCAGCATAGATTGATCTGATTAGCTGATGCTGTACAGTTTGCGACCAATATTTATCTTTAAAAGCCTCTTCAAATTTGTCAATATTCTCAACGGGATTATTTACATACCAGTCTGCTGCTTTTCCATGTAAACACTTGACAATGATTCCCAGCTTCTGATTGTTATTCACATTGAATGTTGAAAAACGCTCTTTGATTAGCTTCAAAAATTGCATTGCGTTTATTGGGCAACTCTCTTCCCCATTAAATCTTATTGCCTCTTGTATCAGCGACTCAGTACAATGTTTTGCAAATTGCAACTCGTTATTTGCATGACACATGATATTCGATGTCGTTCCAGTCTTCTTGGCATTCTCATCTACCTTTTTACTTACGTCCTCTATTTTCTCCTTGATAGCTGAAATGCTTTCATTCTTTTCTTTATCCTTTCTTTCAAATCGCGAGCTTAATGAAAATATCTCCAGGCTGAGTTTCTTGTCACGCTCATCGATCTCAGTGTTTATCTTTACCAATCCGGTATTTACTTTTTCCTCAACACTGCTCGTCTGTGCTCCGATTGATTCTACGTAAGACTTAATGACCTCCAACTCTGTGTCGACTTTATCATTTACTTGTTGTACTCTTTCCTCTACATTTGTGACCCTAGTTTCAACCTTTTTCAATCCAGCTTCAAATTTACTCGCGATCTCCCTGAATTCATTTTTTGTTTCTAATAGCAACTCCCGTATTTCCTTTCCTCTCTCTTCGTCTTTCTTATCCCTTTCTTCTTTTTCCTTCTGTTTTTCGTTTTTACTTTCCTCCTTTTCCTTCTGTTTTTCTAGTTTCCTATTCATTTCCTTGATAGTTTCTTTCTCTTGTTGTTCTCGCTTTTCCTTCATTAGGAATTCCATAATTGAATTATTGAATTCTTTCTCACCGAATTGTGAATATATACTGTCAGCTCTGGCTTCTTTTTGTCTCTCTTCAAAGATTGGCATTTCAACATGAGGTAGCGAGTCATCGTGTTCGTCCTCCCCTATCACCTGGCTCCTAGTTACCTCGAGTTCACTAACCACTGACTGGTCCCCCGCCCCCTCTACAGTCTCATCTAAATCTACAGTTGACGCTAAACTTGCATCTCGATCTGCCATCGTAACAGATGTAATGAACTAACATGCACAAATCTACAGTTGGCTTTATCTTTACGTTAACGGGTTGATTCTATGTAAAATTTCCAAATACATGAAAATTTTACGCAATGCCTGTGTCCACAAGTTTCAGAACAACTGAGTAACTCTTTCACAATCAAGAAAACAATTATTTCTTTCAAAACAATTGCTCCCAGGAATGTTATTCGAGCCCCACACGTTGAGCGCCACTGAAACCTGCGGGATTTGGCTCAGAGGGTAGAACACAAAGAATCAGCAATATTATAATTTGTTTATTACAAAGAAAATAAATGTTCATTGATGTGAAAAGAGCAATCAAAAATTATGAAACAATATTACGTTCGATACGTCGGCAGTAGTGATGATGTCGTCTGGTTTGTTTACTTCCGCGTAAACAAGTGGATGGCGTTGACTCTTGCGTAGTGTGTCCCGTGAACTCCAGTCCACCAGCAGAATGAAATGACTGGATATGTCACCTCCTTCAGCTGCGATGCGATGATGTTGTCTAATAACCCCTTGGTTACCAGGACGTCCAGCAGTCCGTGCACAAGGAGTGACCTCCTCGAGCAGTTGGATCAAGTTGGCTCAGGCTGATGACGTTCGTGGCTGCAGACTCGTCGGTTTCTCCCGGAGTTGCAATTCACTAACTTTTATACTTTAACATTTACTGACTTTAATGTTGAAACTGTTCAGTTGATCACTTGTAACTTGAAATTGTCTTAATGCGATATTATTTGCCTCAGCATTAGGCTTGAAGTTTGAATTTACTGGGTTGACGTTTATACAAAAATGTTATTTTAATGTTTACCTTCGATCACATCGGCACTGTCTCGCTGAAATTATACTATGTTGCGTGCACAAGGCTTCACGGTTCGCGAGGCAGGTCTCACTGCTCTGAGAAAACTCCGACTGATGAAGTTTGGCTGGTAGCCTGACGTTTTATACCCTCTGACATCGTTTTCCCTCCAAAGAATCTGATTGGTTGGTTTCGTACACGTGATAGCTAATTTTAGACATTCTGTCATTTCTAAAGCCCGCGAAACGACTTTCTTTCTGCACGTAGGCCCATGCTTTTCTAGGAATCACTGAAAACTAGTCTGGCTGACTGGTTTTGTAGCGTTATCACAATGACTGGTTCACTTGTTATTACGTGGTGACATCACAATTTAGGTAAGGTCACATACTTTTTATATGGATTCACTCACTTTCTTGATATAATTGCACATTGTTAAACTTATTTGATTGCTCGTTATATTTTTGTCTATATTTTGATTGCTGTTGAATTTTAAAGATTGTAAGTTTACATAATGATTCTAATTAATTACTTTGTGTTCAGTTAACCTTGACTCTAAGAATGCCATGCTACAAGCTTGTTCATTCTTTAAACCTATTTCAAGCAAACATTATTATTTTTAAAGTTAATTTTCTAACCTAGATAGGCCAACTTGTTACAAACCATATATTGTCTCATGTTATTGTTATTGTTATTGTATATGTTATGTTACAATAGCTCATGTATATGCAATATTTTTACCTATTTGTATTGTTTCAACTTTAAAATTACATTTGAAAAAACATGTTATACCACATCAAAATTAGGTCAATCACAAAATGTTTTCCACATAAGTATAAGTTTGCGTTTATGCCATAATTTGGCAAAAGCATTACTCCATTCAAAGATGCACGCTTTTAATTGGCTACAAGTCCGAGTACGACACCTGCACCTGCGTTGCGGTAGGGTAGGTTAGGGTAGGTAGCAGGTACCTATAAAAGCTCATGGACCTCCTGCTGAGCCCATCAGTTCATCTTTAGATTTTGCCGGGTGCATTAGAAGGAAATTACGTTATCATGGAAATGGAAGGCGAGCGTTTAAACTCTGTGAATTATCACAATGGTGATGGGTTTTATTTTAGAAAAATTAGGGAAAAGGTGACAGTGGAAGGGAGAATAGTGTATGTGCGTTGTGTTGTTGATGGGTGTAAGGGTTCAGGAAAAGTTAATAAGGATATAGCTCCTGAAATGCGAGTGGTCCAAGTGTTGACCGAACACAACGGCCATGAAGCAGATGTAATGCGAGGGAAAAAGCTTGAGTTGCTGGCAATAATGAAGAGAAAGAGAGTATTGGAAGACACAAAATCACGAATTTAAAACTAAAGATAATTTTTTCCAACAGAGTATTATGAGCGATACCTAATAATTTCTTTGAGGCATGAAACGTCACCTTTATCTCAAATATGAAATTTTTGAAATAGTATTAAACTCCTCATGTGACAAACACATTCAATTAAATAACATTCAATTCAATGCGATTTTCATTAGCAAATTTGCTGCTTAAAATAATATTAGATAATTTACAATATTTTATTTTTATATGAATGTTTTAAAGTGACTTTTCCAGTTTGACTGGAAAAGTTTGACATTTCTGTTTTTACTTTTGTGAAGTAAAAGTTATTCCACTTTTCCGAGAAGTCTGCCAAGTAGATTGCCGCAATTCTTGGAACTTAGTGTATTTCTTTAAAAATTACCGAGAAGTCTACCAAGTAGTACTTAAAAAGGAATAACGTCAACTCTGAGTTGGCGTTCTTCCACTTTCTTAAGAAATATTCTAAGTCCTAAAACCGGAGCAACGCCAACTAGGAGTTGACTTTATTCCGGTGGAAGAACGTCAACTCACAGTTGGCGTTATTCCACTTTTACGAGAATTCTTCTAAGTGCTAAAACCGGAATAAAGTCAATTCCCAGTTGGCGTTATTCCGGTGGAATAACGTCAACTCAGAGTTGGCGTTATTCCACTTGTAAATTTGGTAAAGTACTTTTACCGGAACAACGCCAACTCCGAGTTGACATTATTCCGGTTCATGAAAAGCCCATGTCACACAAGGGAGTTGGCGTTATTCCAGTTGGCGCTATTCAGCGGACAGGTCATCGGGAACCGGTTACTCGGCGTTAAAACTCGCAAGAGGTTCAAACCCGACTGGCCGATGTGGATAATGAGTTAATCTGGTCGGGAATGTCACATGTACTCAATGGAATGCAATTGCAACTTATGTGACATTCGAACTTGTTTGTGTGCATCTGCCAGGGATTCTTGTTTGGTAAGTGTTATATACTGTACTTTGTAATCACCGTAATGGAGAATAATTAGTGTTTGCTTTCTATGTAAGATGATAACCTGAGATGTATCAATGTGAGGTGCTCAGATGTTAACAAGTGTGTTTTTTATGTCATTATGATAAAAGTATGTAAAATAACTCATCGACTAAGATTCTTTAGTGCATAGTGTCTTGTTTAGGAACTCTTTAGTTGAGAATGTTCGCTATTTTTACTCTAGATTTGCGGATGTCATATTGTTTATTTTAGTCAATCAGATAAGTATTTTGGTGAGAACATTCCTGTTAGAGCACGCGCCAAATAAACAAGACACTCCACCACCTGGACGGAAGGTCTGAAAGTGTTTTTTTTAGGAATCCTCAAGGTTACACAAGGTCAACATTAGACTGTGTGTTTGTTTGACATTTGCCCTTTTTGGACAACCCCTTAAGAAGTTTGATTCACGTTTGATATGTATAGGTATTGATAGGCTAACGGTGGCCAAATCGGTAAATAGGCATACTGACTGAAAAAGGCTTTTAGTCATCTATTTTAAGTACTGAATTAAATGTTACACTGACCTTACACTTTCCTTACTGCACTTGTGCATTGCCTGTCACACAACCACTTATCATAGCATCTTTTACCACAGCGTTTTTTGTTCAAAACAAAACGTTGTAATTGCCAATTCATCTTCGCCGCCAATCAAATGAAACAACAGTATTCTTCCAACTCGGCCAATAAATTTCCCACGCCCACCGGCCTCTCTTGAACCCATCGCAAGTGTGATATTTCACATCCAATGCAGCAACTTCTGAACTATTGTTTACTGCTCGAACATGGGATCGCTGTTGCATGATAAATGAACCAATAAACTCATGTACCGAACACAGATCTTGTCGCTTGATACGTGGAATGGCATAAAGCAGTGAGCTCTCGTGTGTGGACTTTTCCGAGTCTATAGTAGTTCAGCCGTTAGGACTGCCTTCGGTAACGTGACTCGCACGGTTCTTCAAAGTGTTTTATTAGTTTCTCTTCACGCTAACATATTAAAAAAGTAGCACTCATTTCAAACTTAATGTATTATACATCATAAACCTTTGGTACGACCTGAAAGGGTTAAAAAAAACGCGAATCCCGATTCCCGATTTCCCGATTAATTTGGTATTTAACACTTTAAATTTGTAAAAGAGGGAGAATGTACTACTATGTGTTAGTACAAAAAATTATTTTAGTGAACAAAACACTCATATATGGTAGTACCGAACGCTAGTACGCCTAAAGTTAACCTTTCAATGTATAGATACAAAATATAGTTACAACTTTACTGAAGAGAACCTAAAATAACATACATTCTGGCGACTATTATGCATTAAAATGATCACTTCGTAAGTTTGAAATTAGTCCCATATTTCCCAGCATGCCTCGCGGCACGTTTTCAAGGTCATCCCTACAGTTGTCGCGAGAGTCCCGATTGACTGAGCTGTATTGGCTGTACTTGGACACTCTCAGCTACATTAGCACATGGTATTATATTAGAAGTCGGTGAGGAGTATTTAAATTCCGATTAATCGCGGCTGATCGGGAATTAGCCACGCTATTGGAAACATGTTTTATTCGAGTGAGAAGAGCGGATCTAATGACGACGTTGTGCGACTTATAGGCCGTGGAAACTGACTTTACTTACACAAAACTGTCTTGCTTTTGGATTGAGCTTGGGGGAAAAAAGTTTGTATTTCGAAGATGGCTTCCGGGAATAGATGATAATTTTCAATGAATTTAATTTGTACTCTTTGTTTGAGTATCTTACATAAAGTCCTATCCAAAAATTAGATTATTTGAGATATTTTAATGGAGTGATTTCTTTTTGAAGAATTGCCCATGATGATTATTTTCTGCCAGATTTTCCGATTACAGTCTCTAATGGTCAGTATCCGCTTATACAATATGCATTATAGAAATGCTCGTATACCAGAGGCCAGATTCACAAAAGTGTATGCCGCTAAAGCAATATAATTATTAATATCTCTATTACTAAGCTATTACGATGCTATTACCAAGATAGAAATTATCAATTTTTAATTGTGAATGAGAATATGCGCAATTACAATCATCAAGTAATACCGGTATAATATAATTTATTTCTGATCTTCGCCTGAAGAAGCTAGGAGACCATCTGGTGCAAATGGTCAGCAAATGGCCCTCTTCAGGGCAACCGAAGCACATCAGCAGATACAATCGAGTCCAGGCATCCACTAAAAGTTACTTTAAGATTATGTCTTCTACAGTGAAGTTATACTGATGTTAGTCCGATCATCCCTTTTAAGGGTCAATCAAGAAATCATCACATTTCATCGGCTCTGAAAATCTACGAGTGATTAGCAATTTATCCGTTGCTATCTCTTCATGTATCAAAGAAATATTACCAAAGTTAAATGGTGCTGGATTAAGGTAGAACCACCATAACCTCAATGTTTCCGATTTACTTGAAATTTTGGTGACTTATTGATAATCATGCAATAGTCAATCCATGAAAAAATGAAACACTTCTTATGTCCAGTTTCTGAGATAAATTGATTTGTCTCCCCCATGTTATTTTATGGCGGAAAAGGAAAATCGTGTCATTTTTAAGCTAAAATGAAGATCTTTTTTTTTGTCTCGATAGATTTGAGCAAAAAACTTTTTTTATGGTAGACATATGGACATACTATCAAGAAAAAAATTGAAAACAATACCAACGTGTGCTATTTTAAATGATATATACCAAATTCGAAATAATTTTCCTATACCTCCCATGTTAAAATTTTGTTCATCCTCTGATAACATAAAATTGAAAACTCATTGTTGGACTGGAGTTGCAAACTACAGAACATTAAATGAGTCTGTTGTACTTAAATATAGTTGAAATGTAGGGAAACGTTTTTTGAACTTGTAATTTCAAGAATAATTTTTTTTTGTATATGTCGATCGATTGCTCTACCTTAACTAACTTTTGGATTAAATTCAACTGTTTCATTCATTTGGAGCTAACTGATTAGCTGTGCCGTCAATTTAGTTGAATATTTAGTTAATCTGGCTTAGATTAACTATGGTAATACCGGCCCTAAAGCAATTAATATAGACCAATTTCACAAGCAAACATATGTGTTGTTCTAATAGACTATTAATGTTTTTATAACATTTCCCCGTAATATCACATATCAAGTATTATAAAATTACCCGTATTATAAATTTTTTATAATTTTTATAACTGTAATAACATTTCTTATACAAAATAATGCACTCAAAATACTAAAATCTTATGTGTGTGTACATATACTCTCTTCTCTCCATACATGATGCATATTTAACATAACTCACATAAATGCACTCTCTGCAGTGCAATAAAGATCAAGATACACTTCATCATGATCATTCCTCTCACAGCCTCCAGCTAGAATGCAAACAGAGCCACGATTCGTTCAGGCTCTGTCAGGAAGCGAGCGTGTCATTCTCATCCTTATTTTATTGTACAGTTCAATAGATCAATTGATTAAAGCGTAGCCACAAGCAATAATTGCTTAGCTTACCAATTGAACGCTTAAATTACCAAGACTTATTCAAATCATCGAACGTTTTAGAATTATTCAATTTACGGCACAAGAACCGAAAAGTCGTGTTGTTGTTACTTTTATGATTATTTATTTATGTCATGCGATTTTATAGCCGGAATGGTGATTGGATTGAAATCAACGGGAAAATTGGATGGTAAACAGGAAATGTACATGTTTTTTTTTTAATGAGAAATGCAGTTCATAAAACCCATTATATATTACTTTACAACTGGGTGTAACAAGTTGGCCTATCTAGGTTAGAAAATTAACTTTAAAAATAATAATAATGTTTGCTTGAAATAGGTTTAAAGAATGAACAAGCTTGTAGCATGGCATTCTTAGAGTCAAGGTTAACTGAACACAAAGTAATTAATTAGAATCATTATGTAAACTTACAATCTTAAAATTCAACAGCAATCAAAATATAGACAAAAATATAACGAGCAATCAAATAAGTTTAACAATGTGCAATTATATCAAGAAAGTGAGTGAATCCATATAAAAAGTATGTGACCTTATCTAAATTGTGATGTCACCACGTAATAACAAGTGAACCAGTCATTGTGATAACGCTACAAAACCAGTCAGCCAGACTAGTTTTCAGTGATTCCAAGAAAAGCATGGGCCTACGTGCAGAAAGAAAGTCGTTTCGCGGGCTTTAGAAATGACAGAATGCCTAAAAATAGCTACCACGTGTACGAAACCAACCAATCATATTCTTTGGCGGTAAACCGAGGTGAGAGGGTATAAAACGTCAAGCTACCAGCCAAACTTCATCAGTCGGATTTTTCTCAGAGCAGTGAGACCTGCCTCGCGAACCGTGAAGCCTTGTGCACGCAACATAGTATAATTTCAGCGAGACAGTGCCGATGTGATCGAAGGTAAACATTAAAATAACATTTTTGTATAAACGTCAACCCAGTAAATTCAAACTTCAAGCCTAATGCTGAGGCAAATAATATCGCATTAAGACAATTTCAAGTAACAAGTGATCAACTGAACAGTTTCAACATTAAAGTCAGTAAATGTTAAAGTATAAAAGTTAGTGAATTGCAACTCCGGGAGAAACCGACGAGTCTGCAGCCACGAACGTCATCAGCCTGAGCCAACTTGATCCAACTGCTCGAGGAGGTCACTCCTTGTGCACGGACTGCTGGACGTCCTGGTAACCAAGGGGTTATTAGACAACATCATCGCATCGCAGCTGAAGGAGGTGACATATCCAGTCATTTCATTCTGCTGGTGGACTGGAGTTCACGGGACACACTACGCAAGAGTCAACGCCATCCACTTGTTTACGCGGAAGTAAACAAACCAGACGACATCATCACTACTGCCGACGTATCGAACGTAATATTGTTTCATAATTTTTGATTGCTCTTTTCACATCAATGAACATTTATTTTCTCTGTAATAAACAAATTATAATATTGCTGATTCTTTGTGTTCTACCCTCTGAGCCAAATCCCGCAGGTTTCATGGGTTTTATGAAAAACTTTCAGTGGAGTCAGTTTTATTTAACTCTCACATTCGGAGCTCTCGCCCGGCTAATCAAAATTCCCGGGGTTGAGCCCCCGATATTTCAAAATAATCCCTTCATCCCGGGCTATTATATTTTAACAATCGGGGTTGTTGACAGCATTTCTGTTGTACTGCATATTATATTTATTTGTGATTTATTATTATTTATCATATTTATATGACATTATTACCAATCGGCAAAGTATATTATTTGTGAAGCTGCAGCCATAGTTTTATGTAAAATCTTTGCTGAAAGCCATTTTAACTTTTTAAGAGTTACAAAAAAATCCTAAAATGTAACAACATTAAAAAAATTATTTCAAATTATCGAAATTCTCAAAAAAAATAAACAATATCAATTTAGAAAATTACAATTCAATCTCATACTCCTGTCCTTCTATAATTTAGATATTGTCGTGGGCAGTTTGTCGAGATCCCGTAAGCAAACGGATTATAATAAAGTTTCATCATCCAACAAGCTTGTACGACTAAACGAAGACGCTTCATTCTTATGCGACTACTTGATGAGAAACATGTTGTATCTAGCTTTCTCTCTGCTGTCAATGTTCACATCTTATGTCAACACTTCAAAATCTCTCTGATACGCCGACAAGACATTGACAAGACAACATAACCTCACTTACATGGAAACACGATATTAATTAACAATCACGTCATTAGCGTTGTCAATGTATGTGATGATATGAAAGAAATGCCGAAACTTAACGAGGATTGTAGTGGTTTTGTAATGAGTGTGCAATTAACTTTTTAAATTAACGTTTAAATAGTTATGCCGGGGACAATGTAAATAAACGTTCCAACTTTCAAACAGACAGATTTCACGGCTTTCTGTAAGAATGCGTTTTATCCAAGAAGCCATGATGCAAGCATTCTAAAATTTGAAAAGAAAATTCGATTTTTTTCTAAATTGTTGGAATCATGATTATAAACCTTGGCATTATCATTTTCAATGTATGTGATGTTATGAGAGAAATTCCGAAATTGCAATGTAAACGTTCCAAATTTCAAACTGACAGATTTCACGGCTTTCTGTATGAAACACAATATTTTATCCAAGAAGCCATGATGCAAGCATTCTAAAATTTGAAAAGAAAATTCGTTTTTTTTCTAAATTGTTGGAATCATGATTATAAACCTTGGCATTATCATTTTCAATGTATGTGATGTTATGAGAGAAATTCCGAAATTGCAATGTAAACGTTCCAAATTTCAAACTGACAGATTTCACGGCTTTTTGTATGAAACACAATATTTTATCCAAGAAGTCATGATGCAAACATTCTAAAATTTGAAAAGTCACTTCGATTTTTTAAATTCGTTGGAATCATGGTTATCAACATTGTCATTCGCATTGTCAATATTATGATATGAAAAAATTAGAGATTGTGTGCAATTAATTAACTTTAGCAATAAGGCTATCAATCTATCAATAGCTAATAAGTATGATAAAAAAATATGACTTTCAAACTAAAAAAACGAATACCTACTCAAGATTACATGGCTTTTCGTATGAGCACATCCCAGAAGACAAAATGCAAACATTCTAAAAATTTTAATTTTTTCATGACCAACCGATGGTATGTTTGTCTTGCTATTTATAAGGAAATGAAAAACAGTAAGCAATAAAAGTGTCCATATATATAAAAGTATGTTGATTGGTAAAGCACAGTTATTGCGAAATGAACTGTGTAATAAAACATATTAATTAGTGTTCACGTTTCATCTGATTTGTCACGTAGCATCTGCAGCAAGCAATTACAGACATTCCTTGCAATAAACTGTATTTACCCCGGACATTTCTCTTCATCTGAATTACCATCAGATTAATACTCTCTTGTGTATCACATTTCCAGTATAACTTTGTCACGCGAAAACTATTTTGTTATAAATATAAATACAATGACAATCAGTCACGATTGTTTTTTTCTCTGGAACTAAGAAGTAACGGTATATTAGGATTCACTTGAAGTTGCCTCGATCAATCATGTGGAATACTCATCTATTACGAGGCAATATTTATATTAGGACATAAAAATTATTTTATAGTTAGTATTAATAGTGTGTTCATTTTATTACTACTTCACACCTTTTTCTGACCTCTTTCACATCGCTTTTATGTCTTAATTAGTTATATTGCTTTTTATTGAAAAAAAAAAAGAATTATATGTTTCAAAATAGAGTTCTTGTGCCCATAAAACTCGTAATTATTCATTGAAATGACTTGTTTGAAACGGAGAATGCAGTTGTCATTTGTTTACTTATAATTGCTATTGATTAAGGGAGCGTCACTATATGCTACATAGTACTCCTACGCCCCTTTCTCTTTGTTTGTGTTAGTTTTCTGTAGGCAATACCCAAAATACCTTTCAACCATTCTATGTGAAATTTTGCACGCACACTAATGTCATAAGAGTTTTTGAAAGAGTTCCTGTGATTGGTTGTAAATTTAAATTGGAACAGTTTGACCGATCAACTTAAAAATGTGTATGATCATTAGGATTAACATTTTATGTGTTTTTGATAATTTTGGGACAAATCTGTCAAGAACGTCAAGAGTAAATGACATTTAATGCATGTTTTGAAATATTGAAAAATTTATTCAATAAATTCAAAGACAAAATTATCACTGCTTTTGACGCATTCTATCAGATTTTATTCCTTTATTTCCAAGGTCTATAAAACAGCAACGTATAAACACTAATTAAGCGAGCGGAGCGAGCGTCTCCACTTGAAACTTATGGCTCGAATCTCTGTTTTTGTGTGTATTTGTGCATTTGGCGTCTCCTGCCAAACGAAGTAATGGATCAGGCCAATTTTTACACACAACTTAAATTACTATTCTCGTTATGGTCAAAATGATTTTCAGCAAGTTCGCTCCATTGGTTGCATCGGAAACTTGATGTGTAGTTATAGTTAGCTTGGCAATGGGGATGAAGGAAACTCTGTGTATATAACTGCAATAGTTTGACTGATCATCACCAAATTTTGCAAGGTCATGTGTACCAGCATTATAAGTGATTTTTTACAAATCTGTAATGAGCTTCAAGAGTAATAGAGATTTTACTGACATTTGTATACTTAATTTAAAACGGCCTATAGCCACACAACCATTTGACCTATCAAATGGTCTTCGATTAATCTGATCAATCAAACTCATATTTTGCATGGTCGTTCAGACCAACATTGTCTCTTATTTTACAAATTTTCAGCCCTACCAGTCAAGAACATAGATGCACTTATTGACAGTTTTAATAACTGTCAGAAATGACATTTCAAAACAGAAATTCCACTGCATTCTGGGTTGCTCTATGTAGCAAAGCAAAGTTTATAGATGGCTATTCTCAATATCAATGTAAGACAGATTCTTTTCTTAGTGGATCATATTGCAATACATAATGTAGTCAAAATGTAATGTAGGTATTTCATATACATAGGTATAGGTATACCTTATCTAAAATAATTTATTTTACGATATGGATTGTGTTTCACAGTTATGAAAACAACGTTTTGACTAGATAGCATCATATTTTACACATTTCCAGCCCAATCGGTCAAGAATTTACAGACTTATTGCTGTTTTAAGTGTTTGAATATCTGCCCAAAGAGATTGATGGAAAAATATCAGTACAATAATCTGTTATTTAATTGATCCAGAGTGTTTATGAAAAGTTGCAAGGAAAATTGGTAATAAATAATGTATAGTTAGTTATCTTTGATTGAATGGATCGTGCTATGATTGGCGATGTCGTGCGTGTCGGTGCTCGCTCATCAACGCGTTACACCGAGCGTTTTCCTAGTATTTATTCGCATGCAATACCAATGCTCGCTGATCAACGCGTTCGCACTGAGCGTTTTTCTATTGTAAACTAGGTTTTTTAAATATTTATCTGTGTCAGCTTTAGGCTGCAAACACACGGGGCGTTTTTTTCCACGCCAGACGCGGCGTGGAAAAAAACGCGACGTTTTTCTTGGTCGAACACACGGGGCATGAAAAAACACGCGACGTTTTTCCTTTGTCGCGTCTGGCCGGCGTTGAAAAAAACGCCGCGTGTAAAATCCGCCTCGTCTGTTCGCTCCCATAAGACTCAATGCTTCGCATCTTCTCGGCGTCTCGCCGGCGTTCGAACGCTTCGGCTGGGCGTGCAAAAAAACGCTCCGTTTGCAGCCTTAACAAAGCTTGCTTATACAGACATATAAAAGCATATAAATAAACTATTCAAAGACGCTTTGAAACTTTTATGTAACGAACTAATAAAAGTAATTGATAAACAATGACAATTCTTATAGTAATTGATTTGTCCTCGATGCCAATGTTAAGCGATGATCCAGTCTGAAGAACGTACTAATAAAATACTTTTTACAGTTTGCGGTGTAAAATCACACCTTTAAAACTGATGTAATTCCGTATGAGAGGTTATATTGAACGCAGACAATATAATTTTATTGATTCGGAGTATGTGAAGTGATTCACCATTCAATGGATTTATCCTTTATGTTTATTTTTACTTACACTATAGTTGAGAGTTCTTGAGTTTTTTATTCTTCATCAATAATTATTTATTCCCCATCAATGAATGAATTTTTCCAGTGTTTTAAAGTTCAAGATCCCAAAGATATGACCTATATGTATATTCTGTTTATCAAACTGTTTGTGTAACTTGTGAGAAAATTGTCAGCTTTTCTTTGTACTCAGCCCAGAGTGTATGACTATCAGCCGATCATTACAAAAAATACAAACATTTAACGAAAGCTTAATTATCGACAATTAATTTTTAATTACATTCCTGTCGATTTAAAAATATTTAATAATTCTCCGATAATTAAAGTCGTCATTAAGAACTGGTTAGTAGATTCTTTAGTTGTATGGTTTTCCTGTAGGTATGTTTTTTGGACGTTTAATTTAGATTTGCTGATTTTTTCTTAATATTTCATAAGTTGTTATTTCACATAATTGTGTTTATTGTGCATATTTCTACAGCCGAGCACTCTGAAGTGCTTTGCGGCATGTGTTTTTATTTGTTTTTATTTATTTTATTAAATAAATAAATAAATAAACAAAATATGTACACAATTATGATTGACAGTTTGAATAATGAGCTTTAACCAAACATCACAAAATCTTGAAATATTATCAGAATATTATGAAGACGTCCTGAATGAAAAATAATCACATTTCAATACAAATGAGTTTCTTCATTTTATTTTACTGTTCATTAATTAAACAGTGTCAAAAGTAGTTACTGTCGTGACCTGTACACTCTTCAAAATGATACATGAAACAATATCATTAACATAAAAAACAGAAGTGTTTAATAAAATTATGACAGATGAAAATACCTACTGTGCTGTGCCGGTGGTCCATACATCGGTGTAAATCATCTCTAACATCAACGATCATTGCTGACTCCATTTACTATGTGTCACGTCATGAATTCAATTTATAGCAACCGTCAAAGAGGTAAAAGATCCTGATTTTTAACTATAACGAGAGTTATTATTTAGAAATTACATGACCGACCCCCTGGATGGTTGCAAAGTGTCTTGTAAACTTGGATATCTAAGAGATTTCGTCGCCTTTTGACCGCACAAACCTGATTTCATTAATGCATCTTGAAGATGATTTTCAACTTATGACCTCAGGCTGGGTTATTAAATGGAAATGTAAAACATGATGAAGCGAACATTGATCATCATGAATTGATAAATCTGTTTCGTCATAAATGACTGATTAGAGAAATATTATGTTCGCAATGTCATGAATCATGACCGTTAGATGGAACATAATTTTGAACGCATCTTTTTTTTGCCCACTATTTAGATTTGTCTGATATTGTGCAATAATTAAGCGAGCGCAGAGACATTAAGCATACATATGGTGATATGATATAAAGAAAAAATACCAAACTTAATTAATTAGTATACATGTAATCAACACAGGCATGCTAAATTTTCCCACACTCATTGGCACAGCGATTTTTTTTCAGCGAATCCCATCGTCCTCTTTTATTTGAAGAGAAATCTGCACTTGAACATGTACAATAAAATAACCATTCTAAATTCTCTCCTAAATGAGTATTTTAACACCCACTCAACAATAAATCACTGTCATAAACTGACAATTTGTAGCATGCACGTGTAGCGAATAATAACAAGATAGATGGCTGAGGAAGGAGGAATAATCCGTCATAAAAATGTCTTTTATTGATGGAAAATCATGTAAAGGTAGGTTTGTTCAACCCTGCTAATCGTCAGCAAATATTTAACGCTCGTGTAAAAGGAGTTAGCAGAAGAATGACAAGTTTTTGTGGGCGGTGGAAGTCTACCTTTCAGCACAGTTTAGACTTTAGAAGACAGTGTTGGTATATAGATTCAGAAGCGTATTTTCTTTCTTTGAGATGATTCAGTTGTAAAAAAACAGACTGAAGAATTTCTCACGACATAACAAAGGAAAACTAAAGCACGGGAAATTTGACTTTTTTTTTTACAAAACGTTTCCGTATTTTTTATGAACGTATAAAAAAGTTAACATTATACGAAATTCATATTGATAATTAATTTTATTTATGGCATTCTAGCTGGTTTACCTTAAACGATTTTATATCGATTTTGAAAAAAAAATTAATATGAGTGCTAATATTGAATTATTAGCATCTTTCTCAAATTCGCTAAATAGTTTCTTGATTCCAAACATCAATTTCTAAGCAACCTTTGGCGAAGATCCCATGAATAATACGTTTTGTCAAATTGTATTCTATTCTATTTAATTTAATACTTTCTTTCTGAAATTGGATACTTCGCAAATTTCAATCTCTTCTCAATCTCAGTTACATAATAGTGCACTCGTCGAAAAAAAATACAACGTTAAATCACATCCTTAAAGTATGTCCACCTACATACCTTTAAGACTTTTATTACTTCGCTTACAAATCGCCATACATTTCTAAAACTAAAATAAATTACACAACACCAAATGATTGCACCTATACAGTACATACCGTTATGTTCTCTATGTAAGTATATTAAATCACTCTGCAGCCAAAGTTCAGTTTTACTATCGAGAATGATGGTGATAATAATGGTGTAATTTACTGCTATAAATTATTCCGCTCATCACGGAGTGCTGATTGGACTTGTCACGGATTACCTTAACAGTGTAAAGTGAGGAAAAACCAACTTCAACTTTATATTTCCGTCGTGAAGAAGATACTAGGATTGATTGGAGATAATGAATCTGTATTATAAATCTTAGAAACAACATCCATTGACGCGGAATGTAATAGCTTTTGTAATAATACTTTATCACCTACCTCTGTCTGAATTAGATTGTTGGAAATGTATTGCTATTTTCTGTTGTCAATTTTGTTGAATGTTGTTGCCATTTTTCTGTGTCTGAGTTAGCCAGGACTTACAAGGCGCTAATTTATATTTGTGGCTGGTAATTTAAAAAAAACGGTGTCATGATATTTATTGAGATTGAATGTTAGATTAACTGAAAAACATGAAAAAAATTTAAAGTGATTTCATTCCAAAAAAGATAGCGACATTACAAATTATAAAAAATGAAATAATTTTATTTTTATAAAATATTATAAAAATTCAAAAACGTAATGTTCTCAATTTATTTTAGCCTTCGAAAATAAGATAATTCAGACGAGAGACACGCTATAGAAATATATCTTATAAAAAGAAATGTTTATTCCTCTTATATAAATTGCCAGAACATCAAGACATTCCAGAATAGACAAAGGACAACTTTCATTTCAACCGTTTCATATCGAGACAGTCTTAAAAATGTATTGTGAATTGTGATAATGATTTGAAATACATACACGTTCAGAACTGTGGGTAATGTGGACTGCGAAGTGGTGCTCCTCACATGAGATATCACGGGAAGCAGGAGAGATCAACGCGCGGTAGAACAGGAAAGTCACTTCCACCGTCAACATTCATTCCAGAAGCCTTTAGTTCAAATATGTTCGTAGATAGACATTCATAGACATTAGACATTCTATTGTTGTTAAAACAATATGTTAAACCCAAAGCCACGTTGGTTTAATTCCTTCTACTGATCTTGAAGAACATTTCAAAAAGTATCTAAGTCACAAATTTAACAAATATATTTGAAGAGTGTACTCAAAGACACTTGATTTGCAACGAACATTAACATTTAATGGCGTCAATAAATATTGTTGAAAACACTGACTTCTGTTTCCTGAACACATAGTTGAGCTTTAAAAGTCGAATAAATACCACAAGTTTGCCTTACTTTAGAGGTTTTACTTCATTTCAATAATCAGCCGCTTTGTAGTTATTTCAATTCGAAATAGTAAGATTGGGTTACATGTGTGTAGTTAGTCAATAGCTGACTACACATCTTTAAATATCTCGCCATTTAGCAGTTGTTGCGGAAATATGACCAACTCCGGCGAAGTTTGTGAAGAAAAGAAGACATCATACTAGATCCTCTCTTTTCTTACCCTACAAATTAAAGTTTCATTTAGTTTGTTTTATTTTCAGATTTCGTATTAAAGCAATCCTGCAATTCAGCACACACTTCTCTTGACGTAATAAAGAAACCATTATCTCTCACAAGCGGTACAAATGAGTAGCTATTCACCATCTCTAGCGCCATCGGCAGAACCGTTCCACTTCCAAGTATTCACTTCTTTATATCAGCACGTTCCAAAACCCCCGTCGCATGCCCATTATCTTCCAAACACCCCACAGAGCGCATCCAATCCCAATATCCTAATTGATTATGTTGCGTTCGTAATTAAATACCATCACAAAGTGGGTGGGCAAAAATACTCTTCTCTCCGTTTTATGTCCACGTCAACGTCAAAGAAAGGTCAGGGATGGCGTCGAATGAAAGGCGTCTGTTGATCACACCGTCACGACGCCTGCCGACGTCTGAATCGTGTTGAAAGTTGATCTGATCAACTGTCATCTTCCATGGACCGCATGCTGGTAGGCGGCAAGACTTCTAAAAGCCATGGCTGGTCGTCTAAAGACGTGATCCACTACAATAGAAAGTCCGATTCGCAGGTTGTATAATATTTATTTAAATCGATAATCTGCCGTTACGATTTGATTGGATAACGGCGGGGGTTAGCGCTTCGGTGGTTGATAATAATAATAATTCATTTTAACGCGTTCATGTCTTTCAGTTTGTAATCAGACATCACTCAATGGTATGAAACGAGATAATAAAATAGTTTCGATCGTGCGTTTCGTATTCAAACTTCGTTTCCTTATGCTTCTTTGCATGATCATTAGGGGGGTCGTCAGCCGACTTGTAGTATTCTTTCTCGGGAGGATTTGTGTTTGGCCTTTGACCTCTCGAGCAGGTTCATTTTGTTCCATACCTAATTACACGCAATTGCGTCATACTCAGAAGTAATGTAGTGTTCGATATTTAATAGAGATGCTTATACTGAAGAAATAAATTTATATGCATTCCTCGATGATGTACAAATATGAGAACAATTTACTCGCACTTTCAAAATTGTAACTTGCAAGATATAGTGTTCCATTTTCTTGTGCTTACAAATGGAAATGGTTCTATGCTTATAAATATTGTATTGCCATGAGAGATTTTATATTCAATCCACACAAAGAGGCTCCGTTTCTTAGGAAATATGTTTTTTAAATTTTTAACAGCTCAAAGCATTGTATTTGTAAACATTACAAGTAATGGTAGGGGCGGATTACCCATTAGGCTAGAAAGGCTATAGCCTAGGGGCGCAAGCTTCCAGGGGGCGCCGCGGCGCCCCCTGGTATTTTTTGTTGTTGTAATTTGCATATCACACATTTTAAATTTATTTGAAATGGATGCCAAAATAGCTTCAAAATTGATTATTTTGCATCAAAACTCAAAAAATTCCCTGCGGGGCCAATGGAGATTCCATAAACAAATAAATAGTTAGAGATTATATTACATTTGTCTAAAGTTTCCCCAAGAATATTGCATTACAAATTTCTTTGAAAAGGATGCCAAAATTGCTTCAAATTCGATTCTTTTGTATCAAAAACTCAAAAAATTCCCTGCGGGGCCAATAGGGATTCTATAAAAGCAATAGTTACAGATTATATATCTGTATATCTGTAGGGATTTTCTAGATCCATGGTTTCTTTTTAGAATTTTAGGGGGGGGTGGGGAGGGGGGCGCCACGCTTGAATTAGCCTAGGGGTGCCAAAATCATTAATCCGCCCCTGAGTAATGGACCATCTTTATATGGATTCTATTCTATAACTCTCTCGTGCTAGTAGCAAAAAATACTCATTAATCAATTTAATTTAAGTCGCAGTAATTATAAAATAGCTGTCGTTATTTTAAACATTTTATTTTTTTATCTCTTTTTCGAAGATCATAAAAACAGTTGCAAAGTATCCAATCTACCTAATTACCTGACACCTCCCGTCTTCAAACCAACAAACAATCAATCACCCTCAATCATCCCGCTACCAAATCCTTCACATCTCCTCATTAGAATCATCCTCTTTTTCATCATCAAACGAGTGCAAAAGAAAAACAATACGCATATATGCACTCAACTAAAAGTTAAACATGAAACTCTAATAAATAAGACCATAGCCTTGTAAGGCATACTAATAGACTATGCAGAATCAGGTTTTAGGAGGTCCGAGATAATTGAGGGACGCGCCGATATGGCCATCAATAACCTAATTACATATTCGATCCACAATAACTCAACAGCAAGAAAATTTAGCGCCTTTGGGAATACGAACTGTGCATGAGGTCATTTAAGTGAAAGGTTCTTGTAATCTAAAATGACTCCAATGGTAATAATATGGTAATATCCTATTGATTACTCATATAATGAGTATCTTGCATCTTGCTACTGGACATGAAATTAACAATGTGTTTTGGTCAATTATAAAGAAGCAAACTTCAATATGCATAAAGTTTTAAGTATAGTTTATTAAAAACGTTTGATAAAACAAGTTTTTATAATATTATAAAATTATAGATGAGACCTTAGCCTTAATTCAGCATACCATATGGTTCTGTATGTGAGTTATGCATGGCTTAAGAGTGAGATGGAAAGATGGCCCATGGCGAGTGGCAATTATGTCAAATAGATATTGTTTCTTTCTCTTGAGAGATGATCAAGGAAGTGAGGATTTGGACAGGTTCAGGGGGCCAGGGGTTAGGTCAGAAAGTAAAGATGAGGCACAGCTGTTTAGAACTATAAAGGAACATCTCAATAAGTCAAAAACAAGTTGGGATTTAGTTGGAGATTTTTTAAGATAAGAGATTTTTTATCTTCTTGCTTTGCTTTTTTAAATTTTCATAATGAGTAATCAAAATGCATAAGATATTACAGCACCAACTAACCAGACTTTGGATTAATTATGGATGAAGTAATGAGAATGATCTAAAACCAATAAAAAATAGCGTATTTTCGAAAGCTGAATATAATCTTCTCTGTCCTCTTTTGTACGAATTTCATTAAAAAGTGTAAAAACTACTGGACTTCCTAAATTAGGCAAAGTTTTTGCTCCATTGAAATTCTGAAATAGCTTTCTACAAAATCATGCCAAAATAATTGTATTTCCGTTTTAATTTCTCACAAACTTAAAAAATGGTGGCCTCAAAAAGTAAGATATTCTATTAGTTGAAAGCTAACTTTTTATTAGTCTGTGATACTTTAATTTTACATCACAGCGCTGGGAAGCAATTTATGAATTAAGAAAAACTGTAAACCTATTTCTAATATCACTTTATCAAAATGACACTGAAGGTGATGACATTATCATATATTGTAGAAACTCTAGAATTATATATTACATTATCTTAATTGCTTAATTGCTATTTTGTCACTTTAAAGTCGATTTCCTTGAATTATGGCGCCATTAACTGAAAAAAAACTTGAATTATTATAAGACGAAAAAATATATTTAGGAGACAGAAATTAGTGTGTTTACAATTTTCGGACAATGTATGTTAGACATTTGATCTTAGTATTTGGTCTTGATTAGCAATAGGACTGTGTTATCCAGCCTTAATTCAACACAAACAAGGAAAAAATCCAAAGAAATACTTTTATAAAGAAATACAATGAAGTAATTGAGACTTAAAGATGAAAATAAATCAAGCAGCCTTCTTTTTTAATTAGTGTTTAACGTCGCACAGTTCTGCAACTAAATTAATGGCTATGAATGAATTATAACGATGTGGAGATCAAGGTGAAGTGCAATGATGAACGGGTGTGAAAGACTCGGTTATGGTCTATTAGCAGGGACCCTCCCATCATTTGCTCTCACTGAGGGATACCAAGATAAAAGTCTGTCAGGAATTACAGACCGGGGATCAAACTCGGAACCTCCGGGGTGCAAGTCAGCGCTATAGGGCAGTTGCATTACTCTGGTTGCTCAACATACATCAATCATGTTTATTTTGCCGAGGGACATACAATTCTTCAATATTAATCTATTTTAATTTAAACCCAGATGTGAAAGAAAGATATTAAAAAGGAATATAAGAACGGTCAGATAAAATAGGAAATTAAATCAAGTGATTACTTACCTTCTGAATGCATCTGTCCCCCAGCTAGATTTTTGTCAGCTGTCACGTCAGAATTACCATATTGCCTCAGTCAACATGATAATAGAACGTCAAAAATGAGGCATTAGTATTAATTTAGTATTTGGTTAAGGGCAGAGGAGCTGACCTGTAAATAACACTAAACAATTCTAAAATAACGAAATCACCCGTAGGCCTTTATCTAAAAAATCTGTCAAAATTTATTACGGGGGAGTGGACTCATTCATGACTTGTTTATCATCATTTTATACATAAACAATAATTACCAGTATTTTCTATAACGAGATAAGAGGAATTTTCGTTTACGCAATCCTAGTACAGTATTTACCGTTCGTTCAAACCAATCATTCGAAACAAATTTAGCACATAGTAATGACCCTATCGACTCGGCCTGAGGTGATATCCTTGGCAGTCTGATTACTGTTTTCGATTTTCGTCTAATTTAATGCATGTGTGGGCGCAACAAGAGTGCATCGAGTTTTCCATATTCCCACGCGCTGGCTAATGAGATAGTATTTGACAAGGTTATCGGCGATTCTATGTAATTAGGCTGCAGTGATACAGAGCATGATGCAGGGTCTACCAACATTACAGTGTGATTAGTAATGCATGGTGTTATCACTAGGGCTAGGATGCTTAGGACAGATCCTTTTTCAGTTTTTTGTTCAGACGTCTAAAAATGATATATAAATATGTTTCAAATGTTCCTGATTTCAAATATATGTGTTTCATTATGCTTGAAAATTCCTTTTTCTAATTTTTTTTTATGAATTCAGTCCTTTTTGGCTATTTTAAGGTATTTTTGTCCTTTTTTTAAATTATTGGGGAAAATAATATGAAATGCTTGTTGCAGGTTACAACAATTTTATGAATTGTGGTCTAGAGTCCATAATTCATAAAATGTCCATCCTTAATTTTAATATATTATTCCAAGTCCAACTCCTTAACCGATAAATCGAATAATATGTTGACGAATATTAAATAACATAAAATTTCATTGGTCCCTTTCGGGATTTTGTCATCCTTTTTTTAATAGTTTTAAGGTACTATTTGCCTGCCTTTTTAGAACTATTCATAGGTCCTTAACATCCTAGCCATAGTTATCATACGACAAGAGTATATCAACTTTCCTATATTCCCATGTCCTGGCTAACGAGAGAGTATTTGATAATGCTTAATTAATTTTTAATAGCTCCATAAAATACCACCTAAAGTACACTTTTAAAACACGTGAGTGATATTTGAAGTAAATTGGGTCCAAACGATCCAACGGATCATATTTTGCGAGGTTTGTTGCAAAACAAGTGATTATTTAATAAGGCACCGAGCAAAATGAAAAACCGTCTATTAAAATGCGATTAAACTGATGATGTGAACATCCTGTGGGAAAGATACTCAGAAACTGAACATTACTTCACTCTCACTTAGCTCCAACAGCCAAGAACATTTCAAATTCATTCGATTTGGGGTGGAAATGTGAGCATTGACAATATCTTTGTTCCAATCCGAGCCATGACCCTCGTATTGTGATACACTTTTCCTAATGCGACTGATATTATGATGATAATAGGGAGATAACGATGATAGTTATAGGAAGAGTAAGCTGGTGCCCTATTAGTAGGGAACCTTCCCAACATTTGCCTCTCGACTGGGAGGAAACAGAGAAAAACCAAGAAGGTCAGCCGCGGGATCGAACCCGGGACCTCCAGAATACAAGACCAGAGCCTGAGCTCCATTCGTACAATCAACTTTTCTTATCGTGTTTGGGGTTGTCGTGGTCATGCCCGGACCTTAGCCCGGACCGTATCGTGTTGGGGGTTGACACGGTCATGCCTCACTGCCCCGGACCTAAGGGTTGACATGGTCATGCCTGGACCTTAGCCCGGACCGTATCGTGTTGGGGGCTGACATGGTCATGCCTCACTGCCCCGGACCTTAGGGTTGTCATGGTCATGCCTCACTGGCCCAGACCTAAGGGTTGACATGGTCATGCCTGGACCTTAGCCCGGACCGTATCGTGTTGGGGGCTGACATGGTCATGCCTCACTGCCCCGGACCTTAGGGTTGACATGGTCATGCCCCACTGGCCCGGAGCGTCGTATGAAATGTCCGTTGCATCTCCATATCATCTCCTCTTCACGCATCAGTACTGTTAGGCGCCTCGAGATCATCACGATCCAGCGAGAGCGGTCCAAGGACGGGAGAGCTTGAGATACTTTTTATTGAGAAAAAAATAATATTATGTTTGTGATAGTGTTCTGGTTTTACAGCCAAGAATACCTGTTGCTTTAAATTAGACGAAAACAATCATGGTCGTGAAAAGTGCAGTTTTTTAGGCCTTCGATTGCATAGCCTTATAAGGCCCGGTTTATTAACAATATCGACAAAGTCTTGGGGTCATCCTATCATCCTATATCATCTACAACTATCAATCATCCTATATCATCTACATCTATCAATCATCCTGTAGTATCATATCATCCCAAGAAAAGTAAAGCTCGTGTTCATTGCTTGTTGACATAGTAATAATTGCAAACTGCTCCTAACTTTATCCGTAACCCACGTATTGAAATCCCGGTCTGAAATTTACTTCAGTTAATGTAAGGTAATTAATCTCTTCTATTTTAAAATAATACGTACGTACTCAAATGATAGCAACCACAAGGATGAATAATCATTTCCTTCTACATTTAGTAGGAGTCAATGAAATAGGAGCAGACAACCAATCGAGAAGAAACTTCGAGCTTTTTCTGCACCATTTCGCTGATTTCCTCCAATATTATCTACGTGTGTAACGGTACGATTACGCACTAACTAAAATGTTAAATTTTGAGTAGCTAATATTTGTTCAGGTTTCTTTTAGAAGTGTCATAATCATAACGTTACTGTCTCAAATACCTAGTGTATGAAGGTGAGGAACTTACGTTGTACGAGTGTGCATACTCTTTTCTTCATAATTGATTATTATTTAATTGGAAAACGTCATCGCTATGGTTGTTAAAATAAGACGTCAGAAAGTTTCAGATGATTCTGATTAAATAAATCCATTGACCATGTGCCGATAAAAGAATCCATTCAACCAGAACATCCTTTCGTAGAAATAGATTTATAATAGTCGTAGATCAATATTTAAAAAAAATAATGCTTTGATAAAATAACAATCTCGACAGTTTTATGTAAATCGTTTGATTATTAAAATAGATTATAAAGAGTTGCATTTACATGATTGTTCATGACTGCAAGCATCTATTGATACACGACGGTAAATGCACTACGCAATAATAACCCAAGAATATATACGTACCATGATTTCATATTATTACACCGATCATTATTTACCAATTTAATTATGTTCGTACCCAATTAATTGCGTAGGTATATTGAATTCTGAAAATACTGAACCAATTATTAAGTTAACAAGTACCACCCAAAGAAGGTGTGAACATATAACACGTTCTATTCTTATACACCGAGTGTAGTTATTAAATCGAGCCCGGTATGTAGAGGTGATTAAACGAAGAGGTAGTGCGCGTATGAGCCGATGGAATCAGTTTTAATTAGTGGGTGTGATTCAGGTGTTGATGTGTAATAACATCTGTGTGTAGTTTGAAGTGTTGCCTGATTCTGCGGCGTGGAATGTGGCGTGTGTAGGGGCTATCAGGAGTGAAGAGAGTTTGACTAATTGCATCATAGTTATGTTAGAAATAGTTCCAGTGAAATATTCGTTGGGAATAACACTCGGTATGAATATATTTCTGTTTTTAATGGAAATTGCCCCCCCCCCCCCCCCCAAACACTAGAAACAAGCCATGACATGATTTTGTGAATTTTTTTTTATCGATTATTATGTTGTTTCTTCAATTACAAAAAAAAATCGATTATAAAAAATAACCACAATTAATTACTTATTAACCATTTCAGCGGAATGTTAAACGTGTTCCGAATCAATTTTGAAGGTAAAAATTCTAATTAAAGTCATTATTTGAAAACCTAAATGATTCAGCATGTGTACCATGCCAGCTGAATTGGTTAATAATTGTTTATTTTGCATAAACTATATAAGCAATCTCTTGTAAACTCCAGCAATTTTCTCTTTTCATTGAATAGCAATTAATTGATATTGCCAGAACTTTGAACCTTGAATTGATTGTAAATACCTACATTCCTTAAATTCAAGGGCGTATCCAGGATGTTTCTTTTTTTTTTGGGGGGGGGGGGGGCGAGGCCGGACATTACTAATAATTTGTAAAAATCACAGTAAAAAACCGGGGGTTAGGGGGGCGCAGCCCCCTAGAAAAATGTAGATCAAGCTCATTCGTTTAGGTGCAATTTTGAATCGCAGTGTACAGCTATTTTTGGAAATATAAATTACAGAATATCCAAAACCAGTTTCATTGTCTGTTTGTAGGACATATCTGCCAGAGGGAAAGGCAATATCAGTGAAGGGTCCAACAATAAGTTTAACTATAGACTGCGGTTATTGGAAGTGTTAGGGTAGTATAACTGGTTTAGTAGCTTGACATGAAACTGATTATCCTACGAGGCTTTGATATGCTAACGGCACGCGCTCGGTTCTTCCAAGATTAATTTAGATTTTTTTTTCACATAAACAGAATTTAAAAAATCAAGGGGTATTGCACATTTCAACATCAATATATTAAATAATACCACACACTGGAATATAATACGACTTTACGATTTTACTACACGATTTTATTTTACGACAAATTTTGTGGTCAGAAAATAACGAAATCAAGTTCTGTCCTTAATGAGTTTGTGTCCGAGGTACATCCTGATGAGGTAAGCATGGAGATAGTACGCCGCCTTGCTGACCTGCACAGAGAGAGAGAGAGAGAGAGAGAGAGGGAGAGAGATTCAGTCAACAAATCAAATACCTATAGTCTCACTCGCTGGGAGGGGCCGACGATGGAATATCGGTTCCTGATTGGCCAACGCATCACCGCTAGGTATTCTACTCACCGCTCTGAACGTGCGCAGCGACAACGGTATCCCCATTCCGCGCAGCACAACGGGTTTCTCACTGCGCGCGATCATGATCATCATCGAGCGCTTGAATCCCTCGCTCGCTGTCAGCCACTCACTCGCGTACATGGAGAAGCCGATCTTGGAGCTCTGACAACACGGTACATGCAAAGTCGTTGGAAATTAAGACTTGAAAAGCAAGGATTGAACATTCAAAGCTTTGATTATCATCGATGTCGCTGAACACTCTTAGGGTGCATTCCGACACCTGTTAGTTCGTCTAACTTACTGGATTACAAACGGTGTTGTCCGAAAACTACTAAGGAGAGCGAAGTACTGAGCGATCTATCCATAACCAAAGAGTTTCTAGCAGGTTTTTTGCCATAACCTACTTAGAATCTACTGCCTGCCCACTGGAACCACTGAGGCTTTAGATTAGATTAGATTATTTTGTTGATCATAGGTGGAGGATATGGGGAGGGGGTTGACCTAACGGGCCCGATCCGGGGCAGTCCAGCACTGGTGGGAAGGCCAGGCCGGAATGGGGACGGACCGGGGGGTGTGAGGATTCGGGCCGGCGGAACCCGATTTCAGGGGGATCACCGTCTTGAGGGGGAAGGCCGGCCCGAGGGGAACCGCAAATTCAAGGGAGGGAGCTTGGTTACCCTGGCTGCTCTTTGTCTGGGCCTCACCACTGACCTGTCCGGCATGGGTAGCCCTTACACATGAGCATATGATCGCCGGCGGATCGCCAATGGATCATTGGCCAACACCAACCCCACCACCGCGAAAAGGTGGCAGCCGTCGGTGGGGCACTGAGGGTTTTCAGTTACTAACTGTACTGAAGGTACAGTTAGTCGAGACACATTCAGGGATTCATTTATTCAAAGTTCGTTTTTTTACATATATTTAAACGTGATGGATGATGATAAAAATGGATAAATGTTGTTTCTACGGCTAGCCAAGTCTAAGAGATCTGCTCTGGTGTGGTCGGTTACAAAGTAGCTAAATCGTGTGCAGCTTACCTCTGTCAAATTGTCCGCGAACCAAGACACGATGAGGCATTCAACAAGTAGCGAGTTTATGGCAGCGACGACGATGACTACCAAGAAGTCTAGAGTTTGATGCTGCGAACCCAAAAGCACGATCAACATCAATACCTCCGCTTCGCATCCAATCAAGTAGCAAGTGAGCGTGACCTTGAAGAGTTTTTAATCGATTTTATCAATATCTTTTACCACAGTGCAGTTGTTTATGAAATAATGCTTCGTACTCGTCTTCAGAACTGTTTAATGAAAGTTATTTCATAGTTTGGAATGGTGTATTAGTTGTATTTTGTCCTATAGAAGTTTAGTGTCATATTTTCACTCATTTTCATTTTCAATTGAAAAATTTCAATTTTTAATTTTCTTATTTTATTTTGTACTACAGACATTTAGTGCCTGAAAATTTGTAAAAATATGGCACCAACGTCTGTAGGACAAAATAAAACTAAAAGGCCATTCCAATCTATGAAATAGCTTTCTTTGAACAGCTCTGAAGATTAATACGAAGCTTTATTGCATAAACAATTACATTGGTAAAAGCCAAGGTGTCTATAGAAGTTGGTAGCAACCAACTCCTATAGACACCTTGGGTAAAAGCTTGATAAAAATCGCTTAAACTCTTCAAGGTCACGCTCACTGCTCCGCCGTCTTAATACTTGCAATTGTGCTGACGTAGAGCGCGCAAGTCCCGCAGGCGATAATGGTTAGTAATATACTCGCCAGAGTGAGATTGTAGACTTGCTGAATTCTCGCCGACACCCTGTGATAATAATATTCTAGTCAATTATATTTTCCATACAATGCATTTGGAACTCGAAGTCCTTCTAGAATAACGCTCTGCTCTGTGTAACGCGTAGATATGTTATAGGTAGGAGTTACTTCAGAACGTTAAATGTTGGAAGATTGAGGAGCCGTTTGCAACGGACCAGTTACTTTCATGCAAGAAACTAGTCACTTGAAAGCAACAAAAATATGGGAAAGAACGCTTCTTATAACGAAACTCTCTTCATAATCCATGAAATAAGGTGTAGATGCAAAATCTGCCATATAAAAAAAATATGAGTTAAGCACTTAGTTGTTTCCTCTATCTTCTAACTATAAACAATTTAGAGTGAAAGAAAAACATAATCCCTTTCAAAACATGTCTTGAAAATTGATTCGGCTGTCTATTTGTATAAAATACGACTGTTCTTCCTGATTTTCTTCGAAGTATTCAAAATGGAGATGGCTTGTTTTTCAATCTCCTAAATTATTAGCACTAAATGCACTAGCAAACAGACATCAGTCGATCGATCGGAGGCGGGCCAGGAAGGAACCTCACGAACCATAACCATACACCATACAACCATACCTCGGAACCATACACGCAGCCCATGGTGTAACTATCTCTAAGTAATTGTTGCATCATGCACGCAGCCCCTAAATTTACAACTCTATCTGAATATAATATGTCCGCGCATGCTCACTGTAAGAGTGTCTCGTGTTGCTGCACACACTGCTTTAGCTGCGCCTCCATTGCTCGGTTCACTTGTTCAAGTTGCGCATGTTCAGCGCATGCGCACAGTGCTCTGTTGTGAATGATCTTTCTCCTTGTCTCTTCTCTGCCAACATAATGTGTCAACGCTTTCTTGCATTGACAGATGACTACTTGTTGCTCTGCCTTCACTTGTTTCACGCAGGTGTCTCGTAGATGTTCCAGTCGGTATCTGTAAAGGAATCTTAGATACGAGAGCGCCCCCATCCACACTTTGTACCTCAGGAGTCAGGGGGCTTACGTAATATCCATTTAGACTTTGACTTGAGTGATGGAATACCACTGTTCTCCTAGTCCAATCCTCATCAATGGACTGCTACCTTGACGCGTTGGTGGGGCTTACGGGGCCTCCTCACATTACTAGTTGGTCCCAACTAAGTGCAGTCCAGGGTCGACCTATAGTCACATGCCCTCCCCAAATTCGCGGGCCCCTCGGGCCGGTCTCCCCCCTCAAGATGGTGATCACCCTGAAATTTCTCACCAGTTTCAGACTTCCCCGAATCGGGCCCGTTAGGTCGACCCCTCCCCAAATCCCCCACTTATAATCAATGTGCGCAATTTAACCTCGTAATAATCTAATCTAATCCTAGTCCAAGAATATAGTTCCGCAATTTTATTGACCGTCCAAATGACCGTATAATAGTGATTTGTGGATATTACGAAAACCTTCCAGAGGAAGATAGAAGAGCGGAAGTCTATTTCAATTATTCTTGAGGTTAGTTTAAAAAAGTACAGTGTAGGTACTTATTGCCATTCATGCATACAAAATCACTCCAAATACAATGAAACACTCCTCGTGTCTGGTTTTCGAGATAACCGCTAGTATTTTAGTTTTCTTTTACCTGAGTGCCTGGAACATGCAGGACGTGTACTCGAATGTGTAGACCAACTGGACGTCGTGAACGACCACGAAGTATACGTCGAGGACGACGAGGCAGCTGATGGTGATCAAGGTGATCTCAAACACCGGCGTGTAGGAGAAGTTGTACGGAAGCCAGCGTCTGAGACACACAACATTTCAATAGACAAATTTATTTGTTATTGTGTGCAATTGGGACAGGGCTAGTCAATACTAGGTCTACCCCGTGTTACTTCGTACAAGGGAGTGACGTCATCACAATTCCTTTTAGTACTTTTCAAGTGCTCCTTTTTTATATTTTGGTACTCAAATATGCCCATTCTACAATTTCATTTAAAACAAACTGACTAGACTTGGAAATTGCACCCTGAATCGCCAAGGTCATCAGCATTTTCAAATAAAATGGTCTTGAGCCGTTGTTACTATCATTCTGTAAATAAAGCAACACCACAACATCCCAAACATGAAACTGACCTGAATGGCAAGAGTCGAGTCTCAAGAGCACTACGAATCATGAAAGCGTAGGCTATTGCGAAAACTCCACAATATATTCGAGATGCCAACATGAAGCACGTATGCACGAAGAAATTTGTCTTCGAGACCAATCTTTCTGTGGTCTCATCAGTTATCATGACATTGCTTAGTTCTTCGATACTCTCGAATATTTGTTGCATATCTTCTTTATATACTGCAATTGTACATGCTTTAAAAGAGAGTAACAGGTAGAAGCAATGGATCATGATCACTTCACTCATTTGGTCAATGTCGTCGGAGACAATGTAAGCTCCCATTGCAGTGAAGAATACAGAGTAACAGGCGCGCAGAAGTTCAATGTAAGGAAACAAGATCCGAATGTAGTAGCTCCATGTTCGCTGCTCGTCAGAGACTCGCCACAAACCTGACAGAAGATCAGGATTGTAACATTGATTGAGAACAAGTTCGCAGTTAGTTGGATAAACGGGAAAGAAACACGCGTCAAAAACAACTTGAATAATGAAAGAAGCTAAAGCATACATCAGATCCTAAAGAGTAAAGAAGACTCTCGCTTCGATATTCGCCACTAACCTAACAGAAGAGGTGTTACATGACTGATTGAGAGAGTAACAGGCTCGCAGCAATTGAATGCGCGGGAACTGAACACGCAAGAAGTATTCTTAGGGACATGGAACTTTTGACAGAACTCGTTCAATATTTTATTGCTTCACGTGAAGGCTTAAAGGCTTATTATATATTTAGAGCCTTTTCAAATGCTTCAAGTTCATTTTTTCTGTAAATATTTTACGAGAATTATTGTTGTAACTTGTTTCTTTGATAAATAATTTCATAGAATTATTTTCTTCGAATTCAAAATACATGGATATGTCATGTCTCATTGTAATGTGTTTGAGCAACAGAACATTTATACATTGTGTACAAGCATTGCATATATTTTAAGTGAACCTGAACCCCTGTTCTTGAAATTGTTACCACTTCATAAGTTATGATTTTATGAAAAGTCATAATAATAACATTGTGTGAGATAGGACAAACCTCCTTTATGAAAACTTGGAGCTATGACGTGATAACTGTTTCGAGAATTGGGGCCCTGGGCGCTTCCATTTATGTCAAAAAGGTACGGAATATTGATCAGAAATTGAATGATACAGGGAAAGAACGCGTATAAGTCCATTTTTGGAGAAAATGAGATAGAGCTGTCATCTTGTAGTGAAGCTCTTTTGTAAGAGCTTTCAAAATATTTCCTCGATTTATTGAGCGAATATCGACACAATTTATTTAAATAAACATATAAAAAAGGAGTGTCAATACATAAGCATAGGACTTTTACTTTTCAGGCGCGTTTATCTTCGAATTGTATCTAAAGAACTTGCTTTGTTCTCACTCTGTACTTCAATTGAGCTTTGCCATGCATGAAGTAGCTCCTAGTGTCAGAATCTGTGCGAAGACGATTGTGTGAAGATAGCACTTACCGAAGTTGTAAAGAACGCGAACAAACGCCCCCGCAGTACGACGTTTGTCGATCTCTTCTCTGATTCGCTGGGTATCCATTGTCACCCACAAACAAGAACACATCCAGTACTACACGTCGCACTCTCAACACAACATGGCCAGGTTGTCCAACATTCGACACAAACGACGAAAAGTCGATTTATTTATTTATGTGTTTACTTTTATTGACCGTTTGTTGTTGGACTCGATACACTATTGCGCATTCTTACTCTCTGTGGGAAATTGTGCTACGAAGCCAAAGAGACTACCAAAATAGCGCCTCCACCAGTATTACGAAACTATCATTTTGCAACGTAGAATGGGGCACTTGCTTGGCGGTGCACCGAGTTTATGGGGGATCAGGCAAATCGACCATGAACAGAAACTTTTGATTTCCATCCATTCAAATAATCAAGTATGGACAAAGTACAGGAATTAAGGCCCTCAGTCCAGGAAATTGAGTATCTACCTACTGGCACTCATCTCTGTTACTGGATTACTTTTTTAAATGATCGTGAACATATTTTTATTCATAAGTCTATTATCATGGAAGTTCATTCAAATGTAATTTTTTAAATTTATAAAATACTTTAAATGCAATAATAGTTTTGAAGAAAGTGAGGGCTTGAATTATTTTTGATATTTAACTGCTTTTTAGGGATGCAATTTATGATCGACTACTTTTTGGCTCTTTTTGGTTCTTTTGGCACGGACCTCTCTTTTTGTTTGTTTGTTTGTTTTTCTGTTACTGACGATAGGTATATAGGTCACATATGTTGGTCACTAATGTTTTTGAAATCCGTTGATTGGTTCAAATTTTAATTTTTAAAACATATCTTCCGATTGGTTGGTCCGATTGTCTCAAATTTAACAAAGTTTCAGCCAAATCCCCCATTTGGTTAAAATTTTAAAAAGATCTTCCGATTGGTCGAAAATTGAGTTCGAATTTGGCACAGTCATCAAGCAGTGCATTATCTCATATTTTACACATTTTCAACCCAATTGGTTAAGTATTTACAGGCATGTTGCACATATCTGTGCTCGCTCACAACGCGTTACACTTAGCGTTTTCTTAGTATATAATTTTACCTCCACACGACAAAAAGTAGGATGCGACGGAGTATTAAAAAGCGATGCGGATAATACGATTAGCATAATTATAAGAAGCCTCAAGGCAGATCATTTCATTGTGAAATTCTTTGCTTTGAAACATATAAATTAGTTCTATCACATTTAATTGTGACGTCATTTTGATTTACCGTGACAAGGTGTGAGCTATCTTGGATACAGTGCTGTTTATTATAATTATAAATTATAATATATAGGAGAGTGATGCAGAGTATGATACAATACTTCCTTACGTACACAGTATTATTTTAAGAACCAAATATGGGCAGGACAAATGGGTATGATAATCAAAAATGTATTGTTGTCTGAGGTTTTGAAAATATTGTTAAACAATTTTTATGAAAGCAATAAGTATACTTTTAAAATTTTCATTTATTTGTAAAGTCAAGAGACATCAAATAAAATTTCAGAGAACTGTCGCTTGAATGCAAGTCCAGAACAATATGCTCAAGTAAGATTAAAAAAATACGTAAACTGCGTTTAGTGCTACAAAGTACCTATAGACTTGTGTCAATATAGAATCCTTTTGCATTCCGTTCCAAAATAAATTGGTTTATAGCAACCAAACACATCAAATTGTTCAACGCCTTCTACATTCCTGAAGACACATTATTGATTTGCATACGTCTCTAAACAATAAAATATTTACTTCCAAATGATAAAGGTGATATTTTTAGTACTCATGTATTATTTTATAGCCATGCACGACTTCGACACTGAGACCTTCCATTGAGACAATCTGAATATTTATAGAGCATTACCTCTGGAGAAATTATTATACCCTTTGAGAAGCAAGGAAATGCATCTTAACAATACATAAAAAAACTACAACAATAAAAGTTACTATAATGTGCTGTTTAGAATCTTTATTCTTTCAATTTTTTAAGTAACACAGGAAAGTAGGTGAAGAAACTCAATATCGTGCAGATGATTTTTGATATCTACGAGATGGGTTCAATGTTCTATCTCAAGTCATCCCAAGTCTCGTAGATTGTTTCTCGTAGAGAGATGTCAGCAGCCTCTTCTCTGCTACTGTCTTCGTGCGGATTTTCTTTTACACAACATCTTAGTTAGTGTCAGGATTTTCGTGGTGCATTCTTGATGTCTTGTTGACAGCATCTGATGGTTTGTTGTACGGACACGGCAAGGTCTGACTTAGCGGTACGTTTGTGCGCAGAAGCCGCACTGGCGTGATGAGAGCGTCCGAACTGACATCCCGATCAGCGCTCGACAGCGTGTCATTGCTAGGATCAAGGTTGCTAGTCTCATCGCCGGTGTCGACAGATGGAATCTCTTTGTTCGAGTCAGTCGATGCAACTGAGTTGTTGTTGTAGAATATTGCTGTACAGCCGGTCACTGTGCTCGCCGCCATTACTTGGTGAAGAAGTTTCTGGATTTCTTCGTAAGATCTGCTGGGAAATGTTGACTCCTTTGGCAGGTGTTTGATGCACTCCCCACTTGACGAATTCCAAGTGTCCATAGGTGTTTGCTTGATACTGCTCCATTGTAAGAATTTATTTGAGGCAGTTCGTGGATGTGCGGCCTCCAGAATCCCACTCTCTCCGGAATCAGATATGTCGGTGGTTAGGATTGAGCTTCTTGATTGGATAGTCATGGTGGCGAGTGTCTGCTCTGGTTTGCCACTTGCTGAAGAAATGATGGAGCAAGTTGGTAGCTTCGTATGAAGGATGTCACATTTCTTCTGTGCAGCGTTGACATGTGGAAACTTGTTCTCGCCTGGGATTTGTTCTCTGCCTATCGCCAAAACAGTGTCGCTTTCAATCTCAGCACTGAGCCAACCTTCTTTACACAGCGAAGGCTCTCCGGTTATTGCGCATCCGATTTCTGCCAAGTGATCCATCGAAGGGGAACCTTTAAGCAATTTCTGTATGATATCTTCTTTCGGTGGAATATAATTTGAAGAGTGCATATTGTCACACTTTAATGGTCTGATATCCATGTGGGTAATATTTCCCTGAACGCTTGGCGTGTTTGGTTCTTTCTCACAACTTGAAAGCGTTTGATGTCGAAGCACAATTTTTACGTCTTCCGGTTTCGAGGGGAAATCATTTGCTAAATCTCCTTTGCCGTCGTTGCCGACTGCATTGACTTGTTTCATACCGGAAAGTTTCATAAGCTTGCCTCCTATAAATTCTGATTGCGATAGTTGGTTACACAGTTGTTCAACTGCTGTCGACGGTCGACGGAAGACTTCTGTGTGCACGAAGTTCACAATGGTGTGCGAATTGTGGGATGCGCGCGGCTTTCTCTTTCCCGTCTGCGCAGCCAGTGATTCCAACGCTTCTTGAAGAATATTACGAGATTCGCATGAGTCTCTGTAATTCTCGTCGTCGAATCTGCGGTGATTTTGATGCTCGTCAGAATCATTCCTCTTCGGTTTGCATTCTTCGTCGTAAGTGACTCGTCGATTTTTCTCATTCAAAACCTTGACGATACTCTTTTTTGTGCGGGGACATCCATTGAAATAGAAAACGTCCTTCTTATTGTCTACCAAGATTGGCTTACATTTAAAATTATTTCGGTACTCCAAAGATTCATTGGACTGATTTCTTGACGGCTCATCATCGTCCGGGTAATGAACTACATTTACGAAACTGCACGAACGTTTCATGGCCGGATGATCCTGGAAACACGACGGTGATTCTTCAAGTGTCATCACTCTGCATGGAATTGTTTTATACTGAGTTGTGTCGTTATATCGATTTGACTTCTTGTCTTCATTGCAGTTTTTATTCGTGACGTCAAATGTTACGGAAGCTCTCTGTTGGACTACAAAACGACACGGATCTTTTGATTGCCTTCTTTTAGGACACTGGTAAGTTCTTTCACACTCTTCACGATCAGATATGTGCTTCTCGTCGTTATTTGATAAACATCTTCTCTGAACTTCCACTCTCTCTTCACTTAGCCGTCTTATAGGACGCAGGTTTGTTCTTTCACAATCTTCACGATCAGACATGTGCTTCTCGTCGTTATTTGATAAACATCTTCTCTGAACTTCCACTCTCTCTTCACTTAGCCGTCTCCTAGGATACAGTTTTGTTCTTTCACACTCTTCACGATCCGATCTGTGCTTCTCGTCGTTATTTGATAAACATCTTCTCTGAACTTCCACTCTCTCTTCACTTAGCCGTCTTCTAGGACGCAGGTTTGTTCTTTCACACTCTTCACGATCAGGTCTGTATTTCTCCTTATTATAACACCGTCTCTCAGCTTCCACTCTCTCTTCACTTTGTTCAATCTGACATTGCACACTTCTCTCCACGGGCGATGTATTAGCGTGAATGCGTTTGCATGGGCTTTGTGCTTTGGGAGAAATATATGTACATGATATTCTCTCACTTGCCATAGTTTCTGATATTGATTTGGGTTGTGCAGTGATACATCTGGTATGAGGATTCGTTTTGTTACAATCGTCTTCTCTAGACAGCCGCGACGGAAGATCGGTGCATGGGTCAGGTTCCGGAAGATATGTGCATCTCACAATCCGGGGTGTTGCACAGACTTCCGTCTTCGACTTGCTCCGGGATTTGCCTGATTTGCAGCAACCCACGGGCTTAGTATCTTCTTCGCATATCAGTAGGCTTCCAGATGAATTGCTTCTAGATTGTCTACGACGAGGATGGTTTTCTTTCTCAAAGCAAGGCTGAGTATGACTTCGCCTGGTCTCGCCCATTGTTGAGGGATAGTCGTCGTACTGTACTGGAATTTCTGGACGGTTCTTCTTGCAGGATGATTCTAATGTACGATAAGAACTCTTTCGAGTTTCTCCCAAAGTGTTCGGAAGCTCATCAAATTCAACTGGGACTACAGTTTCCTTCTCTTTGTGAGTAGAAATGAATCTGTTTGGACAAGCTGGCTTTCTTGTAGTTCCGAGTGTTGTGGGATAACTGTCAATTTCCGAAATGTTCAGACTTGGATGATCTTCAGGCACTTTTATAGCGCAGTCGGTGGTAGTATGGGATTGATCTGCTCTAAATTGACTTATTTCTTCGTAAGTGCAGTTACTAAAGCTTCCCTGAGATTCGCAAGGATTTACGCAAGGATTCGCAGAGTGTTTCATGTAAGGAGAAGGACAAGGACATTCTGAAGGATATTCAGACGTCGATGCGTAATGATATCGCGGGAAAGCTTCATTAGGAGGACTATGAGGAGATATTTTGGGGGATATATGAGGAGTCACACAGGGTGATTGGCAAGGAGATTCTCGAGCTGATGCTATTGGAGATAAACAGGGAGACACACGAGGTGACCCGTGAGGTGGAGAGAGATGAGTTGAACTCGGAAGTTTACGTGGAGACGGCCGAGGCGATATGTGAGTCACTGTACAAGGTGCGTCACAAGGAGTCGTGCAGGAAGATTCACGAGGTGCCACAACAGGTGAATGATGATCAGCTGTTGATAATGGAGTTGGGACACTTGGCGGCATGAATTCGTATGAAGGCACCTGATTAGCAAAATCTTTGCGAGCGTCTTTTGGAAAACAAACTTCTACAGGTTCGTAATAACACCCTTTTAACCTAGTCTCTTTCACTACAGATGTCTCCTTAACTGTCTCCTTAATTCTCATAGGAGGAGGAACAAGAAGAGGAGGACAATCGGCTTGTTGCTTTGCCTTCATCTTATCTGTCAACGTGCAGCACGAGCAGTTTTTTAATAGATATCCTTGCTTCGATGATTTCTGCTTTTTTCCAGGTTTTTGAATGAGTGGCACTCTAACAACATGCTGCACATTTGGTGACCTATGACGAGCATGGTGGTGATGGTGGACGGTCGACGGCCACGCGTCTCTCGAACACAGCTCTTCTTCTACTTCTTCCTCCAGACATTCAGTGTAACAGGTCTCTCGAGTTACAACCGGTGTTTTACACCCAACCTTTCTCACAATTTTAGTGGCGACATCCTCTCTGCCTCTTCCACTTTCTCCACATGTACAAGATGGATTTTGTTTCTTTAGCTCCGGCGAGTTACACGTCTGGGACTTGCACTCGGTACTAATGTACAATTCTACAAGTTCTTTAGGTTTGCTATGACACTTCGGTTTGCTCTGACACTTGACTTCCTCCTTACATGTCTTATTCTTAACGTTCTCTTCTTGCATCCTTATTACGTGAGTCGTCAAATCCTGAATCATTTTGTCCAACTGAGGACTGTCCACGTTCAACGTCTCTACTCTCTCTTGCGCGCCACACGTACGACCTGTACGACTTGGATCTGTACCTCGTCCGTGGATTGTTGCTACTGTGATACGCTTTGGCATCTTCGCCGACGATGACATTTCCGGAAGTTCGATAGAGATTCTGTGTGGTCTAATAGGCTCACTTTGACATTGTATTTTATCTATTTTACATGGTGGTTTTAAAATTGTTGGTGGGGCGCACTTACGTTCTTTGGTAAGACTTGCTGGCTTCGGAGAAGTGACACTAATGGAATGTTTTTCACTTCTTGATATTGAATTACCATCTTTGTCTCGCGAAACTGACGCCGTTCTGAATTCGCGCTTCGACGTTTGCGCTATTTTGGTTGGGGAGTTTGGAGTTCGTACCTCCGAGGAAGTCTTCTTCCTGTCTTTGTCGCAACACGGCCGGGTTTTTTCCGCGTGCGATGGCGATGAAGATGAAGTTCTGCCGCTCGACGCGCAGCATCCTCTGCTCCGCTCGGCGTCGGGCGGTTTCGCACAAGGTCGTCCATCTTTGCGACTAGACGACATAATCTCGGGGCGTAGAAATCTGTCGATAATCGACCATTTTTTCACACTGTTGTTTAAAATCCTTCATGGGCGTTCTTATTCATCGAGTAATTGAAATTCAGACTGTAATTTTGACAGTGGACTGTGTGCTTACCGAAGATACAAACTTGGAGTTTGCATGGAAACATAAAGGCATCAATAATTACTTTTTAAAAGCACTTAAACAATAGAGCGCACAATTTTATTACGCCGTGTTTTGTTGTTACCATGTTACATTATCATTGTTGGAACAATATGCAGAATATCTCAAGCCGCTAAACTCAGCAATAATTACTTTTAAAAAGTACTTAAACAATAGGGCGCACAATTTTATTACGTCGTGTTTTGTTGTTACCATGTTACATTATCATTGTTGGAACAATATGCAGAATCTGAATATCTCAATCCACTAAACTACCATTTGTCGAGATTTTTTCATAATAATATGTAGGAATACAAAATGCTTGTTGCTTTAACAATATATCCAAAATTATCATTATCACAACTTAAGAAATACAAATATTTTTCTTTCGTTCGTTTGAATATTAACTTTGTCAGGATTAGCTGAATCAAGACGAATTACACACTCAAATTGTCTGATGCATTTTCTTCGTTTCATTGGTCTGGTCAATGAACAGTTGCATAATAGTTGTCTAATCACGTTTCAAATCACCAAAAAGAATGATGCAACAGGTGCATCAAATGTTACGTTTACTCCACTGTAGCGTTGTGCGAACGCTCATTCAAATAATCTTTAAAAAATATGTATACACCAGAAATTAAACATTACATTTAGGTCAGAAATGTTTCGCTTACAAAAACATCTTGGCTTCCAGCTTGATACAATATCATCGATGAAATTCACGATTTTTCTTCATGATTTCTATCCACGACTTCAGAACAATTACGTCGATAGAAGAGTGTTTTGATATCTAAATAGCATCCATTTAGTAAGCAATATCTTCACACTTATCTCTTCGAACTCAGCATGATGATTTAATAGTTTACTTCATCTCAATTAAATCTGAGCTATTGATTTCTTTACAAATCCAGTTATAGTCATTGCTGAGTCTGCGCGAGACGGAGGAGTGGTTTTACAGCTAGAATGTAATTCGAGAGACCAGGGATTGGTTTCACCTTCATCGTAATAATATTTCGCACCGAGCTGTTGACACCGCCATAAATATAAATACAAAGTAATTCTCTACTTCAGAAATAATAAATATCAACTGTTTACAACTTCAAAGTTTTTGAAGATTTTGAATTTTAAAATCTTTATTAAGTTTTTAAACCATTCATTGATCATGGTTTTAACAGAAATTATGCAAGTAATTAAATAGTGAAGTAATGTATTCACTTCTTTTATTCTTCAATTTATTATTCAACTAAAATATTTATTCAGAGTTGTTGTGTTTCTTGAATCTTGATTAAATACAATGCTATTTTAGTATAATTAAGTATGTTTTACATATAGTTTACCGTGAGGCCTTTCGCTTGCTTGCATCAGAATACTTACGTTACTGTTGTATTTTTAAGCTTTTCATGTTTTTGGGGGTTTAGGTTTGTTGCCATATTTTAAATTCAGTTCTATATTGCCACATTTGTCAACCGATATTTTCAAGTAAATACTTGCAGTTTGATATGCAGTTGTCATAAAAACCAACTAGTCTATTGCATTAGTTTCTGCTCTTCTGAACTTATTTCACTTATCACAGAAACGTTAGGTATCTTAATACTCAAGAAAATTTTGAAGACAGACTGTAATTGAGTGTATCATTTTCAAGTCGTAATTTAGCGATCTGACTTGATAACGTTAGCGTATTTCGAAAGCAGGTTGCAATTTCATAGAAAATAACAAATTGCGGGAGTCGATTTTCACTCTATCTCGTATAAAATCTATCGTAAAATGTGTTGCACCAATTGAATTCTATCACAAGGTACCTATCTCGACAGAAATTGCATACCATGAGAGTAATTGATGTTATTATTTTGTCCTGCAATTCAGACCATATTTTGAAATCATATATGTCAATTTTTAAATCCAAGCATATAAGTTTGTATCGAATGTTCTGGTTTTTACGTACTTTTAGTAAAGTGTTAATTTGACAAGTGCAAGCTGACAACTATAACTATACCTTGAATTTAATGCAATGTTTTTATTTATTAAAGTGACTAAAAGTCTAACTGAAGTCAGGGTATTAATGTATACTACTATTGACAAGGTTTGGATGTCTGGATTGCAGTCATCATTGTGCATTCAATCGAATTCTTCCTGCTAAGACAAAACAACGCCCATGAACAAAATATTGAATTTATATGTCTTGGAATTTATCCCAAAAACCTATTTATATTATATTATAATCTTCAAACGGTAACATGGAATATATCTTTAACTTGTCAAACAAGTAGAGATCAAGTAGAATTAGTAGAGAAATAGGAAGATTGAAGAAGATTTACTAAGATTTGACAGCTTTTTTCAACAAGTTTTGCTTAAAATGTTATTGCAATGAAGTGATGCAGAATGTGAAGACTTCTTGCTCTACTGGAAAACTTATTAGGGACGTATTAGAGGGCCAAGTCCTTCTAAAATCTCCATATTTTTTTTTGAGTATTTAAGGATTCCTCTAAAAATAAAGCTAGCAAAAATGACTTACTATATCACATTTAAGAAAACGTGATAAAAAATGTATCAAATCATAGAGTATGAATCTCTTTTTTACCCATTTATTTTCGCATTACAGGTCAATGTAACGGATGGCCCAATTGTTTTCTCAAGTTGGTTATAGCATAATGACTTATTCCAAGATCGGACGCTTGGTTTCACCTAAGATTTGATGTATAGGTTGAAAACTGATTAACAATTCAATAAGATGGTTTGGTTGCTGTGTTAATTAATAAATAACATACGCGTAGCAACAACATCTTCTATGAAATACTCATAAAAGGATCAAAGTACCATTGATTACTCCACGTATAATTCCAGGTCTCCTGACCAGAAACTTTAATGTACTTCGAAGATTTATCAAGTCAGAGCGCTTACTATAGATAAAATATTTTAATTTTACCATTCCTGACATATAAATCCCAATACATGTCTAATATAGAAGGTCGATATAGAACAGTAGGCAGTGCAGGGTAGGAAATCCCATCTGACGTCACAGCTGACTAAAATCTAACTGGGGGACAGATGAATTCAGTAAATAAGTAATAAGTAATCTTTCTTCATTTAATTTTCTTATTTTATTTGTTAGGTACCATTTCTATATTTCTTTTTAATATCTTACTTTCACGACTGTAATAACGTACGATTAAACAATTGAACAATTGTCTGTCCCCCAGCAAAAACAACAAGATTGAGCTTGTTACCATAGCAATGAGACTGATGCTACTACCCTATTGGATCACCAACACAAACATAATTGATTCGAATCCACTCTTCTACTTTTAAAGCTGATATTAAATATCATCACACTGTCTGAGGTAATCAGAAAAAACACTATTCCAAATAAGTATATTTACAAAGCCGTTTATAATGTGTAAAAAACTAATAAATGATGATTACTTTCTTTTATAAGCCCTCTTTCTCGGTGGCATTAGAGCCACTGAATACTCTACGATCAATCTTCAAGTCACACTGAGGTATAATAAAGATTTCACAAAGAAATAACGGATGAAAGTTTTTCAATCCAAAGAGATTTAAGATGATATAATTTACGCATCCTCAGTTCCATTGATCTCGGGAGATTTCCTGAGGTTAGTATGTCAGTGAAAATATTGCATTTTTTGGGCGCTCTTTAAGACATGGCGAGGTCAAAATTCAAATTCGTTTCGAACAAAAAGTTGTGCACTTTCGAACGTGACTTTAATAGTGCGATCTCATACTCCTGCTGAGTCCGCTTACTTATTCCTGCATATTATTAACTTCGAAGAGATCGAGTGGAGATTTTCGTACTTAGTGGACGGTGAATTTATCGAGAATCTTTGGATAGGGACGGGTTAAGTTTTGATCGAGTACTTTGTCGACAGCAGAGCCAACGATAATCCTTCACCATTTTTTTTATGAACTCTGATATTATCTATTAGAAATTTAATAATTCTTCATGTTATACATTTAAGCAGTATCTTCAGTCATATCAAAACTCGGAACTACTGAAATGTAACATAACATAACACGTAGTCTTTAAAAAAAAACAGATAAAATTAAAAAACTGAACTTGGTTGGGGGTGAAACAATTGCATTTAGGGGATGACTCAATGACATCAGCTGAAGGCTATTATAATTTTACAAATACAATTATTTCCAATCAAACATTTTTTTTATATCTGTCAGTATAAAAAAACTGGACAAAGAATGTTTCGAACCCCGCCAAAACATTTGCAATAACTTATTGAAATTCGGGAAGTGTTAAATAAATAAAAATACAACCATGGACATTTTTATTAGAGTTTGTACCTTTCAAGAGATCAAATAAAATATGCTTCCAGTACCCTTCTCGTCCAAGGCAATAATTTTAATCCTCATTGATTTATTGTTTGATAATCTTTTGGCTTGTTTGATGGTTCTAGCTTTTATTTTACACAGCAAGCTATTCACTACAATGATATGTTTATTACATAATAAGAAGATAAGAATATCTTGTAGCAGGACGTAAAACAGTTTCAATGTTCAAATCCCCTGCATTTGAGTTCGGGTTGTTCTGGCAGCCCCTGCTTCTGGTGTGAAAGTCAAGTCGTGTCGAGAATGTGTGGCTGATTTGGGCGGTTTCTGCTCCGATCGGCCGCGTGTCGTGAAACCAGCGTGCATCAAGAGGGCTCATCGGGACACACCCGAGGCGGTGGATCTCCACGTCACGTGACTGTATCACGTGACTCCAGGCCATGCTACACTAGCACGTCGTCGGCGAGGGAGGTTGAAGCCACAGCAGCCGATCTTCCTGACGGCGTCCTCCGTGGACCTCAGAGAGCCGTTAGACTAATCGGCTACTAATTAGACTAACAACTAATCAGGAAGACGTCTTGAGGCATAGCATCAACGTCCCTCATCGTCGGCCTTCTTCCACCTTCTATTCTGAAAATATATTGTTATAGACACGAAATGACCAATCTGTCGAACAATATTTAAAAATGACTCTGTGCATGCAAATTGGGAACTAACCTCCAGCTACGATCAAGCTCGGGAACCTCCTGAGCTTGCGGTATCGGTTCCCTCATCAACATCAATTTTTATGAACTTTGGGTACTACCTAAACTTTTAGCGAGCGCATTTCAAGTGGAATGCATACATTTTCCTTTATTTCAGTTCAGTAACAAGATTGGTCGAGAGACACGTCAAAGATTCATAGCATTTGGGTGTAGTGATTGTCAACCTTGTCAACCTTGGGACTTGTACACCAGATACATGGGGTTCGATTCCCGATTTCTTCCTATCTAGAAGATTTGTTTGCATGATTGTCCTCCCTCAGTTGTGGCATGATGGAAGCTTCCCTACTAATATGCCACGACCGTCTCTTTCCCACCGTCCGCCCAATTACCCATTCATCATTGCCATCTCCCTATCATCGTCATAAGCAATCCGTAGACATTAGCCTCGTTGTAAAACAATGCGACGTTAAATACAACTAAAGATCATAATGGAATAGGCAATATTCTATGTACATATAGTGTAGGTACCTAGTTCTGCTTTCTTACAAATAGAAGTACTTTCTTTTTCAACATGTTTTTTCCACTAATTAATACAGTAGCTAAGACGTACATTTAAGATTTCAATTACCTATCCATGTATGGTGTAACTACTAGCTTAATACGTACTTTAGTTACTCACTATCACTTTACGTGGGTTAAATTGCGCAAGTACAGCTGATTCTATCTTTTGTCGCCCAATTGCGAGATCTTTAACAATGGCAGAGAACTTTTTCAATCGATTTACCAGTATTGCTATTCAGTCATTAAAAGTATTGTGTATTGTTGCAAATTTTTCTAGGAAAACATTTCTTTCCAATGACTAGACTATAAATGATGTCTATATACGACCGAGGGATCTCGTAAGAAGATTCTTTGTATAACATCCTTGAAAAGCAAGAATTTTGTACGCTATTCAGTCGTTATTGTACCGTTCAGGAAAGAAAAGGTTGTGAATGGATTATTATAGTTATTAGAATGTGCGTTGAAAAGCTTTGTGGATAAATATTTAGATTTCAAATAGATTCGTGCGTCCATGGTTCTAATTTATTTAGAGTTCAGAAAGATTTCCGTTTCTTTAAATAATAGAAAAGTGTCGTCCAGAAATTGGAATAAATAACCTGAATTTCTATTGGTGGCAAACTCAATATTACACTTTGCTTTGTTTCAATTAATACGGATTTTTGTTTTATTGCTGTACATGAACCACAATACGTAACATTTTCATTATTTAAATAGAAAAACATTTTATACTTATCGTATTTAGTATATAGTGTACCAAATATATCGTGTACTCTCTTCTACCAAATGAAGTGACTCCGCGAAACTATATTATTTATTCTTCAATTTTAAAATTTATTTACATTTGTTAAGTTTTCCAGTTCCTGACCATAGACATGAGACATACTACTGCCTCGAACCAAAATAGTCCTCACGAACACGAAAATGCGTTCGAGGAAGTTTTTTGCTGACAGCTACTGTGATGGATAATGTCTATGGTCAGTTTTTGTTAATGCACAGTAAAAAGGTCATGGTTTTAGTAATATGCTTGTACTTGTACATATTTTTTTCACTAACTTATATTTGGAAGGACCTGAAATAGATATAAACTCGTTTATTAACAAATCATACGCATGATTGGATTTGGCTATGTAAAAACATTTTATATGACGGAGTCTTCAATTCTGTTTAAAATTTTAGTAATAGTAAAATATTTATAGTTTAACAACCAGAAACAATAAAAAAAGTATCAGAAAGTTGCATCCAATATGCATCTTCTTCAATCCCACACAATGTCACCTCTTAAGGTCACCTATTTGAATTGACCTCTGTCAAACGCCGAGAAACCGAAATAAAATATGGCAAGGAAAGTCGCTCCTAATCTGCTCTTCTCTAACGCGACATCTAGGATCCTGTTCTTGTGACAGCCATCGCGAATCTGGTTGCCATGGGAGCAAGTTATGTTCCAATGCACATGGCCGACTGAGACCCAGTGCTAATTGTACACCAGGTCAACTGAACATTTCAGCCGCCTCCTTAGCTGCACATTCTTATTGATTAATATGCATGCCAAAATTATCATAATTGAAAAATATGAAAGTGAGCGCCGATGCGTGGTTACAAATATCAAAGTTTTTATAATGGATTTAAAAAAGTATATTTATAATCTATATTAATCTCTTCTGAAGAATAAGTGAAGGCCTTGGAATTTGACGTGCATGTATTTGTGCAATAAAAAGTATCTAATTAATAAAAGTGGTGTATACTTTAACACTTATAAATATAATATATATTCTATACCTACACCGAAATGCACTTCGCATCATAAAAAAGCATAATTATTTGTGGAATGACATGGGATATGTTTTAAAATCATTATTCGCAAGGGGTGTAAATATAAAGCCAATCTCATTACATATGTTTTAAGAATTAACACAATTTTAGGCAGTATAATATGAAATTCCGCCATAGTGACGCCATTATTTAGTTCTTCGTCTTCTTCCTCTTCTTCTCTTCTCTCCACCAATTGTCATCTTCACACCTTTGTTCCTGCTCCAACGTCTCCAAATCCCCTCTCCTCATCCTGAAAACTAATCCACCCTAGACGAAAATTTTATTTAAAACATACAATGTTCATCGTTTCTTTTTTTTACACATGTCCCTTGGGGCTAACCGGGAATTGAATATAAGATAAATGAGCATGAAATTAGGCAATAGGCGGGCACACATGCTGTTACCTATTATCTAATTAATTAAATATACACTACAAAAAAAAAGTCTGAACTGTGCACCAATCGAGCCAAGCAGTTGAACCAGTAAGCTACCTGTTCCGATATCATCAAAAATCGATCTCCGCCAATAGTTACATAACACCAAGTCTTTGGAACGCACGTCTAGGATTTAGCAACACCTCGGGCATTTACTCCCACGCCCCCCCCCCCCCCTCCCTCTTGCAGTGGGTCCATGGCACAGAGAAGCTTGCGACATCACATCAGAGTCATCCGGTTATTCGTTGGTGACACCACTGTTGAGTGTTAGAGAAAGCTACACTCAAATCTTATTTATTACTTCTTAGATGCCACATTACTATCTAAACTTACATCAAAACTAATGGCTAAAGCTGATTAGTATGAGTAGTAGTCCGGGTTTAGTTGCAGCACCCCACGTGAATTCGCTAAATTAGTCAAAAAAGCGAAATCTTGTTGATTGATTATTATAGTTGTCTGGACAAACAGCGGAAGGAGAGGTTTTGAAGATAAGTGATGGCGAAACATGGCGTGTAGTGACAGGAGGTTAGAGAGATGGCTTTCGAAAAGTTCTGATTTGCATATGTTTTAGTTGAAAAGTGGAAGTTGCGTTGGACATGTAGCACGTGTGCGATCCTCATGATGGAGTTTAGAACGAGATGTGAAGAGGAAGGTGGCAATGGGAAGTCCATAAACTCTCTTTCGTACGTTTTCACAACTGACTATTCATTCAACTGTGAGATCTCATACACATTGAATTGAAATTTAATTCATTAATCTTGTTATTTTCTTTTTAAATAGTTAATGCAAAGAACTTGACAAAACAATTTCAAACAAGTAATATTTTCATTTAGGTATAAATGCCAGGGATTTTCTTAACAAAATAATATCCAGACATCTTCATGAAATCCTTTTCGCATACCGCAACAGCTAAAAGTTTCCGCGAAGTTTTGATGCCTCATTAATTTAACAATCAGATCTCCCAGATTACTCCAAAACAATAGACAGAGATTTATTAACAATTAAAAATAATCGACTGCGGAAGAGAATGAGATATTTCTCAAGCATCACAATTGATTATAATTAATCGCCAGTACTTCTCCCGACCACATCACCGGCAGCCTCCAACAAATCGAACTAATTCCACGACCAATCATCATCTCAATCACTCACGATCTAGATCTTCTAAACCTACAATCAGGATTGTGTTGCAGTCTGTAAATTGGTTCTCGATCGTGTTGGTTTGAGCCTCCTCATCACCTCCTGCTCTGACGAAGTCGTTGTGAGTTGCGACTCAGAGGCGTGCTAAGGGAGTGACATGGAAGAGTGGGTGTCGCACTCAACGATTGTCTGACTCTCAGTGGAGATTGCAGACTCGTAATGCAAGATCACATTACACTTGTTGACACGTTCGTTTCTAGAGATTCTTATTGTCGCATTGTTCTGCTTCTAGGCTAATGGTGATGGATGAATGATTATGGTGATGAATATCAAAGGATGGAAGGAGGAGGTTGTGGTCTATTAATAGGGAACCTTCCCAGCAATTACCCCCGGGATCCAAGTCCAACTTGAGCCAAGTTGCTCTGTTGAACGCTTATGAATGTGATGAAAGAAAGCATGAAGGGAAAGGTTAGATAGTTTGGTAAGCTGTCTCATGGAGACTTATTGCACATTCTTCCTGGTTCTTATATTACAAACTAATTTTGCTACTACATATGCCACTACTGAGTGTACTAGTTCAAAAAAATCTTCTCTTGCAATAAAACAAATGTGGTGAAATGACATTGGCTGGCCCATTTTTGTTGTCACTCGATTTGAAACTGAAGCAAGTTTTCATTTGGACCTAAGTTAAGAATAAATCCACTAGTCCATTAAACTTGTTTTGTGGTGGCCATAATGTCTCCCAGTTAATAAACTAATCTTTGAATGATTCGGTAACTGAAAATATAGTCAGTATGTAGTGAAAATGTAGTATTTTGTTTCAAAAAATATTTATAAAAATATATCGTCATAGATCGAAGCTTCAACTCAACAACTTTTTCATTAAAAATACCATAACGAACAAATGTTTCTTCCATATTAGGCTGCAAAATAACACATTGAGACGATGTTTTGCACATTTTCTGGCGCCCATTTCTTTTGAAAAGTTCAATTGATTAGTGTAATACGTGTTTTGCCGCAAGGGAATGGCGAAAGTCCAGCCATTCGGCACTCGATCTCTTCAAGAGGGGAAATAACTACCCATTACACAGGTCATACGTTCAGACATTTTTACACAATTACAATTTTATTTTATTACCTGGAAATATGAAAGGCGAATCTTTTGTGGCTGAGCCTTGAAGATCGATATAATCTTCTTTATTATAAAATTCTGTGTCAAAATGTTACGTTTTAGATCGTGCGAATAGCCGACATGAAAGACATTTCGTGGGGATAATAAATATTAGAATTAATCAATAGGTACTATCATTGTTTGTAATTATGAAGGCCAAGTAAAGGGTAAATTCTACATCAATAGTTTGCTTCTGCGGTGTGGGAAATTAATAGAATTCTGAGAATCTTCCAACACTCTCATTACAGACCATTCGAACTTGAACGAATGCAAACATTCTAATATTAATATTTATTTAGTGGATTACATTTATGGGAAGTCCCATCATTCTTCGTGCACTATGAAGAGTAGTTTGCAGTTATGCAAATTCGATTACCAAGAATATTTTAATCTTGGATGAGTTAATATCTTGATACATTCCTCTTTGATGCAGTACCTTTCATTATTTAGATTTTTTCAAAAAGAAAAAAACGATATAATATTATACAAATGTGCCGCTTACATCTTTTGAAGTGTGTTGTAATGTTCTTTTCAGTTAGGATTTAAAGAAGTCTTATTTAAGACATCCTGTACCGAAGATGCTGTACCAAGAGACAGTTATTGTCACATGTAAAAAGTAACTGCTTGTCGCACCAATATGAATTATTATTTTGTAACTACCTATAGTTCTGAACTCGGCTCCTATTGAATCATTTCAATTTGTTTATTTGACAGTAATGAGTGGATACAACACGCCACCCTGCTGCTCGACCGAGCTACCGTGACCGGCGCCTGCACGCGAGGATAGGCAACCTGCAATACAGTGCAGTGGTACCAACCTAGCGGTGTTGTCACTAGAGATAACAGAGAGTGGTCTCCAGTCTTTTCGAACTGGATCAACAAGATTGTTTACTTTCATTGTTTCACAGTCTTCATAAAAGTAAATTGCTTTAACAACATAATATACAAGAAAATGCTTTACTATCCACGATCATTGTAACATAATAAAATTTTGATTGTGTTTTGTTTGCACGGTTTTATTTTTTCAAATATCGTTTATGGTTTGTCAAGCTTTAACAGAGCAATGCCTGACAATTCGTTGTTAGTGAATTAAACCCATAAAAAATTTGACATTTCACTTCCGGTTTGCAAATAGGTATTATATACGTTTAATATTTAAGTATTCTAGAAAAAAAAATATGAAGATATTTAGGATAGTGTTAATAACAACATACTATACGTAATATAATAATCTTTTGTATAGAAATAATATACCACATAGAAATATATTTTTTTATATGTTATCCAAGTTGATTTTACAGTGATTGTGTAATTTTACTTCAAGTCAGTTGTCTGAGACATTATTGACAGCGCCATGCTATCTCTGTTCTGTCAAGTTGGTATCAACGCATCGTGACTTCGACTTGGGTTTCTTGGAGAGCTCAACGCAAGAATAGAACGTGATTCTCAGTGCAAAGTAAAAGATTGATAAAACATCCTACTTTAATCGATAATATGACACGTAATCTATATGAATAATTACCAATAAACGAAGCGATTGCAATCATTAAACGATTTGTCTAGAACTAGTAACAATGAAGTACTGCTAAGCTTCCGACAGAAATCATTAACTTATCTTTAATCTTGGAAGCTTATTGCATTTTCCTTTTTCACTGTCATATTATATTGTTTTACTCGTAAATCATGTAGTACATTGATAAGATCTGTAAAAGTATCTTATTGTTTTTTTTACGAACAAATTCAGAGCCATGGCCGCCACTAGGATATTTGCAAGGGACAACGAAAATTTAATGAAATGGGAAGAAGAATAAGAAAAGAGATGAGAAATGTAATAAAATGCAGCCTAGACACGATCTGATATTTAAAGTGGGTGTTGGGGGAGGGGGGTGGGGGGGGCAATGCTCATCAACTTGCCGGATTGATGATTGTTTTTTACAATAGAGACAATACGTGACCTTGAATGGACACTTTTAATTTTAAGAATGGGGCTAAAATAACAATTAATATGGGCTTCTGGGAAAAAGCTATAATTTATTGGATTGATTTGTGTTACTGTCCTCAACGCTTTTTAATTCTTCAAATTTACATATAGTATTTGTTTTGATGAAATATAAAAGATAGAGCACAAATCTGCTAATGAAATAAATTATTGCTTCCTTAACCCCCCTCCCCCCTCCCCCCACCCTCGACATCACCCTTATCGCCCATGGTCTTCTTTTGTTACCTAATTATTGAAAATAAATTCTCTGGCCATTGAACGATTCTTCATAAATATTACCGTAATCTGTCGATTCAAAGAAACAACGTATCTTCAAGAAATACTACAATTATTATACTTTAGAAGCAGCAAAGTCACGACCGCCATGTTGGAAATTAGGTTAGTAGATAAAAATAAAAACGAGAAGAAGCAGTAAAAGATGCGGCGTTTCTCTTTCCAATAAATCAATAGGATAATTAATCGGAAGGAGTGTCACAATACTTACAACAATAAATCCTCGCATTTATACATCATTGTTATAAATTGTATTTATTTTGAAAGTTCAACAGGCAATTTTTATAACACCAACAATAATAATAACATTATTAAAAATGATCCACAATAAAATCAAAAGACGGCAAAATTATATCACAATGACTGAACTAATGGATGTAGGTATAGTAGGTAATCTTACACCACTTAATTTTGAGTAATAAAAAATAGTTTTGAAAAATGAGTATGATTGATTTTAGTACCACAAATGAAAAGTTTCTAATAAATTACTTGCTTAAATTAAAATGTTTAAAAAGGGGGATAAAATCAGTAATCATGCCTGGAATCAATCATTAGACTAATGATCTCGATGTTTTCTACTGCGTATAACTTTGATTCGTAGAAGTCTTTGGTCGAGTTGTAAGCTCCATCTTTTCTTCAACCACTTCCGCAGGTTTTTGATCATCACGGCTTCACCTCTAAGATGAAATCTGAAATGATTATGGTCTAAGATAAATGTCTTATTTGATTTTCGATCGATGCTCATGTATGTTCTTCTGGAATCTTCAGTTGATAATCCAACCTCTTCATGTACTTCCCACCTTGTCTCCCATAGCTCCAAGAGCATTCTGAACTCAATAAATTATAAACCAATTTCCAGATGTCAAATGTAACAAGTAAATTCTTCGGTGGACCAGTTTATTAACATATTGCATTGCAATATATTGTTCACTTCACAAAGTATTGATTAAAACACACTATTGAAGCTGTAATTTCGTATTCTGTTGCTATGCCAAACATGCCTAATAGTAATCTACAGTCAAACTGAATGACTGATTTAAAAAGTCCATAGAAAACTGGCCTTAATGACTCCTCTTTTAAATGACAGAACTTAGCACAAAACTAAAACTAGATTTTGATTCTATTAGTGTGGCCAAACGAATATAATCGACAAAGACAATAATTTAAAGGAGGACAGGTTTCGAATATTTTAGGCCCACCATTTCGCCAAGAGCCAATAGTCTCATCTTAATGGACAAGTTAAATACAGCAAAAATCAATCTGGATACCGTCAAGTAATAAATAAAACCAGTTAGAATCTATAACACAATCTGTAGCGATTAAAAATCGCCTTCCACTATAGCTCACAGTTACCATCTTCCCCTATCATCAGTGCTGCCATGAAACGACAGCATATACTTATGATAGTAGCTCACACAGTTGCAATTAATCAGTGTTGGCAATCTCATAAGTCACGAAAGGTTGGCAGCAATTAGTCACTACAGTGTTTATCTGTTGGCTGGGTGATCGGTGATTGGTTTGATCGGCAGATCGAGGCAGATCGAGTTGGTTTCATGATGTAGAGACACGATCAAGGGAATCGCCGACACCTTTACGATCAACTCCTAACTAGGAAATATAATTTTCTGCTTCTAGGTACCGTGGTGGACACGATATGTAGTAGAAAAATAATGTGAGATTATGTTAGGAGTTACGACCGAGGTGGAATATTCGAGGATAAAAAAAAAATTAAAGGGAAATATTCTTTCTGGCAATTATTTTGAGTTTTTAAAAAATATGAAAATACTTGTAAATAATTCTTAAATAAATCAATACCCACAATATTTTGAGAACTTTTGGGTTCTATCTGGTTATCGAAATGTTGCAATTTATTTGTGTTATTTCTGTTTTATCCAAATTTTATGTAACAAGTGTCTCATTTATTATTTTCAGTGATTTTGAATTGATTACTCAACCCAATTGAAATGGAAAAATATAACGCAGCAAATTATGTAGTGAACACTTTTTTTAATTTTTGTCAAAAAACACTGATTTTTTTATTAAAAATTAAAATAACTCAATAATATCCTACTAATAAGGAAATAATAACAATCCCTGAGTAAGAGTTTAAATTCAAATTTCCCTCATCAAATATCAATACAACTGTCTCCGCAATGGAAAGTTTTCCACATCCAGTTTTACAGCTACAAATCCTCTATTTGGACGAATTCCAATCAATCCTTCAATTCATTATTCACTTCACCACGACGCGACGTTTTACGACGATGCGCTGTAACCTGTAATTGCGCCACTAACAGGTTGATTATTGTAAACCGCAGAACGGGATCTCTCGTAGGATCCTTGTGGGAAAACATGAGCGTGATGACGTCATCATTGTTGGATGGTCACGATTCACGGGAAGGGTTCGTCTGCTCGCTGAGCGGCCACGTCCTGGTAAGAAGGGCGTTCGAATATTTCACAACTACAATTGCTTCAAGTGAAAACGGGACAAAACATTAGATTTAAAGATTTGGACCAATTCGATGATTTAGGCCCGGAATAACCAAAGTTAAATTGTGCTGGATTAACTAACTTTTGGATTAAATTCAATTGTTTCACTCATTTTGAGGTATCTGATTGGCATTGCCGCCAATTTAGTCCAATATTTAGTTAATCCGGCTCAGATTAACTTTGGTAATACCGGCCCTTAGTCCAATATTTAGTTAATCCGGCTCAGATTAACTTTGATTATACCGGCCCTTAGACATTTTTTAACATTTATAATATATTTTTTTTTTTTTTTTGTTTTTTTTTAATGACGTATAAAGATGCATATTTTTTGGATGAAATTTGGTATCCTCTACAAATAAAACTTTCGAAATAATTCTATGAATTTTAAATAAATGGGTTTGATTGAAGGAGAAGTGCATTAATCCGTGACTAGCATGGCATTCGAAATTGGTATTACCGAGAATTACTTTTTAAAATGTATACTGCTCTTTAAAATACACCGTTCCTCCACCTTTTTCACTTTCCTATTTTTATTGTGCTCTGACAATACAAAATGCTATTTGTCATTGACGAAAACTATTCATATTTTATAATTAATTATTTGAACGACAACAACGTTTTCAGTCACAAGTAGAAATATTCAAAATCAGTACGGTACAAATGAATACGTGAATGAATGATACTAAACAAATATCTATTTGAACATTATTAAATCTTGCCCAGCATTTCACCATCACGTACAAAACACAAGTGATAATTGCAAGAATTAAAATCTTTGTTCACGTTCTATAACATTTTCAAGCATATAAATGTAGCCCTGTAGGCTAAATGCAAGTAATTATTACCTGTATTAATAAAAATAAGTAATACGCGAGATAAAAACAAGACCAGCTATGTAATTCCGAAGCAGGCCTTCAGTTAGCATGCTTCAACCTTACGTTGCACAATTTAATCACTATTATTAAAATTTTTGAGATAATCTTTTATCAGTCACATACATGGGAAATGCAGTTACAAACGTGTAAGTAATTTGTTCTATTATTATGTCTCTGTGGTGATTTTTAAAGTCAAGAACAGCACGTGTATCTATAACATGAACAATGTAAGTTATAACTTATTAACTTTATGTCCAGTGGCATTGGTTTATGATCTGGATATTGCATTCTTATTGCGGGTGATGATGAATTATTGGAAAAGTTGCGATGCGGTTTACAGAAATGATTTTGCGGAGTTAGATTAGATTAGATTCATTTTATTTTTTAGCAGTTCTGCTATTAAAATATACATAAATACATAAAACACATACAGTTGAACATACATTCATTGTCAAAAACACAATACAATCAATGTTAAATACATAGATACAATAAAATACATAAATAACATTGGAACAGCAGATAATGAAAAATGAAAAGGAAATTCAGTCAAAGAAAGAATGAAATATAGGAGGCAGGCTTGTAATAATACAATCTAATACCTTTATGAAAAATGGTATTGTCTATAAATGTAGATGAAGATTTTGGAATTATTGTATTGTCTTTTAACCTTGTATTGTAATTATGAGTATCCTTAATAATTGTGATTGGTTTACAAAGATAATTTGGAGCAATGCCCTTATGTATTTTAAAAATTAATGTTAATGTATTAAGGATAATACGTTCTTTAACATTAAGCCATGAAAGTGCTGAACACATATTCTTAATAGAGGTATACCTGTTCACCCACAAAATACTTCTCATGGCCCTGTTTTGCAACTTCTGCAATGACTGAATTTCATTTTTATTTAACATAAATAAAACAGAACTACAAAAATCAATGTGAGGCGCAACCAATGACTGATAAATAAGTATCTATTATCTATTAGTTATTTATAATTTGTTGAGACAAATAACTACAATACATGCCATTGTTACCTCTTGACTGGGCTCTACCAGGCTCTCTGGAATGCTCACAATTTATGTTTAGCCTTTTGAGCCAAGTAACTGTTTAGTAAAATGCCAAAGAGTAAGACCCCAAGTAATCCAAAGATCCAAACAACATTGTTAAATATGGCAAAGCAAAATGTATAAATTTTTTTATTATCTTCTGACCATCTATGACATGCATCTTTTATGTTTGTATCCAAGTAACCCACCGAAGAAAAAGTGCTATAATGGATGAAACACATAATGTTTTGTCCATGGATGTATCTATACTCGAATGTTATTGTGATACAAATTTTTTCGTTCTTTTTGGATACTTTGATTGAAGACTGATCAAGCATTTACTTTCAAAATTACTGCATGGATAAGAACGAAATGAAAAGTTGATCGGTAAAATTATCCTTCGAACTTATTCGTAAAATGCATTAAAAACATTTGCTAGGGCACAAAAGTTTGGCATGTGGGAATAAAGAAATACCGTATACGAGTCCGAAATCGAATATGGTCCTCCCACCACGGGGAAGACAGGTTGGTTCTTCTTAGAACCACTAATTCATATCGATACGCATATCTTGTCGGCACCTAACAGTCAAGGAGGAGGCGGAGGAGGCAGAGCAGTGCAACAGCTTCTTTATTTCACATGCAATCAGATAAAATCATCGTGCATCGTCAAGATACAATTGCCCATTTTATTACATGCACTGACCAATCAAATCTATCCCAATCAAATCATCATACTTCGTTAACATCCAGTAGGAAATGTAACTGCCATATTCTTGTGACTGCTTTTTACCGTAATGATGAATAATACATAATGAAAATCTTCCTGATAGCCTCGAACCTTTTCCTTTAAAAACGCTTTCTTGAAATTACGATTTGCAAGAACAAGAATCTGCACTCCCTTAGAACGAGGTATTGCGGAGTCTTGGGTATTACATAACTCGTCATCACATTAGCATCAGATTTCGGTTTAGAACCCGCCTTCAAACTCTCACCGGGTCACGTCGTGAACTCAAATCTTACGAATCAATCACAAAAATTTTGCAAATTTCATGAATAATCACGTGAACATTTGTTACATCACTCGGGCTGAAATAGACCAAAATGATTTAATAATGACAGGTGGGTATAATCAGAGGGCTATGAATTAGGATGTTATTGATTAGTACAAGAGATGAAATGGATCGAAGAAATGCTTTATTGAATGATTTATCCGCCCATCGTTCGTGTCTTACTCCCAAATGACCTTGAATACATGCAGCATCTTGGTCCAGATCGCTTTCTCTCCTAACAAATTACACTCTTTTTCTCTTCAGAGAAGAGAATACAGGTAGACTGATTGATTGATTCAATCTATTGGAATATAAATCATTCTTAATGTTAATTGTTGGAGCATATTCTGATCTTCTTCATAATTAATTTCACTTTTTAAGACCTTGTAGTCGTATTTAAATTGCGGATCTAAATCATAAAACTGTCACAAAATTCAGGGCAAGGTGTATATTGTATAAATTGTATTGTGTCGTATTGTAATGTAGACTTAGGATTGTTGCGAATTCGTGAGAAAATTTGTCTTTGGATTATTCGCAAGAACGCATTTCAATGGTCAGCTAAACGAGATTTTATTGACAATTGTGCCAACAAAAGATGGTAACTTTACAATCTGGCCAAGTCTTTTAAGTACATAGCTCTTCTGTGAAGCATCCTTTAAAAAAAACTCTTTCATTGGCATCTAGAATAGTACATAGATTAAAATATTTCAATGTAAATCCACGAAATATGGTTGATAGTTGAAAAAAAGCTTTAACTTTTTTACAGTGTCAGTAAAGAGAATTTTGTAATCCAAATTTATAATTGTGTTTTGACAATAGGTCCAAGTTATTGTGAACTTCGAAGACACATAAACCAAATGTACAATTCGGGAGAATGGGAATAGAATCCACATAAAAGCTCAATTTATTGGGGTGTTCATAAGTTTTAACAGCTTTTAAGTTATAAAAGTCCACTTAGTATAAAATATTTTAATATTCAGTTTTATATTATACCCAGCTCAATAATTGGAGCCTATTTATGTAGACTCTAATCACCTCTCCCGTAGTTAAGGTAAAATCTAAGCTAAACTTTATCACGAATTTAGTCGATGGTCACAGAGTTCAATGCATATCAACAAGTTTATCGGTTGCAAAATCTGAGCCCAAATCTTCAACTAGATACATAATTTACTACCATCATAGTAAATAAATCTTGTCCAGATTACAGCGTGGTTATTCAATATGCGATTTCATTTGCCAATGTAACACGAAGCTTTCGAGAGCAAATCCCAAGGATTCAGTTTGTCAAATCTCTGTCTTTCTATTCGCGATGGCCATGTTATCCTTGGTTGTCGCAACAATATGGCGAGATAACGCACGACAATTGTTATTTATCGAGTGTCCAGGACAATATATTTCAGAGGGATCACTAAGTTTAATGCTAGGAACCACTTAACGGCCGAATCTAACATCCATTTTAGTTCCATAGTTATCCACTTCGTGCATTGTAACTCTTTAGTGGATTGGATGCATTGTCACGATATTGTAGTTTGATGTTACATTGATACTTTGTAACTCTGGCGGTCCAGGGTTCAGCTCTGTGGAAGACTTTTCGGATTATGGTTTACTAGGATTCCCACTTATATTAACGAATTACATTGCTCAAATTGTAGGATCAACTTTGGATTAGATAACTCTAGTGTTAGTGGAAACACAGTCATTCCATCCAGTTTGCGCAAATTTCAGAACCAATAGGAGTTATTACTCTATGATTCTACTAATACCAAACCTAAGTTATGCTGGATTAACAAAATATTGGACTAAATTGGCAGCACAGCCAATCAGATACTTCAAAATGATTGAAACTGTTGAATTTAATCCAAAAGTTAGTTAATCCTGCACAATTTAATTTTGGTGATACCAGACCTAACAATCGATAGTTAGTTTAATCCAAAGTCGGTCCTACACAATCCTTACTCTTTTAGATGATTCGTGATCTAAGCATGTTTTTTCAGAGTAGGTACTTTCAAATCATACGGTTGGTTTCAGCTGATTAGTATTAATGACATACCTTGAATTACATCTTTAACAGAATCTGTTAAATAATGAGTACTTTAACAAGATATATAACAACCAGGCCGAAATAAATTATTGTTTCTTCTTATTTTTTCTCAAGTTTGTTACCGCGTATTAATTTATATAACAGTTTTCGCCTGAATTCAGTAAACATTTAAGAGAAATGCTGAGGCAAGAGACTCAATTATGATTTAGATAATTACAATTTTAAAAATTTTCTTCACGCCTACTTTTTAAATGAGGAACAATTACTATGAAGTCACGCAGCGGCTGAAGAATAATTACTTTCGAAGCAACGAGAAGATCTTTGACTTTCCAAACGTGAATGCATTGTTCAATAATCGTATTTGCAGCAGTTTTATTTCTGCACCTTATCTCAGTATTCTCGAGTTACTTGTTTTATTACATATTAGATAATAACATTGTTTAATTGACATTTCGTTTCATGAGAATGAGGAATCTTCCTACACTTTTGTCCAAAAAAATTGGAAGATATTGCATAATATATGTCTATCCTGGATTTCTTAAAAAACAGTTATTTAATATTTTTACTTCTAAGTAGCATTTAAACCTTTCTCTTGAACACTTTTCAATATTTATATCTGTAATTCTCACCAATAGGCGGGAAAACTGTTTGAAGTCTTAATTATTAACGGTTGTAAATCAATTAGTTTGTGAATGATTGGATGTGGTGTTAACAAGGATTATGAAACGTGATTGGCAGTTAATGAGGAGAACAAGTGTTATAACAGTTAAAAATTCAGCATTCTTGTACGAAGATTTCTTAAATTATATTCGAAAGTAAAATTTCTAAAACTTAAGCTATCAAAAAACATGGTTATCCTTTTATAAATTTTTATTACATTCGAGTATTTTTTAAACTTGTAACAAAATAGAATGGATTTATATTTCCAATATTTAGCTAATGACGAACTATATGATACTTTGACACTACATAGGCGGTATTCTTATTGCATCACGGTAAATTATGCATGCATACACAATACTTGTGCCAAGAACATTGTAGACAACTTTTTATAATTATCGCAACTCCTTTAAAAATGTTCGCATCTAATTAAATCCATCTAGACAAGGCGTTGGATGCATGCGAAGTCAAAACATCTCAACATGATGAGTCAGCACTTGTTGCATTGGTAATTAATATTTTCACTTTGTTGTGGCTTGTTTTGCTAGCTGTCTATATGTTAGCAATCAATAAAAAATTGCCTTGGTTCAGAAGTGGTGGTTACAAGTAGATCTGCAGCATGACCAATTGTCGTATTTGGCAGTTCTAATCAATAATACGTTAATTAATAGAATAGCCAAGGTTATTTTCACGAAATGCAATTTACTGCAACTATGACTTTGTTTTGTAAGTGTAAATAGTGTTGTTTTTTTATTTAGGGAGCATGACGAACACTTCCATCACCTACTTTTTCCCCAGTCACTTGCGTAAAACGATCAGTTCATCAGTGGAAAAAGTATGAGTTTGTGTTTAGTGGTCTGTTTTTTTTTTCTAATTCAGTTACTACATTCACATAGATGATGTAGGTACACTTGGCCAAAAAAAATTGATCGTTCAATAAATCTGATAGACTGATAAATGTAAGATCGCACCATCAGAAGTCAGTCTAAGCGATCTCATTGTCTCACTCTAGTAGGTGATCTCACATTTCAATGATAATAACAAGCTTTGATTGGTTATGGGACATGACCAGCAGTCATTCAAATTTGTTTAACGATCAATTTTTGTTTTGCCGAGTGTACCTACGAATAGGTGATCAGATCTCAAACGATTGTACCTATACGAAAACTCTATGAAATGAGTAACCGAACAAGCTATAAATATGTTGTACATGATTTTACTTTCAATTTTAGATCCTACACAATAAACGTATAGAGCTTTTTGAAATCCTGTGTAGGTTCTCTACAAATCTGCGTGTCTTTTTACTAAAAACTTGCTCTACTCTCTAGTGGAGCGGTAGCTCCACCCAGCCAAGTCGTTCTGTACACTTACACTCACTCAACATACCGTAAATGCCTAATAAACTGAGGAGCAGACCAACCACTTTTACTGTATCAACTCTATACCTACATAATAAAAGATGAGACCAAAAATGCATCCTCAGAACAAATTTCTGATTAAAAGTTTCTCAACAATAAGATCCAATAATACACATAATTTTCTACTCTTTTACTGCTCGATCCTGAAATCTAATTACTAGCTATAAAATATTCCGAACGACCATTCACACATGTAATCCTAAAGCTGAAGCGATCCTACTCAACATTCGAAACCATCATAAATCAATGTAACCTGAAAGAGTGTGTGTTGCTTTACAAAAGATACCGTTACTATAAAACAACAATAAACCATCGTACATCTTCACACCTTATAAATGTCACATTTCCACATTCTACCTGACTTATAACTGGACTTATAACTTATAAACTAAATTGTAAATTATCAACTGTAATTGCGAAAACCACTTTGTCTTATTTTAGGACTAAATTTCCAGCCCTATAGAAACACTCTTAGTGAACCACGCAAGGTTTTAAATTGTTATTACCAATTTGATTTTACTGCGCCTACGTTACATAAAATAAACTTTAAATAGTATCGATTTCGTGGACATGTTTATATAATGTAACCATTTTACGCAAGATATTTATGTTCCATCATACATTTAACTACGAGTACAATAAAACCGTTCGTTTTATTGTTTTGCGAAACGTCGTTAAAAGTGCGTCTTACATAATTGTTTCAGAATCTTCTGTCTTTGCATTACCTGTAGTTCGATTAAAAAACATCACGTAGGTAAAAGAATTTCTTGTTCTCAGTTTGTATTGGAAATGTTTATGTACGTACAAATACATTGTAATTACCTAACATTAATCAAAATGTAATTTTATCATATTATTTTGTTACTATTGTAATAAATCAAGAGAAGCAAAGTGTGATTTGCATGTTGAAAGTAAACAAGCAATATCTTAGAGTAATAATATTTTACTATCTCTTTGTAGGAATTTTTATTTAGTTAATTACAGCTTTATCACAATTAGTACATTGTAATAGTACATTGTACGAACATGTAGTAGAATACACTACACGAAAACAAAAAATTGTGACAATACTGCCAAGTATGATGGAGGGCCAAAGCTAAGTTTATGCTAAACCTTTTCGCACTGAAAAATCGTTAAATCATATCGCCCAGTTACTGCCGCCAATTTGTGTCTGAATTTGGCATAACAGAAACCTCCAATTTTCAAATATTAACTTTTAAAGAAAATTTGAAAAAAAGCGCAATGTGTGAAGAAGACTATACACAAGAAGAAGATAAAAAGTGGAAAGAAAGAAAAAGTATTGTGGTCGGTGAAAATGCATTGCTTTAGATGGAACAAAACTTGGAACTTCACAATAAAGAAAACTCATAAATAACTGGCCTAGGGATGGAGCAAGGGGAGCGACTTTGGATCTTGACGTCAAATATTGATATTTTTCTGTATCGATAAAAATCGACATATCGACCGTAATATTTAAATATTAAAAATATCGGTATACAGGAATCGATATTTTCAATTTTTTTAAATCACATAGGTAGTACATCTATATCGATATTATCATCATCCCTAACTTGGACTCCCATACTAGCGCCTTTATTTACATACTAGAGTGTGTAAAATATGTTATACGCGTCTAATTACGATTACGACTGAAAACATGGGCATTAAAATGTGATGTAAAATAATGTGGAGTACTCGCAAAGTCATAAAACCGAGTGTCTTAATTAATATATTAGATATTCCATAAACATCCTACTTTATGATTATATGTTACCAACTTGATATGTTCTCATTTTAACATAATGTATGTAATATGTAAACGATAAAATATATACTTGAGGGCAAAGGTGATGTAGGATTTCTTAGTGATATTACGTGAGTAATATTTAGAATCCCATAAAATAATGATTTGAAATTACAAAAATTGTTCTGTGAAGCACTCTAGGTTGTTACGCATTTGTTGTGCTTTTGTGCATTTTTAATGTGATATTGTTGTTTAGTAGAACAATAAGTAGATCAATATAACGCAAAAAGTAGCATGGGTTGGGATTCTATAGCTGCAAAGCCGTAGCAATTTCGTTAGCAATGATTTTGCCATGAGCTTTATACAGATTGGTATTCCGCCTTTCATTATTTTGTTTTTGAGGCTAAACTATTTCAAAAATATTGTAAATAGTAAAGGTATTGCAATTAGTATGAACAAAAGCTACAATAATAATAAAATTAAAATCTTCGAACATGGCTTCCAAAACACACTGTGTAACCTCGAAAATGTGTTGAAAAAGATACTCTCTATTATCCCGTTCTCGGCCCAATATTTCATAAGCCTCTAATCAGGTTTTACAAAAGAATATCTCAAACCCATGCTGTATAATAACCATTCACATAAAGCAAACAATATCCCACTTATGCCACAATGAAGTTGTATATTTACTGATACCCTCTGAAGATAGCACCGGCATCCATGTAATATGGGGATGGATGACTTGATTGGTGTCGGTAAAGCTGGTAGTTGCAACTGTGCGATGGTATCACCTCGCCACCCAAGAGTGGGCGTGCCACTGTGACGTCATAGAAAGACAGGTTTCAAGTGACCCATTGGGATGGGTACGAGATGGGTGTGGAACATGAAGAACTACTGTACATGATGTAATAGACATTGTGATGTTATTAATTGTTTAATATTTATCAATGTTCGGCTGCAGGTTGAATTTAGTTAATGAAGTGAATGAGATGTATTTTAGTCTTTAAATAAGACAGGTTGTCATTGTTTTTTTTATTTTAATTTTACTTATTCATTTACATAGAGCTGAGAGCGATGTAAGAGATAGTTTTTGTAGAAGAAACATGTTTGGATGTAAGAAACATGAAGTCTTAATACGGAGAAAGATGGAGCCAAAGCTTTGAAAGCTTTAAACTTGCCGGAGATCAAGGGTGAATGCTGAGAAGAGGATAAAAACTATTCTGAGGTGTTATATAAATTTAAACATTATTTCTTGACGTTGACAACGTGTTTTATGACATCTACCAGCAACTTTCAATTCCTACTTATTCAACTTGGCCTGGCTCCTCCACCAGTAGCGTAACTTCAGATTTCGGGCCCCATGCAGGATATTTTTAGGGACCCCAAATTTATTAATTGTCTACCTCAAAAATCTTTAAAAATATATTAATGGTGCAGGGAAAGAACGCTATGAGTCCAGCAGTGATTTAGATAAGCTTTCAGATTATTCCCTCGGTTTTTAGAAAATATTGCTATAAAGTCTTGCAAAAAGAAATTAAAATCTCGATCTGTATGGAAGATCCAGATAAGTTTCAACAAGCTTCGTGTATCTCGGTTTCATCAGAATGTGACTTATAAGTTATAGCCTGGACCTTCATATGCATCTTTTTGTGATAATTTGTAAGATAATATTTCAATGTGTGTTCAGCTGCTCTCTGAAACACAACAATCAGCAGGTCAGTACAATTTAGGCGATTTAAACACACATTTTGGTCGATTTGATCTAATTTGAGAATTTATAAATTCTCAAATTACGACTATTTTTATTACCATCGATTATCGATATTTTTGTTCTTTATGGTATTCATTCCATCCAATGTCCCCCCCCCCCCCCCCTCCCGCCCTGGGCCACCCCGCGACTGCGGGAGTTGCATCATAAAAGTTGCATCAGTGTCCTCCATTGTTCAGAACAAAAATCTACCTATGTTATAAAATACATTTAGAAATCTTTTATTTATATTGACTCTTCATGTTTATTTTTCAATTTTCACAATCACTCATTTATTATAATTGATCACATGAGTAACGAAATATGAAGAAATCTTACAAAAGAACTATATTTCTGACGAAAATAAAAAAAATATAGTTTTACATTCATTTTACAGCCATGGAACACTTTTTCAGCGTGATCTGCAACGAAACAATATAATTAAGTGAGGCCATCAGATATTTTAATGGGATTTTAATTTGAAGTTTGCCATAAACTAGACCCTAGGCTCGTGCTGAAGCTTCGTGATTCATTTGGAACGAATATCATCGAGTTCTCAGGCAAAACTCTGCTAACATGATGCGGACAGTTTACACAAAACTCTGGCGATAAGGAAGTATCTTTACCTAAATATTTTTATGATACACTTGTAAATATCAACAAGACAAAACACAACAAAATTTAAATTTTCGTGAACATTTTGCGGAAAATTTTATGTGTTACGTTACACATAACGGTAGAATTTTATTTTTTTATATTTTTTTATATTTTTTATGACGGCATTTTAACTACACAACAGTGTGTTACCATGGTGAAGACTTTGTTGCCATGACAACAATGACGATTGTACTGTCTGTTCATTCAGAATTGTTTATCCCCAGTACTATGACAACAATTGAAAGAAGCCAATAGTAGATAAAATAAAGTGGCATTTTCAATTATTGAGATTTTGTATTACAACAATCCACAAATATTGGCTCCACTTAGAATGCGTTTTACAACGACATAGGCTAAGTGAGGGACGAGCACTAAGTCTACTCGACTATTTTACCAAATCAAATTCTTATTCTTTATTGAAGGTTTCTCAATTTTTTATAAGTATTAAATAATTTAGAATATGGTATCAACATGCAACCACTTCCTAAAGTAATCAATATCATATTCAAACCATTCTGTAGTTGTGTTCATCGTTGTCATCATGTTATCAAGAGGATTCGTTCTAACAATTTGTCTTCATTTTATGTAGTTATAATCTAAGTTTGTATTGTTCAAAATGATCATCCTATTTGTGTCTGCGTTGCATGTCTGAAAAAAGATCAAATAAAAATATTTCATCATCAGAAGAGAATCAAACGGATACAAATACTGATATGTCGAGCCAACAGAAAGCTGGCTTTGGATTTGTCACGACTGCATTATTTTACACAGGTACGAATATCGATTTAAACTTTTTGATTGTCGTTCTCAAAACTGTTTGAGTTTTTTCTGATTCAGAGATGAATTGCTGACCGACCGGAGATTATAAAAAAAATAGTTTCGTCTACGCGGGTTGAGATGTGTGATGAGTAAAGCTTTGAGTTTCTTTGTACGAAACTTTCGATTTATTCGACCTACCTATACCCATTGATTTTGGAAACACACGTTCGTTCTTTGTATTGATTTTTGAGAAAATGTTGTCGCGTGCCCGAGTTTCTCATCTCACCCGAGAAGGCCGCGAATAACATTGGTATGAGAACAATGTCACGCGAGAACAAGTTGTCATTTTATATATCACATCCAAGGTGCAGGCCTATTCTATAACGAAAACGAAATGGCCAAATCCCCAGAAGATTGACCGTCGGGGAGTTCGGAGATAGAATGCACAGTTTGCTCGTTGCCTCCAGTGGAAAATAATGAAGTTTGTTATTGTGTTTGTTTTGTTATTTCCATATTATTTATATTATAGTAGTAGGATTTCCTTACCACCGTGTAATAACAATTGTAAGATGCCTAAATAAAATGTAGTGTAATGTAAAAACAGGGAAAACTAGGATTTATTCTGAGGTATTTCGTGATTTGTTTTGTTATATTTGTAGTATAACTATTTATTTAGCTTTCGCTATATTAGTATTACTAGGAAAACGCTCTGAGTAACGCGTTGATGAGCGAGCACGGATATGCGCAACACATCGAACCGAAATTCTGTCTTTTGAAAATGTCATTAAAAGCCAATAATTCTTGAATTTCGTCACAGACTTGTATGAAAATCTCCAACAATTCCTAAAATATTGGTCCCAATAACCACGCAAAGTTTTAAGTTGATCGATTAAACCTTTATGATTGAACGATTCCTTGTTAATTTCCAAAAATCACAGGATATCGTTCAAAAAAAATTTAAACGGTCAAATCAGTTTCATAATACGTTTGAAAGTTTCTGCTCTAACAACCTTGAAGTGAAGATTCGAAGATTCCGTGAAATATGAAATTCGAGAAATATGATAGCCAACACGCAAAATATCCGTAAACTGTCGATAACTTTTGAATTTAAACACAGTTTAGTCTGAAAATTGTCAAAAATACAGATAATGTTGGACCCGATGACCATGCAAAATTTTAAGTTGATCGGTCAAACGGTTCTGGTTTAAATTTCAAAAAGCACATGAAATATTTTTTTAAATTTTAACCAATGGGAGGATTTGGCTGAAAATTTGTAAAATAAGAGACAATGTTGGTCCTAATGACCATGCGAAATATAAGGTCGATCACATTTGTCGAAGTCCATTTTCATTTTTCAGCCTATCAGGAGATGTTTATTTAAATTTCAACCAATGAATGGATTTCAAAAAAATTAGGGTCTGCAAACAGAGAAGGTTGGTTTTACATGTGTGCAAAATTTCAGATCAATCGGTGAAACGGTGCGACCTGTGTATCGGCTATTAGCAGCCAAAAACAAAAACAAAAAAAAAACAAAAACAAAAAAAAAAAAAAAAAAAAAACAGAGGTCCGTGCCAAAAGAGCCAAAAGGAGACGCTCGCTTCGCTCGCTCAATTAGGTTCATGTTACATACACTTATATCCTGGATTAAGCATAAATGCCTGTTCCGGTTCCAAATATTGTGTCACCAACGTTTTCTGGGCCGCCCTACATCTCTTCTTCCTCCTGGCTGGTTAAGAAGACCAAGTTGCTGCTTCCAATTGGTTTTGCCCATTTCAATTTTGTCGAGCACGGAATAAATACCAAGTTCCTGTCTTATATCTTCATTGCGTATTCTATCCTCTCTGGTGCATCCCTTCACTGATCGTAAAAATCTCGTCTCTGTGGCCTGTATTCTGCTAAAATCTCTTGTTGTTGTCACCCATGTTTCCGAGCCATAAAGAAGAGTAGGTAGGGACTGCCATCACCTTATCAAATTTAAGTTGTGTGTCTTTCCTAGTCTTAACATTCACTTATCAATGATATTTTAATTTCGATCAATCGAGAGAGAAATGTTGGGATGGGTCCCTATTCCCCTAATAGGCCACGACCACCTCCTATCCACAGTCCATCCTTATACCTACACATGTTCTTCTATAATCAGTCTGCATATCATTCCTATTCGTCTGTCGCAATTAGCAAAAAAAATATCATCAATGTGTGTTTCTGTGTACTGTAGGTGTAACGCCCAATCAGCCGGACGATGTCACCACATTCTCCCGAATAAGACGGGCTATTCCACTGCTAACATCAGCACATTGCATCTACACTATCATCATTCTACTCGTTAGCATCTACCAAGAGAGAGACGATGTGGAGAATCTCACAATCTATGTGTCCAACCTGTGTTTAAGAATTATCACATTGATTAAGTTCGGAACTCTGTTTCTTTATCAAAGAAGAATCGCAGATGCGAACATCGAAATTGAAATTCTGTATAATGATCTCGTTCGTGAGGATGACGTCGATATAAAAAAGGGAATAAAGTTTTTAAGGGTGATAGAAAAAACGACCGTATTGTTTTGGATTCTGATCAACATACTAACGTGGATGATCCGAGTACAGGAACTTTTTGCTGCACCTCCACGAAATGTGTACGGGTTGTAAGTATAAAATAATTCAATTCGATATATTACACACTGTTATTCTATTAATTTTAAACTATTTTTTTCTAATACGTCATGTATATGATTTTCAATTTCTTGTATGTCTTGAACTTAATAAAAAAAATTATTTTCAGTCACTACCACCCCTACGACATAACGATGTCACCAATGTTTGAGATCTCGATTATTGTTGAAATCTTATTTTTACCTGTGCTATTCGGCCAAATCATCATCGTTGACTTCGTATTCTTCGTCGTCATGGTTCACTTAATTGCCATCTCGAGTTCATTGAGGTTTGTATATTCATTATAGGTACATAGTTTGTTTTGTTTGTTTGTTGCATGTTTTCACAAATCAATAGACATTAGACACTAGACAACTCCCCAACATATAACAAACGTTGCATGAATTGCAGACCCCTTTAACAATGTTATCGTTACTAATGGAACAAAAGTTCACAAATATCACAATCCGTATTTCCATCAGTGTGCACCCTTACGACGGAGAAAGAAGGATCACCGAAATATGCTGCCCAGTTTTTAAATATTTGAAGTTTCGTACAGTACTGGTGTTATTACCAGAAGTATAGTTGTTTTTCTTAAAACATTCCGTATATTTTTCAACAGCAAACGAATACAGAATATTCGTAATTCAGCAGAGAAGAGCACTGACTGTCTGAAGGTTGTGATGAAACCGCGAAACATTGACTCTACTCAACTACAGCACTCTGAAGGAGACTTTGCTCTGGCTGAAACCTCTGCTCTCAACGTGCCATTTGAGAGGAGAAACAATCCAATTGATGGTGACAGGCTGGTAGTTGTGCAACAGGATCAAAATCAAGTTATGAATCAACCAAGTCAGCATGTTGTACCAGATAAACATGTGACAGAAGGTATTGGCAGATTCAAGCAGGTTGCTATTGGAAGGACGAAGAACCACGAAACTATCAATTTGGTCATGGAACAGATCTTGGTGAAATGTGTTCAAGAACATCAGCGCCTAATCAGGTAGGACGATACTTGAGTGTGCAGTAAACCAAAGTGTATCAATATTATGACCAGCGACTTGGAAGCGCCCAGAACTGAGGGAAGTGTGCGTAAAATGACAAATCCGGACACCCATCGTATTTCATTAATTCTAATACTCTTTGTAACCGTATTAGTGTGAGATGTACTGGGATTCCTTCAGGACGATGTCCTGTAAGTTTTCAAACCTCTTTTTCCCTCTAGAGCTTTTACGTGTATCCGTCCTTTCTTTTGATGATACAATCATTCATATATCCTGACAAGAAAATATGTCTGACTGTCGCCCGCTTTCTTCCAGAATCATTCAAGAAGTTAATTCTGTTATCAAGATGGTGATTGTTGTTCAACTCTTGGTCAACTTCATGTCTAGCCTGTTCATGCTCTACGTGACAGCATTTGTAAGTAAATATTGGATATTTTGTTATTTTGTTGGGCAGATATTTTTCATATGAACTTGAATCGTTCAATAGTGTATAAGATAGTTATAGTTCAGCGAGCGTGGCGAGCGTCCCCATGTTACTCTTTTGGTACTTTATCTGTGCGTTTTTTTTCCTGCAGTGCCCAGATCAAACCGTTCAACCAATCGATCTAAAATTTAAAGTGTACCAGCACACATACTTAGTTACGCTATTAACATTTTACGTAATTTTATGCTATTATCTTGAAATACTTGCAAATTAAGGACAAGAATGTTCAGATATTTTATCACTGCTCTCTTAACTCTTCATTTCCAAGGCCTTTAGAGCAGAAACTTGCAAACGCATACTAATCAAATCTCATGCAATACGAAGGCTCGCTTATAAACGCCTTCGCAGAGCGTTTCATAGTAATTCTTAGCTTAGATTGGTCAGTGGCTTCTAATATTATATAAATCCACTCAATCCATTGCATATTACTGACTAGGATAGGCAGCGTATAATTAGTAATTAGTAATTAATATTGTCTTGAGTAGTAGGTACCTGAGTACCTGGTCTTGGATCCAAAATAAGCTTCATGTCATTCACACACACAATGAGTTGCTTACTTACATGTTATAATTTGTACACTAATACAATATTTATTGTTAAAACAATTCAAAGTTTTTGGATATTGCGTCATGTTTTATATAAAATTATTTATTTCTGTCAACAGTTTCGATTTTATTTTCAAAATCTTCCTCAGGACAAAACTAATAGCGTTTTCCACCAGGGACGACGCTAGGATTTTTATACAGGGGGGGCCTAGGTAGGGCAATGAACTTTTTAGGGGGGGCAAACGTATTTTCACATGTATATTGTCATATTGTGGCGTGGGGATCAGGCGCGTAGGAACTAAATTTGCAAGGGGGGGGGGGATAATATGTAAAATAACTTGAGCTGGAGATACTAGTGTCTACGAAGACAATGGGGGTCTGAAGGGAGGGCCCCCCAGTAAAATGCAAGTCCGGGGCGCACAGCCCCGGAAATTTTTTGAATTTCAGACATCAATTTGGTGCATTTCTATGCGATTTTAACACTTTTAAGCCTCCCAGCCTCCTTTTAGGTCTCCCTGCCTTTCTTTTCCCTCCCATTGCTACTCTATCTGCCTTCCTTCTCGGTATCCTCTCTTGTCAACCGTCCCTTTCAATCGACCAAACCATTTCAATATCTCCTTTCCTAGTTTGAAACTGTCTCCATTGCAAGATCTTTCCTTATTTTTGAGCTCCGTATCTTATCCAATTTTTGTCAACCTGCTATACTTCTTAGGAACTTCATTATGTCTGGCATACGAAAGTTGCCTCTTGACACATAAATATATAAGTACATAGGAAGGGGAATTGAATCAGAGGGGGGATTCTCCCCCATCCTCCCCCCTTCCTACGCGCCTGGTGGGGATAATTAAAAAACTGAAGCCTTCAAAAAATTATCCCTTCACTAATTTTTATGCACTGTCCTCTCACCATTTTTCGTCCCTTACCATTTCCCAAGACTCTCCTCTTTTTCCACAGCCAACTTCACTCCACTAATCCACTTCGTTCGCGGTCTCCCTGCCTTTCTTTTCCCTCCCATTGCTACTCTATCTGCCTTCCTTCTCGGTATCCTCTCTTGTCAACCGTCCCTTTCAATCGACCAAACCATTTCAATATCTCCTTTCCTAGTTTGAAACTGTCTCCATTGCAAGATCTTTCCTTATTTTTGAGCTCCGTATCTTATCCAATTTTTGTCAACCCTGCTATACTTCTTAGGAACTTCATTATGTCTGGCATACGAAAGTTGCCTATTTGCAAAACATTGTCAGCTGATGTTTTATTTGATAATTTGAACAGTTCAAAAAATTGAAGAAAAGTATAGACTTTCAAGATATTTATTTTCCCACATTTGGTTTGGGGGGGGGGCACAAGGGGGGGCCGCGCGAATGTTTGGGGGGCCGTGGCCCCCCCAGGCCCCCCCTTAGCGTCGTCCCTGCTTTTGACAGAAATAAATAATTTTATATAAAACATGACGTAATATCCCAAACTTTGAATTGTTTTAATAAAAATAGTCATTCATCTATAAAAACATGTTTAATATTTATTGTATTTTTCAGGGAAACACATTTGACAGACGAGGACTTCTGGTAGTATTCCTCGTTTTCGGCATATATTTGGAACTATTGTTTGCGTGCTTTCTGGCAGATATTCTCACTGAATATGTAAGTTATATTCATTATCAAATGCTGGTGACATAACAATTATCACAACAATGCAAAAATAGGCAATCCCTTTTTCCAAACTAATCAAGTTTGGAATGCCTACGATCCCTACGCCCAGTTCAAGTCTAAATATTGGCGCCCCCCCCCCCCCCTTTCCACCCTAACGATAGCCACCCCCCCCCCCTCCCCACTGTATGCCGAGCAAGGTGCTTTTGGGGCATTTAATACATACAAATTACTTTGGGGGGAAATAGAATTTGAGTATAAACATTGCCTTCTTTAGTTAAGGTCTCCTCGTCCGCATATTACCAAGAGAGTGTTGGTACAATTAATAATATAATATTTAAAAAAATAAAAATCATAGTGTACAAAATATAGTGTATTAATTAATAACTCTCGCATTGAAATATCAACTAGCATTTTGGCGGGAAAAACAAAGCGATTTAATTGAAGCCCTGATGACGTAGACAGCAATGTTTTTTGCGAGCAATCATGATATAATATTGTGATTTTTGGTTAAATAGCCCTTTTGACGTCCATGGGCCGTTTTCGCGCGTTCGAAAATTTACTCGTTTTATTCAAACTTTGAATCAAGTTTCCTTGATGACTATAACCAATCATTCGTACCAGAATAATATTTTTGTATGTCTACATCCTAGACATGTATACTTTCAATATTTCACGTTTTAAATTCATTCTATAGAACTAAAGATAGTTCCCTTAAGGAAAATATAGTATACCAGGTATGTTTATCCAGGAAAACGCTTTCCATTTGTCGTAACGTCTACTGATAACCCATCGGGGGTTTCGTCACACGAGGTATTTTGAGTTATAATACCTTGTTCACACTATGGCTTTCAACTGCAGTTGAAATCTCAATTGCAGTTGAGAACCAGTGTGAACTGAAAGCGATCGAGTTCAATTGTAGTTGAAATCTCAACTGCGCCTTTCCAGTTTCCTTTCTGCGTTTATCTAGTGGAGCGGTCTCTCCACCCAGCCAAGTCGTACCGTACACTCATCTAATGGAGCGGTCGCTCCACCCAGCCAAGTCGTACCGTACACTCACACTCACTCAACATACCGTAAATGCCTAATAAACTGAGGAGCAGACCAACCACTTTTACTGTAAGCAACAACATGGCATTTTCGGCCTACTGGATCATAAAATTGGAAAATCTCACATTGTTGTGAAATATCTTAATTTCGAGCTATGGCCCACCCCACTCCATATACTAAATTTGGGAACAATAGGTTATGCCATTTGCGTGCTAGAGGGCCGTGAAAACAGTGAAATTACACCCCTTTTAAAACCTATCTGATGATGATATCAGGAAACACTGCTATCACCGCCACAGCCTAAACGGCTTAGCCGATCGATCTGAAATTTTTACCACATGTGCACTTTTGGCGTCTGAGGTGCCTTTTTATAATACCATCCGGTAGTCGCCATTTTGAAACCGGAAGTGACGTCATATCTCGAAAACGGCTCAACCGATCGGAATAAAACTAGCGCCAAATGATTCAGACGGTCGTCTATATGGAATATCAATAGTTAAAGTAGAGATGTTCTATTACCAAAACCGGAAATGACGTCATGAAAATGAAGAACTAGATTTTAATGACCTCTTACTACAATTACCACATATTCAGAAGGCTTATAATGATACATAACATTTATAGAAATAAATTCTAGGTGGCAGTTATTTCAGTCGCCATTTTGAAAACCGGAAGTGATACCATATCTCGAAAACGGCTGGACTGATTGGAACGAAGCTTTCGCAATTCTTCATGGAATATCACTTTAAGCTTAGGTGTGTTTGGTTTTAGCACCAAACACAATTTTTCGTATTAACCAATTCGGAAATGGCGTATTTTTTAAAAGTATTTAGTCATTGTTACTCCGATGTGTGTTACAAGTTGTGTAAATAAACTAAAAAAATAAGTGATATCCCCATAAAAAAACACTCCGTGTAAAAATACCAGCCAAGTCTCTTCAACTATAAAAAAATAGAAGAAATCTAAAAATTCAGCACTGAAAAGTAGTGATATCAAAAAATGAGCCAAGTCAACACTTAATTTTAAAAACCAAAATATACTTGGCGCATCGTTTTTAAGGGCATTATAGGTATATTATATATATTTAGGTACATTTGATTTTTGGCATATGCTTCTATACTATTTATATACACGATGCGCCAAGTATATTTTGGTTTTTTAAATTAAGTTTTGACTTGGCTCATTTTTTGATATCACTACTTTTCAGTGCTGAATTTTTAGATTTCTTCTATTTTTTTATAGTTGAAGAGACTTGGCTGGTATTTTTACACGGAGTGTTTTTTTATGGGGATCTGCTTTACTTGACACTATGTGATTTACCATGGGTAGACATTTAACTGTTTTTATGTACACTCAACAAATGATAAAACGGAATTTGAAAGAAATTGAATGAAAAGAATTGGCTGAAAAAATGTGAAGGCATCATCCGATCATAGAGATATATTACAGAGAGGGGCAACTACTGGTTAATGCTTGATTAATTTTGAAAGATCCTTTTTCTCCATATTGGAGATGTTTAATAATTCACTGCCACTGAAATGGAAAATTATTTCGGAAGGCAGTGAAAAAATTACTTTGAGCTGTCAAATTTAAAACTTACAAGAAACACGTTTTTAACATGAATAAGAAGACTATTACAATATTATATCTTGTTATTACTGTACATTTATTTGTTCTGTGTTGTTTGTTACAAAGTAACATTCAAGTCTCTTGCTGACAACATTACAGTCGAGGGGGGGTGCCATATTGACAGTAATTGCTTGAAATAATCTCCAAGATGGTGGCTGAGCATGCTCAGATCTACCCTGACAATGTACAACGCATCATACCAAGGCTTGCTACCTACTTGCCCCTCTGTAAGTATATGAATCTCTATGATCCGATGAAGTTGACGCTAACTCATCATCTACCTCTAGTACGTGAGAAGCTCTGATTTCATTGATAACAACAAGGATTGATTGTCAAGGAACAAGACCAGCAGCCAATCCGTTTCGTTCATATACTGTTTTATGATTTCGCTGTGCCAGTACAATACTAACACAACTCAAAAACGGGCAAACTGAGATAATGGATAAAACAAGTTTCAAACATAGCCAGTAAATACAGTGTTATGGTCTAGTTAGGGAAAATAACTTATTAACATGCTTACATCATTTAGAATCACTTTTAATAGAAAAGAAATATCCTTATTTATTTAACTCGCAGATATGTTTACAATAATAGTGTACCACTTTGAGATAGTAACATGGCAGACATAGCAAGACACGGCCACCTAAATCAAAATAGTATCATCAAAAGATCATGATTTTCAGAGCAACAGTGCAACAAGTCAAAATAGTGTACACAATATTTTGACTTGTATTAGTGTTACACTGAATGAGTAGGAAGAACACTATAATTTAACACTAAGTTAGCAGCCATTACATTTTTATTTATATTGACTTTGAGTTGTTGTAGTATTCACCTGAAAGAGCATAGAATTACGAATCCAACGATACCAATATCTCCAAACCTCAATTTTTTGAGTTGTGTTAGTATTCAACTGGCACAGCGAATTTTGTTGGGTGTATCTAGTACCATAACTAGGAAAACGCTTGGTGTAACGCGTTGAAGAGCGAGCACCCGAATGCTCATCATCTCGAACCGAAATTTTGTAACGCACAAATATAATATATATAAGATCCATATTGAATTGAAATATGATACACTTAATCAACATAAAAGTACCTGCTTTTTATTGAAGCTGAGATTATCCATCTATACACTCTGGATAAAGAAATTCAGATCCAATCCAAGTTGCTTTAGAATAATTCCCATTCATTTTGATTAACTAGGAAAACGCTCTGAGTAACGCGTTGATGAGCGAGCACGGATACGCGGAACACCTCGAACCGAAATTATGTCTATCGAAAATATCATTAAAAGCCAATAAATCTTGAATTTCGTCAGACTTGAATAAAAATCTCTAAATATTCCTAAAATATTAGTATCAACCCTTATGATTGAACTGTTCCTCGTTAATATTCAAAAATCACAGGATCTCTTTAAAAAACTATACCTGGGACCACTCAAATCATATGATATTAGTGTGTACACAATATCAGATCAATCTGTTGAACGGTCATTATTAGTTTCATTTCGTTTGAAACTTTCTGCTCTAACTACCTTGCCTTGAACTGAAGATTCGAAGTCGCCGTGAATTTGACAGCCAACACGTAAAATGTCACTAAAATTACAAAACCTTTTGAAAATAACTACAGATTTGACTGAAAATTGGCAAAAATACCTTAAATGTTGGTACCAATGACCATGCAAAGTTTTTAGTTGATCGGTCAATCGGTTCTAGTTTAAATTTCAAAAATCACAGGAAAAATGGTTTCAAATTTGAACCAATGGGTGGATTTGGCTGAAATTTATTATGATTGGGTACAATGTTGGTTGCAATGTCTTTGCTAAATTTCAAATTGATCAAACCAACCAATCGAAAGATAATTTTTTTAAAATTTGAACCAATCAGGGGATTTCAAAAAAATTAGGGTCTGCAACAATCAGAAATGTTACGTACTTGTGTGCAAAATTTCAGCTCGATCGAAGAAAAACTCTGACCTGTATATCGTCAGTAACAGAAAAAAAAAAAAAAAAAAAAACAGAGGTCCGTGCCAAAAGAGCCAAAAGGAGACGCTCGCTTCGCTCGCTCAAAAAACACTTCGTGTAAAAATACCAGCCAAGTCTCTTCAACTAAAAAAAAATATGAAATCTAAAAATTCTGCACTGAAAAGTAGTGATATCAAAAAATTAGCCAAGTCAAAACTTTATTTGAAAATCAAAAAATACTTGGCGCATCGTGTACTTAAATAGCTTGGAAGTATAAGCCAATTATAAATTATACATGAAATATACATATACATAGTATACCTATAATGCCCTAAAAAAAACGATTCGCCAAGTATTTTTTGATTTTCAAATAAAGTTTTGACTTGGCTAATTTTTTGATATCACTACTTTTCAGTGCAGAATTTTTAGATTTCATATTTTTTTTTAGTTGAAGAGACTTGGCTGGTATTTTTACACGAAGTGTTTTTTATGGGGATATCACTCCTTTTTTTAGTTTATTCTAACAACTTGTGACACATATGAAATGAACAATTACTAAATTCTTTTAAAAAATCATCACCCTTTACAATTTCGTTACCACTAATGAATAGCAGCGTATGGTCCTAAATAATTGCTTTAAATGATCTTTCACGAAGAATAGCAAAGGTTTCATTCCAATCAGTCAACCCAGTTCCGAGATATGGAAACACTTCGGTTTTCAAAATGGCTGCTGAACTTTCTGCAATGCCACATAGAATTTATTTCTATAAATGATGTGTATCATTTTAAGCTTTCTGAATATGTATTTATTGTATAGGAGGGAATTATAATAATTTATACATTTGAATGACGTCATTTCCGGTCTCATAAATAGGAAAATTCTATTTGTACTGTTCATATTCCATAGAGATAGCCATCCGAATCGTTTGGCGCTAGTTTCATACCGATTTGTCTACCAGTTTTTGAGATATGACGTTACTTCCGGTTTAAAAATGGCGGCTGAAATCTCTGACCCCTTGAAGTATATTTGAAACATGATTATAATTTTATAAGCTGTCTCAAATAGTATATTTATTGCATCAAAATAAAAATTTGTGAGATTATTAAAATGTGTGACGTCATTTCCGGTTTAGGTACGAGAAACTGCAAATATTATTGATGATAATACATAAAGTTGACCGTCTAAATTGTTTTGCGCTGGTTTCGTTGAAATCTATTTAGCCGTTATTGAGATATGATGTCACTTCCGGTTTTAAAATGGCGGCTTCCGGTTGGTTTTATAACAAGTCACATGAGACGTCAAAAGTACATACGTTACATAAATATCAAAATAATCGGATCAATCTTTGTTGCCAAAAAGCCAATCGATGTATTTCAAATTTCATTACGTCATTTCCGGTTTCTTTAACATAATGTTTAGTCTTTTGCTACTTATCATGCATATAGATGACCGTCTGGATCGTTTGGCGCAATTTTCGTTCCAATCGGTCCAGCCGTTGACGAGATATGACGTCACTTCCGGTTTCAAAATGGCGGCATAAAACCAGTTATAGCAAAAGGCAACTTAGACGCCAAAAGTGCATATGTGGTAAAAATTTTAAATCAATCGGTTCAGCCGTTTATGCTGTGGCCTGTTTACCATATTTTAGCTCCACCCTACTACTACTACTGAGATTATTATGAAAACCGCCCTAAAACACTGTTTTCACGGCCCTCTAGCGCGCAAAGGGCGTAACCTATTGTTCCCAAATTTGGTATATGTTGTAGGGTGGGCCATAGCTCGAAATTAAGATATATCGCAACAATGTGAGATTTTCCAATTTTAAGATCCAGTAGGCCGAAAATGCCACTTTGATGCTTACAGTAAAAGTGGGTTTGCTCCAGCCTTTTTAAATGAGTGTGTGCGCGCGCCGTACGACTTGGCTGACGTGGAGCGACCGCTCCACTAGATTTGTTTGATCTGATTTTATTGGAACTATCCATGTACCAGAGCCTGAAGGTGGGCGAGGCCGCGTATTGTTGTGATTGGTTGAACGCATCACAACGCTTCAAGGATGCGTTACGCATCATCATGTCAAGGTCACAGCGCGCGTTGCACATCAAAGCCGCAGGAGTTCCTCTGTCAAGAACGACATTCAGAAGTGTAAGTTCCAAAGTTCTACTCTAACAGTGATCATATGGGAGCATGTGATACGTGATCATATTCCATCTTTCCTCCTTCCTTTCTTATCCAAACTCAATGAACGTAATAAATAGCGCTGATCTGTTGGCACAGTGCCGAGCCCTGTTGCACTCCTCACCGCTGTTACAGAAGGGAGGTCGACCTACTCTGACTATGTTTGTTTTGGGGAATCAGCTCCTCTCCCCCAAGAAATAAGTATGTATCCGCCAGTGCTACAGATTCAGGACAGACGTAAGAGTAACATGTGGGGGTGTATTTGTTTGTTTTCAGATTTGTCGCGCTGGTTACTATCTCTACATGATGCTGTCTAACTTCTACCATGGTGTGAAGATCGTTCGCCATCACAGTACATTCTAACCAACATCGTGTAATCAAGAAAGATTATACCTATTTTATGGAACCGTAGTCATTTTTCACCCAACATCTATAAATGGAATGCTCGTCTATGATAATTGCAGTAGCAATGAACTGTATCAAAACCCTTTGATTCAATTCACCTCTAAACACAGATCGTAAGCACCATTTTCTTGTTAGTTTAGACGGTTAAGTATAAGAATGCCCCCAAAAAATAAATTCTTTGGAAGTTTAGAGTTTACAACGACCTTTGCAATAATGTTCTCAATGGATACGATCTCAAGTTCCAAAATGACTGTTTAGAAAGAGAGAGTGCCGGAATTGACATTTGGGGTAGCTCTAATAACGTGACTAGACTCACACTAATCTCAAAGTTACTAAGTATTATTGTGAAATAAATATTGTATCTTGACTACAACACTAGATGTATCACAGATTTTAGGGTTAACACCCTTAACCCTTCCGTGCTCTTAAAGTTTATATCAAATTATATTGTAGTGCACTTAATGTGGTAAATGTTCTTCCTGATTGCAATTGAGTTTAAGTATTTCACTTGATGAGCTATGACCTGATGTGTACAATTGTCTTACATTGTTTGACGCGTAAAAATAAATTAAACTAAATTCAACATGCTTCTCTGCCTTCTTCATATACTATTCCTTATCTTATGTGTACAATGTTCAATCGACAGTTTAAATAACGGCATAAATTGGCTGACGCTTTTGTAACATCGCGTTTAACCCACCAATAACTTCATAATAGAAAATTAAAAATATTAACTTTTAACTTCATCTTCAAATTTTGCATGGTCATTGGAACCACGTGTTATGTAACATTTCTTCTTCTGCATCATTTTGTTTATCCCAGTACGTTTATATGGGTTGCTATGGCAACAATGGGTATTGAAAGAAGCTAATAGGAGGTGAGATAAAGTGAGATTTTTAATTATAAAATTATAAAAATCCAAGTATTGGCTCCACTTATAGAAGGCGTTTTACAGTATGGGCTAAGTGAGGGACGAGACCGCTAATTTTCTACTAGACTTTTTACCAAACAAATCAATTTCTTATCCTAAGGTATATTCTCAATTTTGTAAGAAGTTTTAAATAACTTAGAATATGGTATCAACACGCAACCACTTTCCTTCCAAAAGCAATTGATTTCATATTCAAACCATTTTTTAGTTGTGTATTCATCGTTGTCGGTCATAGCATACTTTCCAGAGGATTCTTTCCGACAAAACGTCTTCATTTGATGTGCATTGAATTTAACAGATCAGTTTGTATTGTTGAAAATAATCATCATATTTATTGTTGCGTTGCATGTCAGTAAAAAAAATACAAATAAAAATATATTTTCAGTAGATAATTAAACGGATGTAAAATACTGATATGTCGAGACAACAAAAAGCGAGCTTTGGACTTGTCAAAACTGCTTTTTTTACACAGGTAAGAATATCGATAAATTTTTTGATTACCGTTCTCAATAATATGGTTTCTTGAAAGATATTGATGAAGGATGTTTATAATAAGTTTATTTGCGCTTGTTATTTTGATGAAATTACTGATTGCTGAATTGTCAAGCTTGTAGAAAATAGTTTCGTTTCTCGAATGTTGAGATATAACTATAAGTACAGCTTTGAGCTTCTGTAAAAAGCTTTCGATCAATTCGATATACCAATTGATTTTGGAAAGATACGTTTTTTTCTTTGTATTTTTTTGAAATATAATAACGCTCCGTGCGTTTATGGCGAAAATATAAAATGTTGTCGCGTGTCAAGAATCTCATCTTACCCGAGAAGGTCGTGAATAACATTGAAATGAGAAGTTTGTCAGTGAACAAAGTTGTCATTTCATGTGATCACACATAAGGTTCGATTCCACATGTTTAATTCAATTCATTGGGTTAAACAATGACAAATGAGACAAACATATCAAATTGAAGTACGAAATTGAAGCAAAATAACTATTGAGTTAATTGTTGACTTCGATAAGTGGCATGGTTGTATCTGACTCAATGAATTGAACTTTACTGGGTTTTTCGTGATTTCATTCAATCAAGGGCCATGTTTGGATAGATGGTTCTCTACTCTATACTTATAGGCCATGACCACCTCCTTTTCACCGTCTCCCTCCTATGCATTTGTCCGTAACCATTTATAGAATGTTCTATATAAACTGTTCATGTGGAATTAATTCATACATTTGAATTTCTGTGTATCAGGTGTAACTCCCATACTGCCGGACGATGTTACCACATTCTCCCGAATAAGACGGGCTATTCCACTGCTAACATCAGCACAATGCATCTACACTATCATCATTCTACTCGTTAGCATCTACCAAGAGAGAGACGATGTAGAGAATCTCACAATCTATGTGGCCAATCTGTGTTTAAGAATTGTCACATTGGTTAAGTTTGGAACTATGTTTTTCTTTCAAAGAAGAATCGCAGATGTGATCAATGAAATTGAAATTCTTTATAATGATCTCTTTCGTGGAGATGACGGCAATATTCAAAAGGGAATAAAGTTTTTGAGGGGAACGGAAATAATGATAGTCTTGATTTGGATTCTGATCAATATACTAACGTGGATGATCCGAGTACAGGAACTTTTTGCTGCACCTCCACGAAATGTGTACGGTTTGTAAGTATAAAATAATTCAATTAAATATATTACACACTGTTATTCTATTAATTTTAAACTATTTTTTTCTAATACGTCACGTATGATTTCCAATTTCTTGTATGTATTGAACTCAATCAAAATGTTTATTTTCAGTCACTATCACCCTTACGACATAACGATGTCACCAATGTTTGAGATCACGATTTTTGCTGAATTCATATTTTTACCTGTGCTATTCGGCTACATCATCATTGTTGACTACGTATTCTTCGTCGTCATGGTTCACTTAATTGCCATCTCCAGTTCATTAAGGTTTGTGTCCTTCCTCTTGTAAATTTTATACATGGTTTGATTTGTATGATTGTTTGTTCATTGGTTTGCAACATGTTCTCACAATAGGTGTATCAAATGCACCACTAGATAATTCCCCAGCCTAAAATAAACTTTGCATGAATTGTATACCCCTTTAACAATGTCGTTACTAATGGAACAATATCACACCACCTTAACAAAGTTTGTATATCACAATCCGTATCTTAGTGTGCACCCTTACGACGGAGATAGTATAGGATCTCCGAAATATTGTGCCAGTTTTTAAATATTTGACGTTTTCTTATAGAACTGGAGTTAGATCCAGGAGTAGTTGTTATTCTTAAAACATTCCGTATATTTTTCAACAGCAAACGAATACAGAATATTCGTAATTCGGCAGAGAGGAGCACTGACAGTCTGAAGGTTGTGATTAAACCGCGAAACATTGACTCCACTCAACTACAGCACTCTGAAGGAGACTTTGCTCTGGCTGAAACCTCTACTCTCAACGTGCCATTTGAGAGGAGAAACACGCCAATTGATGGTGGAAGGCTGGTAGTTGTGCAACAAGACGAAAATCATGTTATAAATCAACCAAGTCAGCATGATGTACCAGATAAACTAGCAACAGAAGGAATTGTCAGATTCAAGGAGGTTGCTATTGGAAGGACGAAGAACCAAGAAACTATCAATACGGTCATGGAACAGATCTTGGTGAAATGTGTTCAAGAACATCAGCGCCTAATCAGGTAGGACGATACTTCAGTGTGCAGTAATCCAAAGTGCATCAATATTATGACCAGCAACTTGGAGCTCCCAGAACTGAGGAAAGTGTGCGTAAAATTACAAATCCGGAGACCCCATCGTATTTCATTCAAGTTAAATTTACCCAGAAAAAACACTCCGTGTAAAAATACCAGCCAAGTCTCTTTAACTATAAAAAAAAATAGAAGAAATCTAAAAATTCAGCACTGAAAAGGAGTGATATCAAAAAAGGAGCCAAGTCAACGAATTTTCCAAATTTTAATCGTACCATTGAAATAAAAATATCAACCCCCGAGAAATACTTAAAAAAAGGACTTGGCGCATCGTTTTTTTAAAGACACTTTTCTATCCTAAAAGTATAGGAAGAACTCTACAAGTATATTTTCCTGAGTATATCACATTCATTATCGACGAATCATACTACGTTTTAATATAACTAGTACTCTTACCTACTGGCAGTTTTGGTATTTTGTCAATATTCAGAGGAAATAAACGGATAAACGAATAACGAATAAACGGAAGCGGCCTAGTCTATTCGTTATTGCCACTATTTCTAGGGTCATATTAATCAATCATACTTCTCAATATCGTGACTGAGGGAAATAGCGAAAGCGCTCATTACAAGAAGGCCGTCAATGAGATTTGTATAAGTGACTAGTGCACTGAGCCATGCTGCTCAAATAATTACTGACTAGATTTTTATCTAAAGTAATACGTTATGTAATTTATGAATTTTTTTGGTATAAAATGTTAATTAATAGCAATTAATTACACGGCGAGAAGGTTCAAAGTATAATGCTGTAGTAGGTATGTTGATGTACCCACAAAACTATAGGTACCTACCAATCACAAACACAACTGTTCTGTATTTATTGCTTGTAAGACAATGCTATGTTTCTTTGCGTACTTATATTTAAATTTAAAATATTTTACAGAATGTTCAATATTTAATTTGAAAGTTTTGTCCCAATTTTTCTAGGCATTTCTGAACTACGTAGTATGTGAGTGGCATAAGCTTAAGAATAGAAAAATGTCTTTAAAAAAACGATGCGCCAAGTCCTTTTTTTAAGTATTTCTCGGGGGTTGATATTTTTATTTCAATGGTACGATTAAAATTTGGAAAATTCGTTGACTTGGCTCCTTTTTTGATATCACTCCTTTTCAGTGCTGAATTTTTAGATTTCTTCTATTTTTTTTTATAGTTAAAGAGACTTGGCTGGTATTTTTACACGGAGTGTTTTTTCTGGGATATCACTTCTTTTGTTAGTTTATTCATACAGCTTGTAGCACATGTCCGAGCAGGGACTAATTTCTTTAAAAAAATACGCCTCAACCGATTTGGTTACTATGAAAAGTTGCGTTTGGTATAAGATGAAAATGATTATCCAAGAAGAATAGCTTAAGTTTCGTTATAATCGATCCAGCCGTTTTCGATACATGACGTCACTTCCGGTTTTGAAATAGCGGCCGAATTCCGGTATAGGTAATAAGAAAACAATCTAGTTTTATCTAGTTGATACCTTCATGAACGACCATCTGAATTCCTAATCCCTATATTTCCGTAAAATCGGTCATGCCGTTTGTAATATATGACGTCACTTCCGGTTTCATTTAGTGGTTCCTGCCGCCATTTCCGGTACCATTAATTTATTTATTCATTTTTCACAATTGATTTTTCAAATAAATAGCAGAATGAATACGCAGGAGCTAGTTCAGTTGCAATCGGTACAGGCGTTTTAGATATATGACGTCACTTCCGGTTTCAGGAATGGCGGCCGAGAACACTGCTACCTTGAATATATAAATTGTATTGTCTATGTTACAATGTAAGTTAATTATGTACGTATTTTAAGTATAATTTGTTGAAATAAGTTAAATATTGCGTATTTATGACGTCACTTCCGGTTTAGAAAATAAGAAAATAATATTTTTTTTATTGATACTTCATATAGATGACCATCTGAATCGAATGGCGCTAATTTCGTTCTAATCGGTCCAGACGTTTTTGAGTTATGACGTCACTTCCGGTTTCAAAATGGCGGCTTCCGGTTGGTTTTATAAAAAGGCACCTCAGACGCCAAAAGTGCACATGTGGTAAAAATTTCAGGTCGATCGGTTCAGCCGTTTAGGCTGTGGCGGTGATAGCGACGTTTCGTGATATCATCAGAATCATCATCATCTTCAGAATCAGAAAGTGGTGTAATTTCACTGTTTTCTCGGTCCTCTAGTGCGCAAATGGCATAACCTATTGTTCCCAAATTTGGTATATGTAGTGGGGTGGGCCATAGCTCGAAATTAAGATATTTCGCAACAATGTGAGATTTACCAATTTTGAGATCCAGTAGGCCGAAAATGCCATGTTGTTGCTTACAGTAAAAGTGTTTGGTCTGCTCCTCAGTTTATTAGGCATTTACGGTATGTTGAGTGACTGTGAGTGTATAGTACGACTTGGCTGGGTGGAGCGACCGCTCCACTAGATCCTTTGAGATTTTGAGTACCTAATTATTGTGGTCTAAGATAGAAATAATTCTAATACTTATCGTAACCTCATTAGTGTGAGAAGTGCTGGGATTCCTTTAGGATGATGTCCTGTAAGTTCTGCAATACCTCTTTTTCCCTCTACAGCTTTTACGAGATAACTATTTATCCGTCCTTTTTTTTCATGACAAAATCATTTATGTATCCTGACAAAAAATATGTTTGACTGTCGCCCGCTTTCTTCCAGAATCATTCAAGAAGTTAATTCTATTACCAAGACGGTGATTGTTGTTCAACTCTTAGTCAACTTCATGGCTGGCATGTTCATGCTCTATGTAACAGCATTTGTAAGTAAATATTGGAAAATTAGTTATTTTGTTGAGCGTATATTTTTTATATGAACTTGAATCGTTCAATAGTGTATGTATAAGATAGACTATAGTTCAGCGAGCGTCACCACGTTACTCTTACGGCACTTTCTCTGTGCGTTTTTTTTTTGCCTGCAGTACCCAGAGGGGTTATTCTAAATTCCCTTGTCGTCTCGTATCAATTGATACGGCGTCACCATGTTAAATAGATAGCAGTGTGACCGTATCAAGTGAAACGAGACGACAAGGAAATTTAGAATTGCTCTCCAGGTCAAACAGTTTAACTAATCGATCTAAAATTTAACATGTACCTAATCCGTCTCGGGTATCGTTTTTGAACAGCATCCTGTGATTTTTAAATTTAAACTGGAACCGTTACTTTGCATGATCATTGGGACCAACATTATATGTATATTTGCAAATTTTCAGACTAATCTGTCTTTATCTTCAAACGTTATTAACATTTTACGGGTATTTTATGCTATCATCTTGAAATATTTGCAAATTATGGCCAAGAATTTTCAGATATTTCATCACTGCTCTCTTTGCAAGGCCTGTAGAGCAGAAACTTGTAAACGCATATCAAATCACATGAAATACGAAGGCTCGCTATCAACACGCTTCACAGAGCGTTTTCCTAGCAGTTCTTTGTTTTCATCATTTGTATCGTTTGATTGGTCAGTTGGTTTCTAATATTATATAAATCCACTCAATCATCATATTACTGACTAGGAGGCACCATAATTAATCTTGTATTAAGTAATAATTACCTGGTCTTGGAACTAAATGAAGCTTCATGTCATTCGCACACAGACTGAGTTGTTTACATGTTATAATTTGTATAATACAATATTTATTGTATTTTTCAGGGAAACAAATTTGACCAACGAAGACTTCTGGTAGTATTCCTCGTTTTCTGCTTATATTTGGAACTATTATTTGTGTGCTTTCTGGCAGATATTCTCACTGAATATGTAAGTAATATTCATTGTCTGCGAATGCTGATGACATAAAATCCTCACAACAATGCGAAAATAGATATATCACTCCCTTTTTACCACATGTAATCACTTTTATGCACTAGGGGTTTCTGTCCCGGGTGCAAGTCTAAATATTGCCCCCCCCCCCCTCTTATTCGCAGCTTATTCGCGCTTTTTGAGGATTTAATACATACGCATTACTTTGCCGGTGGGGGGGGGGGGGGGGGGGGGGGGGTTGTAAATAAATTAATAATTAATAATTTTCTAACTACAAAATATAGTACCTACTAATAAATTGATTTTAAAACCGCCCAATGACCATTCATAACAAAATGTTAAATTTTGCTACCTGGTGCAGGTGCGTGAACCTGGCACCCCCCATGTCAAAATTTCAAAAAACAACGACGGATCGAATTAGTGCTTAATTAGTGCCAATTAGTGCCGTTGAATCCAGAATTAGTGCTCCAACCCTTAAAAAGTTACAGGGGAAAAACTGTGGGGGGTGCCAAGTTCACGCTGGCACCCCCCATGTCGAAAATTTAAAAAAAAAATGACGGATCGAATTAGTGCTTAATTAGTGCCAATTAGTGCCGTCAAATCCAGAATTAGTGCTTCATCCCCTAAAAAGTTACAGGGAAAAAACTTATGGGGGGTGGCACACCCCATGTCGAAAATGAAAAAACAAACGACGGATCGAATTAGTGCTTAATTAGTGCCAATTAGTGCCGTCAAATCCAGAATTAGTGCTTCATCCCCTAAAAAGTTACAGGCAAAAAACTTATGGGGGGTGGCACACCCCATGTCGAAAATTCGAAAACAAACGACGGATCGAATTAGTGCTTAATTAGTGCCAATTAGTGCCGTTGAATCCAGAATTAGTGCTCCAACCCTTAAAAAGTTACAGGGAAAAAAATGTGGTGGGTAAGTTAATGCTGGCACACCCCATATCAAAAATTCGAAAACAAACGACGGATCGAATTAGTGCTTAATTAGTGCCAATTAGTGCCGTCAAATCCAGAATTAGTGCTTCATCCCCTAAAAAGTTACAGTGAAAAAACTTATGGGGGGTGGCACACCCCATGTCGAAAATTCGAAAACAAACGACGGATCGAATTAGTGCTTAATTAGTGCCAATTAGTGCCGTCAAATCCAGAATTAGTGCTACAACCCTTAAACAGTTACAGGGAAAAAACCTGGGTGGGTAAGTTAATGCTGGCACACCCCATGTCGAAAATTCGAAAACAAACGACGGATCGAATTAGTGCTTAATTAGTGCCAATTAGTGCCGTCAAATCCAGAATTAGTGCTTCATCCCCTAAAAAGTTACAGTGAAAAAACTTATGGGGGGTGGCACACCCCATGTCGAAAATTCGAAAACAAACGACGGATCGAATTAGTGCTTAATTAGTGCCAATAAGTGCCGTCAAATCCAGAATTGGTGCTTCATCCCTTAAAAAGTTACAGGGAAAAAACTGTGGTGGGTAAGTTAATGCTGGCACACCCCATGTCGAAAATTTGAAAACAAACGACGGATCGAATTAGTGCTTAATAAGTGCCAATTAGTGCCGTTGAATCCAGAATTAGTGCTCCAACCCTTAAAAAGTTACAGGGAAAAAACTGTGGTGGGTACGTTAATGCTGGCACACCCCATGTCGAAAATTCGAAAACAAACGACGGATTAAATTAGTGCTTAATTAGTGCCAATTAGTGCCGTCAAATCCAGAATTAGTGCTTCATCCCCTAAAAAGTTACTGGGAAAAAACTTATGGGGGGTAGCACACCCCATGTCGAAAATGAAAAAACAAACGATGGATCGAATTAGTGCTTAATTAGTGCCAATTAGTGCCGTCAAATCCAGAATTAGTGCTTCATCCCTTAAAAAGTTACAGGCAAAAAACTTATGGGGGGTGGCACACCCCATGTCGAAAATTCGAAAACAAACGACGGATCGAATTAGTGCTAAATTAGTGCCAATTAGTGCCGTTGAATCCAGAATTAGTGCTCCTGCCCTTAAAAAGTTACAGGGAAAAAAATGTGGTGGGTAAGTTAATGCTGGCACACCCCATGTCGAAAATTCGAAAACAAACGACGGATCGAATTAGTGCTTAATTAGTGCCAATTAGTGCCGTCAAATCCAGAATTAGTGCTTCATCCCCTAAAAAGTTGCAGTGAAAAAACTTATGGGGGGTGGCACACCCCATGTCGAAAATTCGAAAACAAACGACGGATCGAATTAGTGCTTAATTAGTGCCAATTAGTGCCGTCAAATCCAGAATTAGTGCTTCAACCCTTAAAAAGTTACAGGGAAAAACCTGGGTGGGTAAGTTAATGCTGGCACACCCCATGTCGAAAATTCGAAAACAAACGACGGATCGAATTAGTGCTTAATTAGTGCCAATTAGTGCCGTCAAATCCAGAATTAGTGCTTCATCCCCTAAAAAGTTACAGGGAAAAAACTTATGGGTGGTGGCACACCCCATGTCAAAAATTCAAAAAAACAAACGACGGATCGAATTAGTGCTTATTTAGTGCCAATTAGTGCCGTCAAATCCAGAATTTGTGCTTCAACCCTTAAAAAGTTACAGGGAAAAAACCTGGGTGGGTAAGTTAATGCTGGCACACCCCATGTCGAAAATTAAAAACAAACGACGGATCGAATTAGTGCTTATTTAGTGCCAATTAGTGCCGTCAAATCCAGAATTTTTGCTTCAACCCTTAAAAAGTTACAGGGAAAAAACTGTGGTGGGTAAGTTAATGCTGGCACACCCCATGTCGAAAATGAAAAAACAAACGACGGATCGAATTAGTGCTTAATTAGTGCCAATTAGTGCCGTCAAATCCAGAATTAGTGCTTCATCCCCTAAAAAGTTACAGGCAAAAAACTTATGGGGGGTGGCACACCCCATGTCGAAAATTCGAAAACAAACGACGGATCGAATTAGTGCTTAATTAGTGCCAATTAGTGCCGTTGAATCCAGAATTAGTGCTCCAACCCTTAAAAAGTTACAGGGAAAAAAATGTGGTGGGTAAGTTAATGCTGGCACACCCCATATCAAAAATTCGAAAACAAACGACGGATCGAATTAGTGCTTAATTAGTGCCAATTAGTGCCGTCAAATCCAGAATTAGTGCTTCATCCCCTAAAAAGTTACAGTGAAAAAACTTATGGGGGGTGGCACACCCCATGTCGAAAATTCGAAAACAAACGACGGATCGAATTAGTGCTTAATTAGTGCCAATTAGTGCCGTCAAATCCAGAATTAGTGCTACAACCCTTAAACAGTTACAGGGAAAAAACCTGGGTGGGTAAGTTAATGCTGGCACACCCCATGTCGAAAATTCGAAAACAAACGACGGATCGAATTAGTGCTTAATTAGTGCCAATTAGTGCCGTCAAATCCAGAATTAGTGCTTCATCCCCTAAAAAGTTACAGTGAAAAAACTTATGGGGGGTGGCACACCCCATGTCGAAAATTCGAAAACAAACGACGGATCGAATTAGTGCTTAATTAGTGCCAATAAGTGCCGTCAAATCCAGAATTGGTGCTTCATCCCTTAAAAAGTTACAGGGAAAAAACTGTGGTGGGTAAGTTAATGCTGGCACACCCCATGTCGAAAATTTGAAAACAAACGACGGATCGAATTAGTGCTTAATAAGTGCCAATTAGTGCCGTTGAATCCAGAATTAGTGCTCCAACCCTTAAAAAGTTACAGGGAAAAAACTGTGGTGGGTACGTTAATGCTGGCACACCCCATGTCGAAAATTCGAAAACAAACGACGGATTAAATTAGTGCTTAATTAGTGCCAATTAGTGCCGTCAAATCCAGAATTAGTGCTTCATCCCCTAAAAAGTTACTGGGAAAAAACTTATGGGGGGTAGCACACCCCATGTCGAAAATGAAAAAACAAACGATGGATCGAATTAGTGCTTAATTAGTGCCAATTAGTGCCGTCAAATCCAGAATTAGTGCTTCATCCCTTAAAAAGTTACAGGCAAAAAACTTATGGGGGGTGGCACACCCCATGTCGAAAATTCGAAAACAAACGACGGATCGAATTAGTGCTAAATTAGTGCCAATTAGTGCCGTTGAATCCAGAATTAGTGCTCCTGCCCTTAAAAAGTTACAGGGAAAAAAATGTGGTGGGTAAGTTAATGCTGGCACACCCCATGTCGAAAATTCGAAAACAAACGACGGATCGAATTAGTGCTTAATTAGTGCCAATTAGTGCCGTCAAATCCAGAATTAGTGCTTCATCCCCTAAAAAGTTGCAGTGAAAAAACTTATGGGGGGTGGCACACCCCATGTCGAAAATTCGAAAACAAACGACGGATCGAATTAGTGCTTAATTAGTGCCAATTAGTGCCGTCAAATCCAGAATTAGTGCTTCAACCCTTAAAAAGTTACAGGGAAAAACCTGGGTGGGTAAGTTAATGCTGGCACACCCCATGTCGAAAATTCGAAAACAAACGACGGATCGAATTAGTGCTTAATTAGTGCCAATTAGTGCCGTCAAATCCAGAATTAGTGCTTCATCCCCTAAAAAGTTACAGGGAAAAAACTTATGGGTGGTGGCACACCCCATGTCAAAAATTCAAAAAAACAAACGACGGATCGAATTAGTGCTTATTTAGTGCCAATTAGTGCCGTCAAATCCAGAATTTGTGCTTCAACCCTTAAAAAGTTACAGGGAAAAAACCTGGGTGGGTAAGTTAATGCTGGCACACCCCATGTCGAAAATTAAAAACAAACGACGGATCGAATTAGTGCTTATTTAGTGCCAATTAGTGCCGTCAAATCCAGAATTTTTGCTTCAACCCTTAAAAAGTTACAGGGAAAAAACTGTGGTGGGTAAGTTAATGCTGGCACACCCCATGTCGAAAATTCGAAAACAAACGACGGATCGAATTAGTGCTTTATTAGTGCCAATTAGTGCCGTTAAATCCAGAATTAGTGCTCCAACCCTTAAAATGTTACAGGGAAAAAACTGTGGTGGGTAAGTTAATGCTGGCACACCCCATGTCGAAAATGAAAAAACAAACGACGGATCGAATTAGTGCTTATTTAGTGCCAATTAGTGCCGTTGAATCCAGAATTAGTGGTTCAACCCTTAAAATGTTACAGGGAAAAAACTGTGGTGGGTAAGTTAATGCTGGCACACCCCATGTCGAAAATGAAAAAACAAACGACGGATCGAATTAGTGCTTAATTAGTGCCAAATAGTGCCGTCAAATCCAGAATTAGCGCTCCATCCCCTACAAAGTTACAGGGAAGAAATATATTATCTAGAATCTCATGCATGGTTCTACCAATCTATGGCTGCCAACGTTCACCTTCAATTTTTAGAATGCCAACATTTAATAATCAACATTTTAAGGCAAATGCTACAAATGTTCTCTTGGAAGGGTTCAGTTTAGTCCGTATTGTCCCTTATTAGATAAGTTAGGACACATCTGATGGAACTAATGTACGCAGATTCGAACTGCCAAAATAACTATAAAGATTACATCCTTGCACCTAAATATTCTCAAATTAAGGTGCTGCAAGCGCGAGCGATTTTCCTGCTTTTTGTTGACACTTTTTATGGATACGATTGGAGACGAAATGGGTTGACAAAATGATTTTAAATTTTAATCGTGATTAGATAAAAGACAAACTTAGGGTTATCCCTTGGTACATTTCAAATTGTTTGTTTGTTAATAATTAGTAACTAATAATGAGGGGATTTTTGGTGGAAAATTAGCTATTTTCTTGTCTCCCTGGGTGCAAAATGTGCCAAGTGATAACCCTAAGTTTGTCTTATAACTAATCATGATTTAAATTTGAGATCATTTGGTTCCCGGGTTTGGTCTCCAATCCAGTTTTGAGCAGTTTTGTTGAAAAACCGGCGCCTAATTAATGGTGCAATAAGCAAAAATTATAAAGTTCTACTAATATACAATTAGACTGATCATGTGAAAATCCTGTAAAAGTTACACTCTTTTATGAAAAAAATATCTCTCTCAATTTTCTTAAACGGAAGGGCTAGCATATGCATCACAAACCTGGCACAATGTTGTCGGCAAAACATGCGCTCCTTCTTCTTTATTCCAACGAAATGTTGTGATATTAATTATTCCACTATTATGAATGAATTATTTACCAATAAAGCACTGAGTTTTGACAGTTTTCACGTGTGTATGAATACACGAAATTTTTGTTTTATAAATTAATTAATCTCTGCAAAATCAACTATAATATTGACTGAAAATATTGAAAGCTCGAGTATGCAGTGAATGTCCTTCATAATTGTCTTAACTCAACATGAACGATGTTAGGAGTGAGTTCTCATAGGTGACTATTATTTTGATCGGATGTAGAGAATTACTACTACTCAGTGGATAGACCTGGACATGTACATGGTTATTCCACAAAAAAACTATTTCGAAAAAAGTGTTAGTTACATGGTTCCAGCTAGAGGTGACCGCGTGACGTGACTCACGAATTTTATCCTGAGTGTGCGTGAGTGTGCATCTTTATGAAAATGCCGTGCGTGAGCGTGCAAAGTTAATACTCACCCGTGAATCGTGTCACGCGTGATTGTACGTGACACGAGTAATGCTGTGCCAGTATTGAATAATTCTTTAATATTCCAAAGACAAGCATGAAAAATATTTTAAAAATGTATTTAATTTGCAATCTGAGAATTGTGACTTTGGGTGTGTGTGTGTTTGTTATTGTTGTGTGCCACTGCCAGCAGTACTGTGCGTGGGTATGAAAGTTTTGTTGATCTCAGCTTCCTCCAGTCCTCAAAATGAGTAAAATAAATTGATATGCGTGATTAATCGTGAGCTGTCACTGCGTGAGTGTGCATTAAATAGGAAATTGTCTGCGTGAGTGTGCGTGATCGTGCATTATTAAGGGAACTGGCGTGCGTGAGTGTGCGTGAAAAATAAAATGATTTCGTGACGTGACCCGACGTGAGTGGAAATCCACTCACGCGGTCACCTCTAGTTCCAGCTGTCAATTCCTTTCGAAGTCAAATTGTGTTTTATTTGGATTATAATAAACTGGGAATGGCTGGGTTGAAGGTTAAATATTTTTTTTTATTGATTAGAGTTTAATACGTGTATTACAGTGACGATTACAAAATCCTCATTGAAACATTATTAAAATACTGTATTTTTCTTCTGTACATATGTTACTGTAAAAGGAAAAGGAGGCTGTGCTGAATTCCTAGTTACGGCACTGTGATTGGAATCTTCAATCGTAGGCCATTTTTCATGCCTGCCATAAGATGATATTGTGAAAATACTTATTTATTATCCGTCAATCCCCAAAACTGGACAAAATGAAAACGATCTGAGAAAATGGTCGATCAGAGCTGCCACGTTAAGAGCTGCCTGCGTAAGGGAACATCACACGCACGGTCCTTACTTTTTTAATGTTGTCTTCACACAAACAGAATTTTACAAATAAGTGACCCATACTAAGTTAAAAGACTAAGTAATAAGCACTGAAGACTAAGCACTGGAGTACTTTATGACCACTGGCTCGGCCACAAAGTGTCAAATAAAATTATTTTACGATAATATCATATTTAACACTTTGAGGTCGTACCAAAGGTCACATAATGTACTCCGCAATTTGTGCGGCATTATTTAGTCACGTAAGCTTAAAATGGGTTTTTCTCTGTAACGTTTTAGGGGATGAAGCACTAATTCTAGTTTCGACGGCACTAATTGGCACTAATTAAGCACTAATTCAATCCACAGTTTGTTTTTTCATTTTCGTCATGGGGTGTGCCAGCATTACTTACCCAACACAGTTTTTTCCCTGTAACTTTTTAAGGGTTAAAGCACTAATTCTGGATTCAACGGCACTAATTGGCACTAATTAAGCACTAATTCGATCCATCGTTTGTTTTTTCATTTTCGACATTGGGTGTGCCAGCATTAACTTACCCACCACAGTTTTTTCACTGTATCTTTTTAAGAGTTAAAGTACTAATTCTGGATTCAACGACACTAATTGGCACTAAATAAGCACTTATTCGATCCGTCGTTTGTTTTCGAATTTTCGACATGGGGTGTGCCAGCATTAACTTACCCACCCAGGTTTTTCCCTGCAACTTTTAAAGGGTTGAAGCACTAATTCTGGATTTGACGGCACTAATTGGCACTAATTAAACACTAATTCGATCCGTCGTTTGTTTTTTAATTTTCGACATGGGGTGTGTCACCCCCCATTAGTTTTATCCCTGTAACTTTTTAGGGGATGAAGCACTAATTCTGGATTTGACGGCACAAATTGGCACTAATTAAGCACTAATTTGATCCGTCGTTTGTTTTCGAATTTTCGACATGGGGTGTGCCACCCCCCATAAGTTTTTTGCCTGTAACTTTTTAGGGGATGAAGCACTAATTCTGGATTTGACGGCACTAATTGGCACTAATTAAGCACTAATTCGATCCGTCGTTTGTTTTCGAATTTTCGACATGGGGTGTGCCAGCATTAACTTACCCACCACGGTTTTTTCCCTGTATCTTTTTAAGAGTTAAAGCACTAATTCTAGATTCAACGGCACTAATTGGCACTAATTAAGCACTAATTCGATCCGTCGTTTCTTTTTGAATTTTCGACATGGGGTGTGCCACCCCCCCCCCCATAAGTTTTTTCCCTGTAACTTTTTAGGGGATGAAGCACTAATTCTGCATTTGACGGCACTAATTGGCACTAATTAAGCACTTATTCGATCCGTCGTTTGTTTTCGAATTTTCGACATGGGGTGTGCCAGTTTTAACTTACCCACCCAGGTTTTTCCCTGTAACTTTTTAAGGGTTGAAGCACTAATTCTGGATTTGACGGCACTAATTGGCACTAATTAAGCACTAATTCGATCCGTCGTTTGTTTTCGAATTTTCGACATGGGGTGTGCCACCCCCCATAAGTTTTTTCACTGTAACTTTTTAAGGGTTGGAGCACTAATTCTGGATTCAACGGCACTAATTGGCACTAATTAAGCACTAATTCGATCCGTCGTTTGTTTTCGAATTTTCGACATGGGGTGTGCCACCCCCCATAAGTTTTTTGCCTGTAACTTTTTAGGGGATGAAGCACTAATTCTGGATTTGACGGCACTAATTGGCACTAATTAAGCACTAATTAGATCCGTCGTTTGTTTTCGAATTTTCGACATGGGGTGTGCCAGCATTAACTTACCCACCACATTTTTTTCCCTGTAACTTTTTAAGGGTTGGAGCACTAATTCTGGATTCAACGGCACTAATTGGCACTAATTAAGCACTAATTCGATCCGTCGTTTGTTTTCGAATTTTCGACATGGGGTGTGCTACCCCCCATAAGTTTTTTGCCTGTAACTTTTTAGGGGATGAAGCACTAATTCTGGATTTGACGGCACTAATTGGCACTAATTAAGCACTAATTCGATCCGTCGTTTGTTTTTTCATTTTTGACATGGGGTGTGCCACCCCCCATTAGTTTTTTCCCTGTAACTTTTTAGGGGATGAAGCACTAATTCTGGATTTGACGGCACTAATTGGCACTAATTAAGCACTAATTCGATCCGTCGTTTTTTTTTAAATTTTCGACATGGGGGGTGCCAGCGTGAACTTGGCACCCCCCACTGTTTTTTCCCTGTAACTTTTTAAGGGTTGGAGCACTAATTCTGGATTCAACGGCACTAATTGGCACTAATTAAGCACTAATTCGATCCGTCGTTGTTTTTTGAAATTTTGACATGGGGGGTGCCAGGTTCACGCACCTTTCTGGTGCACCTTGTGCAGCCGCACCGCTCGCACACCCCTTCTTTGGTCCGACATGTAAGGTCTGTTCGTTCGCTCTACACTAGCGACACCGGGATTACACTGGCCGACACTCGCCCTATGCCGAGTGTGGAAAGTGTCTACACCATTTACACTTTTTGTCGGTCGAACAGTTCAAGTGTAGCCAGTGCAGAGCGAACGAACAGACATGTACTCTCGCATTGAAATATCAACTAGCATTTTGGCGGGAAAAACAGAGCGAGGTAATTGAAGACCTGATGACGTAGAGAGAAATGTTATTTGCGACCAGAGCCATCATGATTTAGTATTGTGTTTTTCTGTTGACGCAGAGGTCCGAGGGCCGTTTTCGCTCGTTCGAAAATTTACTCGTTTTATTTAGACTTCGAATAAAGTTTCCTTGATGACTAATCGTTCATAGGTACCCAGAATAATATTTTTTTGATTGTCTTCATCCTTGATATGCGTGCTTTAAATATTTCACGTTTCAAATTCATTTTACAAACTAGAGAGAGTTACCTCAAGGATAATCAAGTATTCCAGGTTTGTTCATCCAGGAAAACTCTTACCATTTGTCGTGACGTCTACTGATAGCCCATCGGGGATTTCGTCACACGAGGTATTTTGAGTTCTAATACCTTGTTCACACTATGACTTTCAACAGCAGTTGAACTCTCAATCTCAGTTGTAAACCAGTGTGAAACTGTGAACTATATAACGCGATCGAGTTCAACTGCAGTTGAAATCTCAACTGCCTTTCCAGTTTCCTTTCTGCGGTTATCTGCTGAAGAACATACCTGACACAGTATATGATTTACCATGTGTTGACAACTAACTGTTTTACGTAGTATTTGTTTGATCTGATTTGATTGGAATTGGCATTGTTCCAGAGTCTGAAGGTGGGCGAGGCCGCGTACTGTTGTGATTGGTTGAACGCATCACAACGCTTCAAGGATGCGTTACGCATCATCATGTCAAGGTCACAGCGCGTTGCACATCAAAGCCGCAGGAGTTCCTCTGTCAAGAACGACATTCAGAACTGTAAGTTCCAAAGTTCTACTCTAACAGTGATCATATGGGAGCATGTGATACGTGATCATATTCCATCTTTCCTCCTTCCTTTCTTATCCAAACTCTATGAACGTAATAAATAGCGCTGATCTGTTGGCACAGTGCCGAGCCCTGTTGCACTCCTCACCGCTGTTACAGAAAGGAGGTCGGCCTACTCTGACTATGTTTGTTTTGGGGAATCAGCTCCTCTCCCCCAAGAAATAAGTCTGTATCCGCCACTGCTACTGATTCACGACAGACAAAAGAGTAACATGTGGGGGTGTGTTTGTTTGTTTTCAGATTTGTCGCGCTGGTTACTATCTCTACATGATGCTGTCTAACTTCTACCACGGTGTGAAGATCGTACGCCATCACAGTACATTCTAATTAAGGGGAAGGACCAGCTGACTGCTCCTAGAGAATCAGCCCTAATTGCTATTGTAGGCGGGGTTTTTAAAGGTAAATAAGGCGGGATCAGATTTGGCGACGAATTTGTTGTCATTACTGTGATTGGTCTAGCTGGGAACAATGTTTGATATGAATGTTTTCTTCCGACTTTAGTTCCCATGCAAAAAATGTAAACAGAAGTGAGATCGGATACCCCGAGTATTGTTGTTATGATCGCTGGGTCCAGACTGGTTACCAAGTCAAATGACATAATTAGCATCACTTTCACAACACGAACAAAATCATCGAGGATCAAGAATAATCACACGCAATAAAGTGTTCAACACTTATCTAATAGATTCAAAGATTGCAAATCCTTTTATTGATTTTTATTCCAACCATTATAACGGCGATATATGACACTGATCTTATTTCACCACCTGAGAGTATAATGCCATTGGAAAAATTTGTTTACGAATAGGTATAGGTAGTCTCATTTCTCTCTGGGTTCTTTTCTTTACTAAGAGAATAATATTATCGCAATCAGAGCAAGAAAATCATTTTAGTTTTTGTGCATGTGGTTCTTGTAATAGAACGTAGACACTGTCTACTGTCTACTTCTTGTAAGTAGAGAGTAGAAAATACGAAAAATAATGAAATAAAGTAATAAAAATACACATGAATATTTCCAGCCTTTTCTCCGGACTATATAAGTGGTATGTTGTGAAATTTATAAATCAATGAATTAGGTAACACGATGTTGAAATTTTGAAATACGTAATATCATATATTATTTCATTGCTCAAAACTAGTAGAAAAAATCAACAAAAAGTCACACATTTTATATTTTATATTTTGAAACCTTTGACACCTACATCGTTTTTTTTTTTTTTTTTAATGGAATGGTTGGAGTAATGATAACGGTCAATACAACAATTAAATAATTATTCGCCGTTTGTCTGACAAATCATTGCTATCGGTGACCTAAACCTGTGTTCGGGATTAACGTGTGAAATAACACGTTAAATGTATAATTATCATTCAATTGCTATGATACACATTGCAACCAAAAATATTTCTTTACCTTTATAACATACAGTTTTCAGTTATAAATAATAAAATAGTGCATACAGTAGAGACACACATTGATGTGCTCTTAGCGAGCGTCGAAATTCATCTAAATTATTCTGCACTAGCAATTGTAGACGGGAAACCTGTTCGACATTGTTGTCACAATGAGAATAAATACACATCATGACATAACCTTGCCGAGATTGACTCAAGAATAATAGATAGCCCGAGATGCTACTATTTACAGTGAATTATTATGGATGCTTAGAGAAGTGTTGACGATTTCAACAGTTATTCAATTAGCAAAAATATATTTTTATCTTCAAAAAAACATAAATATTCAAATTAAAATTTAAAAAATAGCATAAAAAATAATATTAAGTGAAGTCTTTATTAATACAACAGCGAATTTTCTTATGATAAATTAAATTGTTGGGAAGATTTGTACATGGCTGTTTTGAATATCAACATTCTATGTTTCTGAAAATTTTCACTTACATTTTATCAACTTACAATGGAAATTTAATTTTAGGCCATTTCCAATCATTTTAGACGGTATACACTTTATGATAGATAGATTTTTATAAATTAGGTAAGATGATTTAGACAACTCTGAGGTCCGTCTGTCTCCAGTCGTCGTTGATTGTGTAAATGCCGGGGAAACTGATGATTATTGTTGACATACAAACTCTCGCTATCAGTGCACTATTTATATTTCCATGCTGTCTCTTAGGACCCTCCCATCATCCCCTTCCACACCGTTACTGGAACTCCCAGAATGTTTACTTGCAACTTCAGTCGGTTTCAGTGCCCCTGGTTTTATGCAAAACTCATAACATTGATGGTGTGAGAAAGCAAATTGTGCCCCCCCGATGGACTGCCACCTTGACGCGGGGGTGGGGCTTAAGGGGCCTACCCATTTGGGTTGGTCCCAACTAAGAGCAGTCCACTCATTGCACAGCGGGATTCGTGCATAAAATCATTTCACCATCATTTTCTTCTCTATTTGTTTTCTCTTTCTCATTTTTGAATGCCATTCCTGCGTGTGCAATGAGTTTTTGCACCCGGTCGAGTGGGTTCCTTATGGTGACCGGAGTGTGGTTTTGGAAGCAGACAACAACTTTTCACTTCAACACAACACCCTCACCATCATTCTTGTCATATCTTGCTTAACTGTCTCTTCTTTCCTCAATTCTTATTTTTTCTCCTTCAATTTTCGGTCAGCTTCCAAGACACACTAAAACGCCCACCCGCGTGTTTGCCGTGCGTGGAGACCCGTAAGGGAGGAAAAGATGATCCTGGCGGTTGAGGCCCCATGGCATATAAAACCATCATGACCAATACACTGCTTTGGCTTCCGCTTCACCTGAAACGGGAGGCTGGGGACTAATCCATCCCCAGCCAACCGGCTTGTTCGTTAGTATTAAAGCTGCAACATGGATGAGTATGTGGTATACATTGGCATGATGACACATACTGGCCTCCCAGTCGGTATGCTGTCACTTGTGACTGGTGTAAAACTACACACTATATCAACTGGACAACCCTGGTATTTATATCCCAGTAATTAACTTTGTGGCTCCGTGGTGGGTGGGGCTCCAGAAGATGAACACTATGGCCAAGTCTATGACGACTATATCCAAAATCCCCTCCCAAACATTAAATAAAGAAAAAACGAATTCCACTAAAAATGATGAACAAAACCCAAAAAAGAGACCAAGATCTATTTTTGAAAATACCATTACACTTCAGGACGCAGTTGGATATACTCCATCAACGCCGAAGTTTTTGATTGTAACAAGAAATGAACCGGACAATGATTTCAGCAAAGTCTCACCATTTGCAATTACTAAAGCAATAGAAAATGTATCAAAAGACATAAAAAAACATCAAAAAGCTACGTAATGGAACGCTGCTAGTAGAGACAGATAACGACCAACAGTCACAAAAATTATTAAAATGTTTTGAATTTGTAAATATGTTTCCCGTCTTAGTATCGCCACACGCACAATTAAATAGTTCAAAAGGTGTTATTTTTTGTCATGACCTTATAAATAGTACTGTAACTGAAATAAAAGAAGAGCTTTCCACACAGGGAGTAACTGATGTTTACCGCATAACAAAGCAGGAGATGAAAAACGGAGAGAAAGTCCAGATACCGACTCCGACATTAATTCTCACATTTGAAAAGCATACTCCTCCATCTAAAGTTATTGCTGGATTTCATGTTCTAACTGTCAGACCATACATTCCCAATCCTATGAGATGTTATGTCTGTCAGCGTTTCGGCCACACAAAAACAAATTGCAAAGGTACCTCTACTTGCAGGAAATGCGCAATGCCTGTGCACGATCCTGAAGAATGTAAATCTGATGTTAAATGTATAAATTGCAATGGTCCCCATGAAGCTTCCTCACGCAATTGTCCACGCTGGAAGGAAGAGAAGGGAATAATCGAAATTGGAATTAATGAGAAACTGCAGCCTCGGGATGCTAGATTCAGGTATAAAGAATTAAACCCTGCAACAAAATTCCAATTTTCGTTCTCATCCGTTGCCGCAGCCAATTTGAAAGTTCCTACAACATCAAGCTCAACAGTAGAACAAGAAAACAAACAACTGAGAGAAACAATTGCAAAAATGAGTGAGACGCAACTAGCCACACAAAAACAACTATCTGAATTAACAAACATAATTAAGGATCTAAAAAACGAAATTTCACAGTTAAAAGATAAATACATTCCTCATACATTTACTGTACAAGAAATCACACCAACCTCCTCACTAACACATGAGGTTGTTGTCGTTGAAAATGCTAATGCAACATTGCCAGTCGTCCATGAACGATTGGACAGTAAAGTCGTCAATCTCTCCGGGGGCAAGAACACCCCGAAACCGAAACAAAGCAAAAACAACAACAACGATAAGAGGCACGTTAAAATTGACCGAACGTTGATATTTAACAAAGCAAGAACCTCTAAATCCCAATCTGACCCGGGATCTCCTGATGATTCAGATGGAATGGAGGTTGACGAATGGGTGAAAGGAAAGAGTAAGAAGAAACCTTCCTTTCAGAAAGATAATTTTTTGAAAAATATTAGTTAGAATACATTTTAAATACTTAAATTTACTTTCTGAGACATTCTATTTGAAATATTTGTATTTTATATTTAAATTATATCTAAAATCATGGCTTTAATCCAATGGAACTGCAATGGATTTTATGCACATATCGAAGAATTGAAATGTTTAGTTTCAGAATTCAATCCATCTTGCCTTCTATTACAAGAAACCCGCTTTAAATCTACTGATAATGGAAATTTTAAAAACTTCAACCTTTTTCGCAAGGACGTAGGGAATGTGGCGAGGGGAGGTGTAGCCATTGCTATACGCGACGACCTATATTCTGAAGATTTGTCTATTCAGACACCACTTCAGGCAGTGGCAGTTAAAATAAATTTCCCCCAACCCATTTCAATTTGTAATATATATTTAACACCTTCAGAAATTGTATTAGATTCAGACTTAATCGATCTTATTAACCAGCTTCCTCGACCGTTTATTATTTTCGGAGATTTCAATGCTCATAACTTTCTATGGGGTTGTGACAAAATTGATTGTAGAGGTCAGCTATTTTAGAAAGAATCTGCTTCAACCTTAACCTTGTTATCCTGAACAACGGTGATCCAACTCACTTTAGCACAGGGTATGGATCGTTTTCAGCTCTTGATATGACAATATGCTCTCCATCTCTTTCCTTGAATTATGAATGGAGTGTCCATCCAGATTTATGTAGCAGTGATCATTTTCCTATCATTCTTAACCCCATTATACCTGTAATTAACCAGCCAAGACATCAAAAGTGGAAGTTACAGCTTGCAGATTGGACTTGCTTCCAAGATAATATAAAATTTACTGAAACTAATTTTCCTGACATTCAAAGCCAAATAACATATATAACGGACGTTATAATCTCTTCTGCAAACCAGTCAATACCTTTAACATCTAGCAAACCCAGGCGAACATTGGTGCCCTGGTGGAACGAAGAATGCAAGGAGGCCATAAGAAAACGTCGCAAAGCTTTAGAAATTTTTCAAAAATACCCTACTCAGACAAACCTATCATCCTTTCGGAAAATACGAGCTAAAGCCCGTTTCATTATAAAACAATCACGAAAGGCGTCTTGGCAAAAGTATGTGTCATCAATCACCCATCGCACACCATCATCAAAGGTATGGGAAAAAGTTAAAAAGATAACGGGAAAATATTCTGGTACTGCTTCAATTTCGGGTATCATGAGCAATGGTGTACTTCAAACCTCAACAACTGATATTGCTAATGCATTGGCTGAACATTTCTCTTATGTTTCAAGTTCTAGTCATTACTCGGAATCATTTCTACAAATAAAGCTTAGAGAAGAAGCTAAAACATTAAATTTTGGCACAAATGAAAATAAAGATTATAACATTCCTTTTACTCTATGGGAAATGCAATCAGCCATTCAGGAATCTCGAGACGGTGCTCCAGGACCGGATTCCATTCACAACAGAATGTTAAAGAGTTTACCAATAATATCACAAATTTATATTTTAAATGCTTTTAATCGTATGTGGATTGAAGACAAGTTTCCTAGCTCATGGCTTGAGTCCATCTTAATTGCAATCCCGAAACCTGGAAAAGATAAGAAATATGCAATTAATTATAGACCAATTTCACTTACAAGTTGTTTGTGTAAAGTTATGGAAAAAATGGTAAATAAAAGATTAATTTGGACCTTGGAAAAAGAAAAACTTTTAGCTGATGGACAATCTGGTTTCCGACGCAACCGATCTACTATTGATAATCTTGTAGAATTAGAATCACATATACAAAACTCCTTTATTACAAACCAACACCTTCTCTCTGTCTTTTTTGACCTTGAAAAAGCTTATGATACGACATGGAAATATGGAATTTTGAAAACATTGCGTGACTGGGGATTCCAGGGACACATGCCTAAATTCATTTCAAACTTTTTATCAAACAGAAAATTTCGAGTCCGTGTTGCTTCCACAGTGTCTGACACTTTAAATTTGGAGAATGGAGTACCCCAAGGATCGGTATTGAGCTGCACATTGTTTTTGATCGCAATCAACGGAATTTCATCCTGTATTCCCCAAACAGTAAAATACTCTCTCTTCGTTGATGATTTGGCTATTTACTTTAACTCTCATAGACTTAGTATTGCTGAACGTCAAATCCAACTAACTGTTAATCGTCTCGCTAGCTGGGCAGAAAGAAATGGTTTTAAGTTTTCTTCAACGAAAACTACATGTGTTGATTTTAACCGATTACGTGGAATCCAGCCATCTCCAACCATCAAGTTATCTGGGTCAGAAATTAATTCAGCCGAGTCGATTAAATTCTTAGGGCTGACTTTCGACAAGAAATTAAATTGGAAACTCCAAATTCAAAGTTTAAAAATTAATTGTATGAAAAAGCTAAATATCTTTAAAGTTTTATCCAATACTATGTGGGGAGCAGATCGAGTCGTCATGCTCAGACTGTACAGAGCCTTTATTCGATCTCGCCTTGATTACGGCAGTATTGTTTATTCATCTGCTAGAGAATGCTACCTAAAAACTCTTAACACCGTACAAAATGCAGCTCTCAGGTTAGCAACAGGTGCCTTTAGGTCGAGCCCTGTTGTTAGCCTGTACAGTGATGCCGGAGAACAACCTTTAGAAATAAGACGAACATATTTGATGGCCAACTATACATCTAAATTAAAGAGTACGCCCAACAACCCGGCCCATAGTGTTGTTTTTCTGCCGCCCTATAGCAATATATATACTAAAAGGATCAAAGCTACAAGGCCTCTAGGCATCAGAGCGCAAGAACTTCTTATTGATTTAAACATTGATTTACCGGATATCCTACCTATAGGATTTTCGGAGAAGGCTCCTTGGACAGTAACTGTGCCTACTTGCAATACACAGTTGGCTCAGTTTCCCAAGTCATCAACATCACAATATGTATATCAACAGCATTTTAATCATATGCGAACTTTATATAAAGAATATGAACTAATTTTTACAGATGGATCGAAGATGAATGATTCTGTTGGATGCGCATTTATTTTGGGCAAAACTGGCGTTTGTTTTAAACTTTCCTCGCTTGCGAGTGTGTTTACCGCCGAGCTTTACGCTATTCTTAAATCTCTAAATTTTATTGAAAGTGACGGTAGACAAAATTTTTTAATTTGTTCAGATTCCCTTAGCTCGTTACAAGCCCTAAGAAGATTTTTCCCTGCTGATAACCTCACCCAACACATACAAGATATTCTTTTCAAACTTCATTCTAGAGGAACCGCGGTAACTTTTTGCTGGACGCCAGGACACTGTGGCATAGTCGGCAACGAGAGAGCAGATGAAGCTGCAAAGAATGCATCGAGTAAAAGATTCACGGACATAAATCAAATCACTAGGTACTTCAGACGCTAAAAACATGTTTAAAGAAAAACTAATGCAAAAATGGCAAACATCTTGGACACAAACAACAGACAATAAATTAAGAACAATTAAACCTACCATTCGGGTCTGGTCATCTTCTTCTCGCAGATCGCGCAGGGAAGAGGTTGTCATTGCCAGGCTACGAATTGGTCATAGTCGACTTACACACGGATTTTTGATGTGCCGTGAAAATCCACCTAGATGTGATGCATGTGATGCGCCATTGTCCATTCAGCATATATTATGCGAATGTGATAAATATAGTCAAAAGCGTAGGAGTCTGAATATGTCTGGATATCAAAGAGATTCTTGATGACAACTCCAATAACATCGATAAGGTAATCAGATTTTTAAAGGAAACTAATCTATATGACGAAATTTAGAAGAAAAAATTAAAATTATGATATTAAAAGTTAACATGTAAAATATAAATTAAAATATTTGAATTTAAATTTTTGAAAAAATAAATTGAAAAAATGGCGCTAATAACCAAGTCGTTAAGCGCCAAAAAAAAAAAAAAAAAAAAAAAAAAAAAAAAAATTGTGCCTCAACCGATCAAGTTAGAAAAAAAGTTTCAAGAGCAAAGTTGCTTGAAATTAAATCTAGTTTAAGCGTCGTTGAACCAATTTTTAAAATTATTAGTTTTATTTACTCAATAATTACGCAACATATAACTACTTATAACTTTAAGGTGATTAAAAATTTCAAATAAGTGGTCAACGCTGCATAATCTGCAATTCATTCTCCACAACTTTGTCGCTTTAACATCTAGTCTATCTTCAACGAGACGGGGCGATAACTGCTTTCCAGCCGAGGTCCTCATTCAGAGGCTCTTCCTTCCCCTTAACAACATTGTGTAATCAAGGAAGATTATATCTTAGGGAAGCAGTCATTTTTCAATGATTGCTCATCTCTGATCATTACCAGTAGCAGGGCCGTATTATCCATAAGGCAGCATAGGCAGTCTGCCTAGGGCCTACGAAGCTTTTGGGGCCTACGAAAGTGCCAGAAAAATTGATTGAAAGTGTCAAAAACCAAAAAATGCCCTGCGGGGCAGATTTGAACATGTTTCCCACCACCCCAAAAAGTGTCAAATTTAAAAATATTGAATATTTCAACAAAATACACCTCATAACGTCTTAAACTTGATTTCAAAGTGTCCAAAAACCAATAAACGCCTGCGGGGCAGGGTGGGGGCTCCCCCCCCCCCCCCAAACCCCTTTTGATCCGCCAAATATTGTTTTCCTTTCCTTGCCCCCACCTGGCAGAAATCTTGCGGTTGCACATGCCCATTGTTTTCTTCAGCAAAACACTAAAGATCGTCTCCCCTTACTATTTTACAAATTAACCACTGGAAAAATTAAAATATTTCGGACAGGGGGGGGGGGGGGGGGGGGGCACACGAAAAAAGTACTGCCTAGGGCCCACGAAGGTCTTAATACGGCCCTGGCCAGTAGCATTGATGTATCCATAGACATTTGATGTATCTTAACACTTTGATTCTATTCACATCCAAGCACAGAACCGTATAGGCGCCATTTTCTTGTTAGTTTGGACGGCAAAGTACTATGTGATATTCTGTTATTTTGTTGTTTTAACCGTAATGCCTCTTATTTAATCTTTAAATAGTTGTAATTATTACTGTTTTATTTATATGATGTGTGTTTTTATTAAATTGTACTTGTGGGATCGTCCTGTTACAATAAAGAATTAATAATAAATAATAATTAGAATGCCCAAGAAATTCTTTGGAACTTTAAAGTTTACAGCTACCTTTGCAATAATGTTCTCAAGGATACGATCTCAAGCTCCAAAATGACTGTTTAGAACTAGAGAGAGTACCCGGGATTGAACTTTGGGGTAGCTCTAATCACGTGACTAGATTCACACAACCTCAAGGTTTCTAAGTATTATTGTGAAATAAATATTGTATCATGACTACAACACTAGGCGTATCACAGATTTTAGGGTTAACACCCTTAACCCTTCCGTGCTCTTAAAGTTTATATCAAATTATATTGTATTTGATGCACAAAATGTGGTAAATGTTCTTCCTGAATGCAATAGAGTTGAAGAATTTAATATGACCTGATGTGTACAAATGTCTTACATTGTTTGACGTGTAAAAATAAATAAAACTAAAAACATGCTTCTCTGCCTTCCTCATACACTATTCCTCATCTTATGTGTACAATGTTTAATCGACAGTTTTAATAACAGCATAAATTGGCTGACGCTTTTGTAACATCGCGTTTAACCTACCAATAACTTCATAATTAAAAATTAAAAATATTAATTTTTAACTTCAACTTCAAATTTAGCACGGCCATTGGAACCACGTTTTATGTAACATTTCTTCTTCTGCAACATTTTGTTTATCCCAGTACGTTTATATGGGTTGCTATGGCAACAATAGGTATTGAAAGAAGCTAATAGGAGGTGAGATAATGTGAGATTATTAATTATAAAAATCCAAGTATTGGCTCCACTTGTAGAAGGCGTTTTACAGTATGGGCTAAGTGAGGGACGAGACCGCTAAATTTCTACTAGACTTTTTACCAAACAAATCAATTTCTTAGTTAAATAATTTAGAATTTGGTATCAACACGCAACCACTTTCCTTCCAAAAGCAATTGATTTCATATTCAAACCATTCTTTAGTTGTGTATTCATCGTTGTCGGTCATAGCATCCTTTCCAGAGGATTCATTCGTTACTGACAAAATGTCTTCATTTGAGGTTCGTTGAATTTATCAGATCAGTTTGTTTTGTTGAAAATAGTCGTCCTATTAATGGTTGCGTTGCATGTCAGTAAAAAAAATACAAATAAAAATATATTTTCAGTAGATAATTAAACGGATGTAAATACTGATATGTCGAGGCAACAAAAAGCGAGCTTTGGATTTATCAAGACTGCATTTTTTTACACAGGTAAGAATATCGATAACTTTTTGATTACTGTTCTCAATAATATGGTTTCTTAAAAAATATTAATAAGGGATGTTTATTATAAGTTTATTTGCGCTTGTTATTTTGATGAAATTTCTGATTGCTGAATTGTCAAGCTTGTAGAAAATAGTTTCGTTTCTCGAATGTTGAGATATAACTATAAGTACAGCTTTGAGCTTCTGTAAAAAGCTTTCGATCAATTCGATGTACTAATTGATTTTGGAAAGATACGTTTTTTTCTTAGTATTTTTTTGAAATATAATAACGATCCGTGCGTTTATGGCGAAAATATACAATGTTGTCGCGTGTCAAGAATCTCATCTCACCCGGGAAGGCCGTAAATAACATTGAAATGAGAAGTTTGTCACGCGTGAACGAAGTTGTCATTTCATGTGATCACACATAAGGTTCGATTCCCCATGTTTAATTCAATTCATTGGGTTAAACAATGACAAATGAGACAAACATATCAAATTGAAGTACGAAATTGAAGCAAAATAACTATTGAGTTAATTGTTGACTTCGATAAGTGGCATGGTTGTATCTAACTCAATGAATTGAACTTTACTGGGTTTTTCGTGATTTCATTCAATCAAGGGCCATGTTTGGATGGATGGTTCTCTACTCTATACTAATAGTCCATGACCACCTCCTTTTCACCGTCTCCCTCCTATGCATTTGTCCGTAACCATTTATAGATTGTTCTATATAAACTGTTCAGGTGGAATTAATTCATACATTTGAATTTCTGTGTACAGGCGTAACTCCCAATCAGCCAAACGATGTCACCACATTCCCCCGAATAAGACGGGCTATTCCACTGCTAACATCAGCACATTGCATCTACACAATCATCATTCTACTCGTTAGCATCTACCAAGGGAGAGACGATGTGAAGAATCTTACAATCTATGTGGCCAATCTGTGTGTAAGAATTCTTATATTGTTTAAGTTTGGTACGGTGTTTCTCTATCAAAGAAGAATCGGAGAAGTGGTCAAAGAAATTGAAATTCTTTATAATGATCTCGTTCGTGGGGATGACGTCGATGTTCAAAAGGGAATGAAGGTTTTGAGGGGGATACAAATATTGCAATTCTCTTTTTATATCTTTATCAACGTACTGACGTTGGTGGTCCGCGTACCGGAACTTCTTGCTGCACCTCCAAGAACAATGTACGCTTTGTAAGTATAAAATCAATGAATTCAATCTAGATCACGTAGCTATTCTATTCATCTTCAACTATTATTCCCTAATATGTCCTGTATAATATGCCTTTCAATTTTTTTTTGTATGTCTTTACATTTGGATCTGTGCAATTATTAGCGTCTTTATTTTCAGTCACTTCCACCCCTACGACCTAACGATGTCACCCATGTTTGAGATAACGATTATTGGAGAAATCATATTTTTAACTTTGGGAGTCGGCTATGTCATCATGGTGGACCACCTATTCGTAGTCGTCATGATTCACTTAATTGCTATCTCGAGTGCATTGAGGTTTGTGTCCTTTATTCTTGTATAAGCATGCTTTTACTTATGCTTATTTTACTTATGCATAATAGATGTATAAAAATAAAATATACTACTAGACAATTCCCCAATCTAACAAACGTTGCATGCATTACCCCTTTAAAAATACCATCGTTACTAGTGAAACAATACATTAACAATCTTTGTATATAAACAGCCATAAAACAATCAGGATACACCTGACAACGGAGATAGTAGGTAGTAGGCTCTAAATATTGTGCCGGTTTTTATTAATGTAACGTTTTCATAGAGCAATGGAGTTAGTTCCAAGAGTTGTTGTTTTCTTAAAACAATCCGTGTGTTTCTCAACAGCAAACGAATTCAAAATATTCGTTATTCGGCAGAGATAAGCTTTAACAGTCGGAAGGTTGCGAAGAAACCGCGTAACATTGACACCATCCAACTTCAGTACTATGAAGGAGAATTTGCTCTGGCTGAAACCTCTACTCTCAACGTACCATTTGAGAGGAGCAACACGCCAATTGAGGGTAGAAGGCAGGTAGTTGTGCAACAGGACAAAAATCAAGTTATTAATCAACCAAGTCAGCATGTTGTACCAGATAAACTAGCAACAGAAGGAATTGGCAGATTCAAGGAGGTTTCTCTGGCAATTACAAGGACGAATAACCAAGAAACTATCAATACGGTCATGGAACAGATCTTGGTGAAATGTGTCCAAGAACATCAGCGCCAAATCAGGTAGGACGATACAAGACAATTAGTGTATAGACGACGACGCAGTCGTCAATACCTTGGTCTGCATGAGCATGGAGATAATGTGAATGTGGCAATCTTATCTGACGTCACAGTTTTTTTCTATAGTTCACAGAATAAGTCCATGCTTGAAAATGAAGAAAAATATCACTTTGCTGGCGAAAATTATTGCTGGGCAACCTAAAAAAAATAACTCTATGGTTAGACAAATTCAAACTTGTGATAATTCCAAATAAAAAAAACTCGCAGGTGTCGGGAATCGAACCCCGGCCTGCAGCATGGCATGCTAGCAAGTTACCACTGCGCTACAGTGGCGTTACATAGCCGTTTTTAGTCTACATGCGGAACTTCATTGTTCCGCCGCTAGTAGCAGCACCTAAGTCTGCATTCAGGGTAAATTCTGATCTGAAGTAGGGGGGGAAAGAAAAACAGTGATTTTAGTCGTTGGCGCCTTACTGGGAGGGAACAAGGAACTAGCCATCCTCGCTCGGTGGCTCTACAGATGCATTCTAATGGGCATGACTTCTCTACCTAACCCTTTTTACCTCTATGGTTCCAGCCTACTGGAGATTATAGTACGTCCAGCGAGCGTGTAGCCTTTCCTTTCATAAGATGAGCAGTATTGTTCGACCCTTGTTCGACAGTTAAGCTCTGACAAGATACAACTCTTTTTATGACCTGCCACCCCTTCCACCTACACTGTTGCCATTTTAAACAACTTTCCTTGAATTTTAAAAGCCAACTGCATTGAAAGATATTTGGCACCACAACAAAACAACCCTTTCCAGATCACCCGCAGTCGTTGAGAGATATTTACAACCGCACACGCGTCAAAACACTCAGGATTACAAGCTAAACCCATTGTTGAATTTTACACAGCATTTGCTGAACTGGCTACACGCTCACTGGACGTACTGTACTGGATTATTAAGAAAACCGCCCTAAAACACGATTTTCACGGCCCTCTAGCTCGCAAGCGACATAATCTATTGTTACTAAATTTGGTATACTTGGTGGGGTGGGCCATAGATCGAAATTAAGATATTTCTAAACAATGTGAGATTTTCCAATTTTAAGATCCAGTAGGCCGAAAAAGCCACTTAGATGCTTACAGTAAAAGTGGGTCATGCTCCACCCTTTTTATATGAGAGTGTGCGCGCCGTACGACTTGGCTGGCGTGGAGCGACCTCTCCACTAGATTTATCCATGAAGATTTTGAGTATTATTGTGGTTTATGTTAGAAATGTTTCTAATGCTCTTTGTAACCTTATTCGTATGGGAAGTGCAGAGATTCCTTAAAAGTTCTCATTACCGGTTTTTCCCTTGATAACTATATAATATATTATATCCGTCATTTCTATTAATGATACAATTATACATATATCCTGACTAGAAAATATGTCTGACTGTCGCCCGCTTTCTTCCAGACTCATTCAAGAAGTTAATTCTATTATCAAGATGGGGATTGTCGTTCAACTCCTAGTCAACTTCATGTCTGGCCTGTTCATGCTCTACGTTACAGCATTTGTAAGTAAATATTGGACATTTAGTTATTTGTTGAGCAGATTTTTTTTATGTGAACTAAATCGTTCATTAGCGTATAAGATAGTTCAGAGAAGCGTTTAGCGAGCGTCTCCACGGTACTCTTTTGGCACTTTCTGTGCGTTTGTTTGTTTTTTGCCTGCAGTGCCAAGGTCAAACCGTTTAACCAATCGATCTAAAATTTTACGTGTACTAGCACACATACTAAGGTAATATAAGTGCACACTATAAGTTAAGCTGACTCTAAGTAGAAGGCACCGTAATTAACATTGTACCTAACCAATAGAAGCTTCAAGTCATTAGCACACAGACTGAGTTGTTTACATGTTAATTTGTATAATATTATGTTAACTGCATTTTTCAGGGAAACAAATTTGACGAACGAGTGCTTCTGATACTAGTCCTCGTTTTCTGCTTATATTTGGAACTATTATTTTTGTGCTTTCTGGCAGATATTCTCACTGAATATGTAAGTAATATTCATTATCAAATGCTGATAACCTACCTACAAATCCCCACAGCACTGCAATGATAGACAAGACTCTCTTCGTTTCCTTTAGTGCCAAGGCTAAAAAGTGTTAGAAGAAATATAGACGAATTTGGGAAAATTAATTTAAAGGTGATGTAATTGCTCAATTACATTGGGATTCGTTTTAAAAGTTTCAGATTACTCTAAACAATCACATGAGATCATGATTGTTTATTTTTTTCTACAAATCAATTGATTAAAATTTGTATTTATCTAATAAACATTATTTTCAAATAAAAAAATATTTTTACAAACTTTTAGGCCAAAAAAATCGTTATAGAACATAACCTTTTTCCTCAAAATACATATTATTTACAATACAAAGAAATACCACAAAAATAACTAAACATTTATCTGCATCAGAATAAAAGATACTTAGATTTCAGACGTTAAGCACGCGCAAATGCACTGGTGCAACAAAAGGCGAGAATACAGAGCAACATTTTATAAATCCTGTTTCACGGCTGTCTAAAGTTAATTTTTGGACTAATCCAATAGACCACATTTTAAATTATCTAGTTAGCTCTGCTTTTCAAAAAATGTCATATGCAGTACCGTGATCCTCATATCTATTCATGTTATGATCCATTGTTGAAAAACACTAATAGATATGAGGATCACGGTACTGCATATGAAATTTTTTAAAAAGCAGAGCTACCTAGATAATTTAAAATGTGGTCTATTGTAACAATTGTAACAATTGTAACAATTAATCCAATTTATTTGCGACCAGAGCCATGTATCAAGATTTTATGTTGTGTTTAATTGTTTAAATAGCCCTTTTGACGTTAGAGGTTCAAGGGCCGTAATCACGCATTCTAAAATGTACTCGTTTTATTCAGACTTTGAATAAACCTTCCTTGATGACGAATCCATACCAGAATTATTTTTAATATTTCTAGTTTTAAATTAATTCTACAAACTAGAGAGTATTCCCTCAGCATGTTCATCCAGGAAAACTCTTTCCATTTGTCGTGACGTCGACTGATAGCCCAACGGGGATTTCGTCACACGAGGTATTTTGTTCCAAAGTCCACTTGAGCCTCAGGGCATGACGCGTTTATCTGCTAAAGAGCATAATCTGGCACAGCATGTGATAATTACCTTGGATAGACACCTAACTTTTTTTACTAATTCTGTAGTATTTGTTTGATCTGATTTGATTGGAATTGTCATTGTTCCAGAGTCTGAAGGTGGGCGAGGCCGCGTACTGTTGTGATTGGTTGAACGCATCACAACGCTTCAAGGATGCGTTACGCATCATCATGTCAAGGTCACAGCGCGCGTTGCACATCGAAGCCATAGGAGTCCCTTTGTCCAGAACGACATTCCGAACTGTAAGTTCCAAAGTTCTACTCTTACAGTGATCATAAGTCACATTCCATATTTCCTCCTTCCTAATTTCTTATCCAATATCTATGAACATAATAAATAGCGCTGATCTTTGGCACAGTGCCGAGCCCTGTTGCACTCCTCACCGCTGTCACAGAAGGGAGGTCGACCTACTCTGACTATGTTTGTTTTGGGGAATCAGCTCCTCTCCCCCAAGAAATAAGTCTGTATCCGCCACTGCTACTGATTCACGACAGACAAAAGAGTAACATGTGGGGTTGTGTTTGTTTGTTTTCAGATTTGTCGCGCTGGTTACTATCTCTACATGATGCTGTCTAACTTCTACCATGGTGTGAAGATCGTATGCCATCACAGTACATTCTAATTAACAACATTGTGTAATCAAGAAAGATTTTATCTTCGGGAACCAGTCATTTTTCAATGATTGCTCATCTCTGATCATTGCAGTAGCATTGATCTGTATCTCGACACTTTGATTCAGTTCACATCTAAACACAGAACGTGAGCGCCATTTTCGTGTTAGTTTGGACGGCAAAGTACTATGTGATATTCTGTTATTTTGTTGTTTTAACCGTAATGACTCTTATTTAATCTTTAAATAGTTGTAATTATTACTGTTTGATTTATATAATGTGTGTGTTTTTATTAAATTGTACTTGTGGGGCAATTGTCCTGTAACAATAAAGAATGAATAATAAATAATATTAAGAATGCCTAAGAAATTCTTTGGAACTTTAAAGTTTACAACTACCTTTGCAATAATGTCCTCAAGGATACGATCTATATAAAATATATTTTAGTGCACTTAATGTGATAAATGTTCTTCCTGATTGCAATAGAGTTGAAGTATTTAAATTGATGAGCTATGACCTGATGTGTACAATTGTCTTACATTGTTTGACATGTAAAACTAAATTAAACTAAACTAAACATGCTTCTCTGCCTTCCTCATACACTATTCCTCATCTTAGGTGTACAATGTTCAATCGACAGTTTTTAGTAAAGGTATAAATTGGCTGACGCTTTTGTAACATCGCTTAATAACTTCATCGGTATATCCAGCCATGATTGTGGATAATGGGATGATGGGAGGTATATACCTGCTAACAACTTGCTGATGGCTGCATATTTTGTCACATATCATTTTCTACTTCATATTTACCATCCCCTATCGCTTGGCAACTATGGTTGCTATGGCAACAATGGGTATTGAAAGAAGCCAAGGAGGTGAGATAATGTGAGATTTTTAATTATTGAGGAAAATTGGATGCCACAAATCCCAATATTGGCTCCACAACGACATGGGCTAAGTAGCGACGAAACCGCTAAATTCTACTGGACTATTTTACCAAATCAATTTCTTAGCCAAGGTACCTATATTCTCAATTTTGTAAGAAGTTTTAAATAATGTAGAATATGGTGTCAACACGCAACCACTTTCCTTCCAAAAGCAATTGATTTCATATTCAAACCATTCTTTAGTTGTGTATTCATCGTTGTCATAGCATACTTTCCAGAGGATTCGTTTCCGACAAAATGTCTTCATTTGATGTGCATTGAATTTAACAAATCAGTTTGTATTGTTGAAAATAGTCGTCCTATTTGTGGTTGTGTTGCATCTGTAAAAAAAAACAAAGAAAAATATATTTTTCAGTAATAATTTAACGGATTTAAATACAGATGTCTAGACAACAAAAAGCGAGCTTTGGATTTGTCAAGACTGCCATCTTTTACACAGGTAAGATTATCGATAACTGTATGATTGTCGTTCTCACTCATTTGTTTTTTGGAAAAATATTGATATAGGATTTTTACTGCGGTTGTTATTCCAGAGATAAATTGCTGATTGCTGAATTGTCCAAAGCTTTTATAAAATAGTTTCGTCTACGCGTGGTTGAAATATGTTTAGTACAGCTTTGACTTCTTTGTAACTTCTTTGTAAAAAAAAAAATCTTTCGATAAACTCGATATACCAATTGATTTTGGAAAGATAGGTACGTTCTTTCTTTGTAGCCATCGCCCAGGTGGCCGGAGCTCCCCCCCCCCCCCCCCCCCCCCTGCGGACGCATGGAGACAATACTTTTTCGAAAGATCGTTAAATTTGTAGTAGAATTTCACTTGCTGCACTTTGGCGCCTGGTGGGTGCGGTCAGGGGGGGGGGGGGGGGCCCAAAAAGTCAAAATTATATAATATTCCAACCAGAATATCTTTTGATGCAAGCACACGATATAAAATCAGGTTTCAAATCCAAAATCAACAATAAAAAATCTCAAAAAAATGTGGGGTGCATTTTGCGCCCCTTGCTGTTGGTTGGGGTAGCTTTGGGGGCGGTTTTAGGTGTAATTCTGGATTTATTTTTAAAAATTCAAAATTCGTGAATCAATGAAGTAGAGCATAAAAACCAACAAATATTACTTGATGTCGTGGACGTTTTCGGAACCATCGGGTGATTGCATGACAGTGGTGACGGTTTGTTCCGATGAAGAAGATGAAGATGAAGAAGATGAAGGTAGTTTCACATTCGAAACGTCGCGAACGGCCCTTATCAGGGCCACCAGCACTTTCATCGGAACAAATCGTCACCACTGCCATACAATTATTACTTAATGTGATTTGTTTTAATTGACCCTCCTTTTCACCGTCTCCCTATCATCATTACTATAAACATTCGTCCGTCGCCATTTGTTCTATAACTGTTCAGTGAAACGTTAAACTCAAATAAAATGTAAAAAAAATCATCAATGTGTGTTTCTGTGTACAGGTGTAACGCCCAATCAGCCAGACGATGTTACCACATTATCTCGAATAAGACGGGCTATTCCACTGCTAACATCAGCACATTGCATCTACACTATCATCATTCTACTCGTTAGCATCTACCAAGAGAGAGATAATATGGAGAATCTCACAATCTATGTGTCCAATCTGTGTTTAAGGATTATCACATTGTTTAAGCTTGGAACTGTGTTTCTCTATCAAAGAAGAATCGGAGAAGTGTTCAAAGAAATTGAAATTCTGTATAATGATCTTGTTCGTGCAGATGACGGCGATATTCAAAAGGGAGTGAAGGTTGTGAGGAGAATTGGAATGTTGATGGTCTTCTTTTGGATCCTTATCCACATTCTACTCTTGTTTATCCATGTACCGGCATTTTTTGCTGAATCTACAAGAACTATGTACGCGTCGTAAGTATAAAATCAATAAATGAAATATATTTCACATTGTTATTCTATTCATCTTCAACTATTTTTCTCTAGCATTTGCGTATTTCAATTTCTTGTATGTCTTGATCTCAATCAAAATGTTTTTTTCAGTCACTACCACCCCTACGATATAACGATGTCACCAATGTTTGAGATAACGATTATTTCTGAAATCATATTTTCAAGTGCTGGATTCGGCTACATTGAAATGGTAGACTACGTATACTTAGTCACCATGGTTCACTTAATTGCTATCTCGAGTTCATTGAGGTTTGTGTCTTTCCTCTTGTAATAAGAAGTATACTGTGTTCGTTTGTTTCGTTGCTTGTTTGTTTGTGTGAATGTTAAACAAGTTTTCGCATAGGTGTATAAAAGACACTGCAATTCCCAACCTAACAAACGTTGGCATACCCCTTTAACAATGCCATCGTTTCTATAATGGAACAATAAATATCTCATCAGCATAACATGGTTTGTACATATCGAGTCCTGCGGGGACCGCTGTTGAAACTGACGGCTGCCACAAATTTCCCCAAAATAATAACATATATGTCCAAGGCTCATTACTTACCCCACTGTTATGCAACTTAGGTCGGCAGTTTTGATACCCATCTTCTGGGAATACTATTAAAAAAAAATTACAGTTTTTCCTTTAAATAACTCTTACATTTTCTCAGCATGTATTCCCAGGAAATAGGTATCAAAACTACCTCCCATAGTTGCATAACAGTGGAGTAAATAACGTGTCTTGGATATGATGGCAGTATCTTGAGAAAATTTGACGCAGCCGTCAGTTTCTAGCCGTCCCCATCGACTCATTATCAAAATCCGTTTATTTCTCAACAGCAAACGAATACAGAATATTCGTAGTTCGGCAGAGAAGAGCCCTGACTGTCTGAAGGTTGCGATTAAACCGCGAAACATTGACTCTACTCAACTACAGCACTCTGAAGGAGACTTTGCTCTGGCTGAAACCTCTGCTCTCAACGTGCCATTTAAGAGGAGAAACATACCAATTGATGGTGGAAGGCAGGTAGTTGTGCAACAGGATCAAAATCAAGTTATGAATCAACCAAATCAGCATGATGTAGCAGATAAACTAGCAACAGAAGGAATTGCCAGATTCAAGGAGGTTTCTCTGGAAATTACAAGGATGAAGAACCAAGAAACTATCAATACGGTCATGGAACAGATCTTGATAAAATGTGTTCAAGAACACCAGCGCCTAATCAGGTAGGACGATACATGACAATTAGTGTATACAAGATGCATTAAACCAAAGTGCCTTAACACTGATTACCTCGCTGTTGAGCCCCTCAAAATCATTCTTTTATGACCAGATCCTTCGAAGATCCCAGAACTGCTTGTTAGCGAAAGTGTGCGTAAAATGACAAATCCGGACAATCCAACGTATTTCATTCAAGTTATATTTATCCATGGAGATTTTGAGTATTATTGTGATCCAAGCTAGAAATAATTATAATTTATTCTTCGTAACCTTATTCTAGTGTGGGAAGTGCAGAGGTTTTTTGAGGATTCCTGTAAGTTCTTTACCACTTTTCCCTCTAGAGCTTTTACGTGGTAACTATTAGTGCGTCATTTCTTTTGATGATGTTTGACTGTCACACATTACTTCCAGAATCATTCAAGAAGTTAATTCTATTATCAAGACGGTGATTGTTGTTCAACTCTTGGTCAACTTCATGTCTGGCCTGTTCATGCTCTATGTAACAGCATTTGTAAGTAAATATTGGACATTTAGTTATTTTTTGAGCAGCTAATTTTTGTATGCAAACATAGTCGTTCATTAGTGTATTTTATTTAAGATTAGCTAATTCTTTGTTTTCATCCCTTGCCTATCGTTTAGTACGGTTAGTTTGTAAACGTCAGCAACTTCAGTAGGAAATATGGTTTTTACTGATTCCCTCAGTTAGGTGAATGTTAATAAATACCAACTACAATGTGAAAAGATTTTCCTCGAGTGGGACTCGAACCCACGACTTTCCGATATCCAGTCAGATGCTCTACCAGCTGAGCTACCGAGGCAGTTCAGTAGGTCTGGACATTTCTCTAATTCCTAATTCCATTCTGATGGAATTCGAATTCCATGCAACGTTAATCCTTATGGCCGTGAGCCGGTTTCCATCAGATTCTGGTGGAATTTGAATTCCATCAGAATGGAATTGGGAAACCGTTCTAGAACAGGGGTGCGATCACATAAAATTATAACTTTCTTGTAACGGTGACAAGACCCTAGAAGGCCGTGAATATCATTGAGATGAGAAGCTTGTCACCGTGACATGCAAGTTCTTATTTTATGTGATCGCGCCTGTTCTTCTTGGAACCAATTCGCATCTGCACACAGACTGAGTGGTTTACATGACGCTATAATTTGTTTAATACATAATTGTATTTTTCAGGGAAATAAATTTAACGAACGAGGGCTTTTGGTACTAGTCCTAGTCTTCTGCTTGTATTGGGAACTATTATCTGTGTGCATTCTGGCAGATATTGCGACTGAAAATGTAAGTAATATTAATTAACAATGATGATGATTGATGACCTACAAAATTCTAACATCAATGCAATAATAGACAACTCTCTAATATTTTTTTCTTTAATAAAAAACTATACCACAAATAATCAATATAAACAATATTTTTTACCTTTTTACTTTTGTAGTCAGACTTTTTCATTCATAGCTCTCGCATTGAAAGATCAACTAACATTTTGGCGGGAAAAGCAGAGCGAATTGATTGACTGGCTGATGACGTAGACAGCAATGTTATTTTCGACCAGAGCCATCACGATTTAACATTGTGTTTGGGTTTTTATTGCCCTTTTGGCGCCAGAGTTCCATTAGGCCGTTTTCGCCCGTTCGAAAATTTACTCGTTTTATTCCGACTTTGAATAAGATCTAATGTCTATTCATTCATACCAGAATAATAATTTTTTGGTTGTCTATAACATACGAATCAAGTCCAGTACTTTCAATATTTCACATTTTAAATCTATTCTAGAACCAGGTACCTAGGTACCAGGTATGTTCATCAAGGAAAACTCATTAGCTCTACGGAGATTTCGTCATAATACGAGGCATTTCGAGTCCAAAGTCCACTTGAGCCCAGGCGCGTAGGAAGGGGAGGATCCCCACTCCTTCCCACCCCCACTCCCTCTCCACTCAAGCAGGCTGACCCCCATTCACCATAAAAAATTATGTTTAGAGTCCAAAAATCAATTAAAAATTGTTTAAATTCAAAACAAATGCCCTGCGGGGCTAAGACTCCCCCTTCCGGGTATCGAAATCCCCCCTCATGATGAAAGTAGTTCCTATACGCCTGCTTGAGCCTCAGGGCATGATGCGTTTATCTGCTGAAAAACATACCTGACACAGTATGTGATTTACCTTGTGTTAGGCACCTATCTTATTTTCCATCCTTGAAGATTAATTCCGTATATTGTTTCATCTGATTTCATTGGAATTGTCATTGTTTCAGAGCCTGAAGGTGGGCGAGGCCGCGTACTGTTGTGATTGGTTGAACGCATCACAACGCTTCAAAGATGCGTTACGCATCATCATGGCAAGGTCACAGCGCGCGTTGCACATCGAAGCCGCAGGAGTTCCTCTGTCAAGAACGACATTCAGAACGGTAAGTTCCAAAGATCTACTCTTACAGTGATCATAAGTCACATATTCCATATTTCCTCCTTCCTAATTTCTTATCCAATATCTATGAACATAATAAATAGCGCTGATCTGTTGGCACAGTGTCGAGCCCTGTTGCACTCCTCACCGCTGTCACAGAAGGGAGGTCGACCTACTCTGACTATGTTTGTTTTGAGGAATCAGCTCCTCTCCCCCAGGAAATACGTCTGTATCCGCCACTGCTAAAGATTCAGGACAGACGTAAGAGTAACATGTGGGGTGTGTTTGTTTGTTTTCAGATTTGTCGCGCTGGTTACTATCTCTACATGATGCTGTCTAACTTCTACCATGGTGTGAAGATCGTTCGCCATCACAGTACATTCTAATTAACAACATTGTGTAATCAAGAAAGATTATATCTTAGGGAAGCAGTCATTTTTCAATGATTGCTCATCTCTGATCATTGCAGTAGCATTGATCTGTATCTCGACACTTTGATTCAGTTCACATCCAAACACAGAACGTGAGCGCCATTTTCTTGTTACTTTGGGCGGCCAAGTATAAGAATGCCCAAGAAATTAAATTATTTGGAATTATAGAGTTTACATCGCCCTTAAAAGAAGTCCATATGACTACTTATGAACGTTTGCGATAATGTCCTCAAGGAGACGATCTCAAGTTCCAAAATGACGGTTTAGAGCTGTAGAGAGTGCCGGGATTGAAGTTTGGGGTAGCGTTCATTACGTGACTAAACTCAAATTTTTTAGTGCCGGTGTTACAATTAGTTTAAGCTATAGTTAGGTTAATCTCCACTTCAGAAAACTCGGTGTATTACCATACTGCAATGTAATTTCTCAGCTTATTTCCTCAGTATAAATTAACC
>OW203761.1:41246580-41296580 GCA_934045905.1 Leuctra nigra
AGGGCCCCATGAGGTTTTGAAATGATAATTAGGTATATGAAGTAGATGAATTGTCGTGAGTCCAGCCAATTAATAAGTCTATCAAATTCGAATAGTTTCTGATTGGCTAGCCTCATGGTCATATTTTTAAACTTTCCTAAACGACGTATTTACAGTGGGGTGTTCGTATTCCATCATGTAGCGAAAATATCAGGTAAAATTGCAAATAAAAAATATGAAGGGAATATGAATGAATATTCAAAAATATGAATATTGACTTATAAAAGTCAATATGTTACCATCTCTAAAGGTTCTAAGATGTACGGCACTATACAGACACCCATAAAATATACATCTATCAATTTTTAAACACCATAGTAGGTGAGTAGTCCATTTTTTATTTGACATTATAAATGTTAGTTTATTTTAACCATATCCCAAGTAACTGATATTGTTTTTCTACTATGGGAAATAAAATGGCACTAAATGTAATTAAATCTGAGTCAATGGTTTAAATAGTGCATAGTCTTTTGTATAATGAACTAAAATCTACGAGTTTCCAAATGATAATTATAAAAATATTATTGCCAAGCGTCGATCGATTGTTAGGTATAATAAATTGATAGAAATTAGTGAGCGATATACTGCTATGAAGCATAAACAATTTCACATATTATAACGAAAATTACAATAAGATCACCAGTATAAGCTTTGAAATTTCAGATCAATTTAATAAAAATCTGCTTAACTTTTTATAAAAATTATTTTTTCTCTAAAATCTTGCAATGAACAATGTTCTCACTGAGCTAGAGGAGTAACGTTTTCCCGAATACTTTGTCTCAATAAGTGCTGTGTAATACAACATTTATCTGTGAAATAAACATGGAAAAGTAATATTTTCTATAAAACTGTTGTAGCAGTTACGTTTATTTGCCGGAAAAATCATTGCAATATCTAGTGGAGCGGTCGCTCCACGCCAGCCAAGTCGTACGGCGCGCGCACACTCTCATTTAAAAAGGCTGGAGCAACCCACTTTTACTGTAAGCATCAAAGTGGCATTTTCGGCCTACTGGATCTTAAAATTGGGAAATATCACATTGTTGCGAAATATCTTAATTTCGAGCTATGGCCCACCCTACAACATATACCAAATTTGGGAACAATAGGTTACGCCCTTTGCGCGCTAGAGGGCCGTGAAAACAGTGTTTTAGGGCGGTTTTCATAATAATAATAATAATAATCTCAGTAGTAGTCTCCTGGAATTCAAATCCGGTAACAAGGCCACAGCCTAAACGGCTGAACCGATTGATCTCACATTTTTACCACGTGTGCACTTTTGGCGTCTGATTTAACCTTCACCCCATGAATTTTTTGTGCCGCCATTTTGAAACCGGAAGTGACGTCATATCTCAACAACGGCTAAACCGATTGGAGCGAAAATAGCGCCAAACGATTCGGACGGTGAACTATATGCATTATCAGTAGCAAAAGACTAAACATTTTGTTAACGAAACCGGAAATGACGTCATGAAATTTGAAATACATCGATTGGCATTTCGGCAACAAAGGTTGATCCGATTATTTTGATATTTATGTAACGTATGCACTTCTGATATATCATTTGACTTGTTACAAAACCAACCGGAAGCCGCCATTGTTAAACCGGAAGTGACATCATATCTTAATATTGGCTAAATAGATTTGAACGAAACCAGCGCCACACAATTTAGACGGGCAACTTTATGTTTTATCATCAGTAATATTTGCAGTTTCTTATAGCAAAACCGGAAATGACGTTACACATTTTAAAAATCTCACAAATTTACATTTTGATACAATACATACTATTTGAGACAGCTTATAATAACTTAATAAGATGTTATCATGTGTAAATTAAAATTCAAGGGGTCAGAGATTTCAGCCGCCATTTTGAAACCGGAAGTAACGTTGTATCTCGAAAACTGGTATACCGATCAGTACGAAACTAGCGCCAAATGATTCGGAATGCCATCTTTATGGAATAGGAACAGTCAAAGTAGAATGTTTTTATTTATGAGCCCGGAAATGACGTCATTCAAATTTAAAAATTATTATATTCCCCATTCTATACAATGAATACATATTCAGAAAGCCTAAAATGATACACATTAATTATAGATATAAATTCTATGTGGCAGTGCAGTAAGTTTAGCAGCCATTTTGAAAACCGAAGTGTTATATGCCATATCTCGGAACTGGGTTGGCCTATTGGAATGAAACCTTTGCTATTCTTCACGAAAGACTATACATGAATATACAACAGATTTTCATTAGTAGTAACCAAATCGTAAATGGCGATTTTTTTAAAAGAATTTAGTAATTGTTTATTTCATATGCGTCACAAGTTGTAAATAATAAACTAAAAAAAGGAGTGATATCCCCATAAAAAACACTTCGTGTAAAAATACCAGCCAAGTCTCTTCAACTAAAAAAAAATATATGAAATCTAAAAATTCTGCACTGAAAAGTATTGATATCAAAAAATTTGCCAAGTCAAAACTTTATTTGAAAATCAAAAAATACTTGGCGCATCGATTTTTTTGAGAATTATAGGTATACTATACGTATATGTATATTTGATGTATATTTTATATCTGGCCTATACTTCTAAGCTATTTATATACACGATGCGCCAAGTATTTTTTGATTTTCAAATAAAGTTTTGACTTGGCAAATTTTTTGATATCAATACTTTTCAGTGCAGAATTTTTAGATTTCATATATTTTTTTTTAGTTGAAGAGACTTGGCTGGTATTTTTACACGAAGTGTTTTTTATGGGGATACCTACTACTTGTGAAATAAACATTTTTGTTATAATTTCTTTTCTTTGTCAATTTCATATACAAATGACTGTGTAATTGATACGCAGACAATGTAAAACTATTCATTTTCAAAGTAGAATAAAATGATTGATGATTGCTTCTAAATGTATCTTGTAAATGGTACCACAAACATCTCTGACCGCTTATTAATAATTGCCAGCGTCTAATCTGAATATTCAATCTCGAAATCACCAATCTCACAGTGTTCTCCTTCCCCAGTCTCCATCTGACTCTTCATGCACCTGCGATTGAAATTCGGAACATACCTACATTTTATCTAACATTGAGATCGGAATTTTAAGTCCAGCCTAATTATTGTATACTCTAATTTCACATCTGAGCTTATTCTACGGACTAGATTCCAACTGAAATTAGTTCAACTATCAACAAAATACACTGACCTGTTCGAGGGGATCGAATTTTAAGCTGTGAATTTTATACCATATCACATATTTTTCGCCCAATCTTGTCACAAATTTCTGTAAATGTTTCCTGAACACAACTTTAGATTTGGAGCTTCTACGACAAATCGCGACAGACACCCAGCAACCGTTCACAAACGCATCTTGGGGGGGGGGGGGGGGGCGCATCTCGAACTGAACTGTACTGTTCTATTTAGAGGTCCATGTTTTTATTACAAGAACGTTCAAAACAGAGCAGAGCAAATTATAATGGATATAGCTGCCTAATATTTTGATCAACACAGCTAGGAATAACAACCCGTTTCTTTTTAAACTGCTTCTTTTTAATCAATAAATTCAATTGCAATCTTCACAGTCATTTTCCGGTTCCACCGAATGAAAACTTATCTATCTAGAATTATTTGTTTTCCGAATTTATTGTAGCCTTAAAGTGTTCAATGAATCAACAGAATGTTTAAATTTTATATCTCGAGTCAACATGAACGGAAAGTTCCTTACCAATAGGACACTACCGCATCGTACCCACCGCCCATACAAAGTGCTAAAAAGGGTGTAAAATGTTTATAAATAGCATCAACCGTCCCTGATTAAATTGAAGTTGTCATGCAAAATTTAAATACCTGCATAATAAAAAATTTACAAATGTGCAGATGGAACGACTAGGTCAACCTTGTATTTGACAAGCAAATCTGACGTAACAATAAAACCAGTAAAATCATCAAAGTATGATAAAAGAAACACAAAGAAGAATGATAAAAATGTTTGACCTTAATTTAGTAATAAAGTTAGTCCAAATCGATTTAAAACGTCTACGCAATTTTTATGTGCGTTTGAGATGTGGTCGACGTGATGTGGAACAAAAAACTGGCAACTGGTTTAAAATTGTTTATCAAGAAATTAATACTTCCCAGTCGCATGCCTTTGAGATTCCTATAATTTTAATCAATATAAAAAATGGATAGGTCCAAGGACCTTAAAAAGAGAGAAAACACAAATACTACAAAGAGAGAGAAAAATGTAAAATTACCAAAGTTTATAGAAAGTAAAGTGAATATATATTTCCATTTTCAGGTATGTAAAATGTGCGGAATTTTTAAATTTTTCTAAATTACATGTAAAATTTAACATAACATAGATCATTGTTAGGTAGAACACACTATATAAATATAAATAATAAATACATTTAATAGGTTTGTCAGTGAGTACATTCAATATAATATTTATATATTAATAACTCTATTTAGTCACTAATCGCTAAGGAAATAAGATTTAAGATTGTACATCTGGAAAGGTTGAAAAGTTATGCAAATATTTTAACAAACCTCCCCATTATCTCAGTGTGCATCTGACTTCAAGCTGTTTACAAAATTAATGTCCTCTATAATCTAGGCCAACGTGAATTTACTCAATTATTTATATTTATTGCATTTTGTAAATGTGGATTCTGGTTAGTAAATGAGACATTTCGCGTGGTACTTTATTTCTAAGGAATTTTGATAAATTACGTGATAACCAATTTGCAGGTAAATTCTTGTCACGTAGTGCTAAATTACAACCGGGCCTTCAACTACTGTATTTCGGTGTCAATGGGAAAAAACTTGTCCAAATCACGTGAAAACCTTGTTTGATAAATCGGCATCATCAACACTTTTGCATTAACACTTAATTTTCACAATCGTTTGCTATTTTTTCTTCTAGCGCTGACAACCAATGAAACAAAAATAATTTGTTTTCTTCCTCATTATTTCTCTTATACATTAAAAAACATATTATAAAATATTCAGGATCACTGACATAAGCTTTTGTATAAGTAAGTTCTATTAGTTTCAGCTCAAATACTGCATGTTTGCATACATAAAATATTCATACAATTTGTTTGATAAATTACCTACATTAACAGGTAATTTATACACGTATAATACGTACGATTTTATTTCAAGAATTACTTATTAAAAAACCACAGGTGTGAAATTCCCCTGAGGAGACGTGAAATTCACACTGTTATAATTTAAGCCCCATTTAAATTAATTTTAATTGATCTAATCTCTAGTTGTCACTATAATTAAGTGTGTAAAAACATAAGCAATAAATTAAAGGTACAGTGGATGACATCTAATCTCTTACAACCTCAACACATATTATTTATTGAGATCCTTGATTACTTCAAGTCACCGCTTGTTAAACAAATTGATAAAGGTGCAGCAGTGATACCAGCCCCCACACACTAGATATCTTGTAAATCTAGCCAGGCATTCGGAGACTTAAACTGTTATAATAAAAAAATATGAATTTATAATTTTGTGGACAAAATCCATCAAGTCTTCAATGATTGGTCTAATAATATTTATAGTTAATATCTAAATAGCCCATTAAAATTCATTAACTACATTATTAAAAAATCAATTCCAGCTTTATTGAAAAACCACATTAAAATGTTGTAGACATTTTTTTTCATTTTTTGTAGTAGTGAAATTACATTTGGGCTGTTATCTCTTATTGGCTGCATTTCGCTATACCTCTCATCTCGATACAATCTCGTACTTGAATCATATTAACGGTCAAACCTACGCTAACAGAGAAACCTCACTAGAATTATTCAATGTCTTTATTTCTCGAAGAAATATGCAAAACGTTTAATCTTTGTCAAAAATTAACAGCAAAGAACCTGATAAAAAACGAAGTAAAACAAGTTATAATCGTGACAGCAGTTAACACTCATCTAGCTTCAGTTAGTCATTGTCATTCGCTACTGATTTACATTTGATAAGGCAACGTATGGGGCACATTTTTGCGTAACACGGATTCCAGCGATGCGGCTACTGAATCTTGGCAATGATGTACTATCATTATTTACTCTATGACTTAATCCATGACATAATGTAGAATTAATTTAAAAAAATATTAATTTCCTCTCCCCATTTCCAACTTAGCATGGATAAAGATCAATATAATAATATATAAATAGCGTTTAAGTTCTTGAGTGACGCTTAAATATTGTTATTCTTTCGTGATTGATCAATACTTAGTGAGAATTGCATTAATATTATTAGTTCTTTTTTCAGTGAGCGTCTTCTTTTGACTCATTTGGCTCGGTTTGGCCTTGTTTTCTTTTTTGCATTCCGGTTGTTGGTGCGATGAAGGTCACCCGTTTCGATGATCGAGTTTAAATTTTGTGTATATACCATCTGTTTGGTTTATCCTCTGATAGGTTAAAATTGAAAAAAATATCTTCTGATTGGTTCAAAAATTCCTAAATTTTGCAATGACATCAAGATAAACAATAAAGTTTTCGGCGATATTGGTCAAGAATGATAGATTTATTAACATTTTAAGTTCGTTTTCAAATCAGTCGGGCTTTGAAACTCATCTAGATTGTGCAAGTAACGGTGCTCGTTCATCAACGCGTTCCACAGAGCGTTTCCCCAGCAAAATGGAATTGATTGTCATTTGTTTGGTTTGTGAGCGAGTAGTCAGTGCCTATAAATGCCAGATGATTTTAATTGAGATTAAATACGCCTCGACAGCAACAGGTAATTTTGTGTTTGTGAATGATTATGAAGATGATTGGGAGATGATGATGATGATGATGATGATGATGATGATGATGATGATGATGATGAAGGATGGAAGGTGGGAAAGAGGCGGTCTCGGTAAATTAGTAAGGAATCTACCAGCTTTTTTGTACCTATCTCGAAGAAGGAATCAGCAGTGGAATCAAAGAAAACATTTTTATTTTATTTATTTTTTAGTTTATTAGTTAGCCTATAGGCTAGTACAATTAAAATAAAAGAACTCATTTTGTTTGGATCAATATTTTTTTATTAGACTTTCTTTCGCAACAATCCTCATAGTTATGTAAAATAATTATTTGAGTGATTTCTATAAGATCTGTACCAGAGAGGAGGGTACATGAACCGCATAGAGAGGTAGGAGTATACAATACGGTATACAAAACCTACCTTGTATACCTTGTACTCTAAGGTATACAATAGCTAAATTACTGGCTTTAAAAGTTTATACTCATCAATCGGGCTGTCCTGACTTTCAGTCAACTTTTGAAGACTTAAAAATAATAAGTATAATATAATTAAAACACATATTATTTTAAATAAATAAATTAGTCAATTTTGTGTGAAATTTAATCCACTACTCCTAGTTAAAGCACTAGGAAACGCTCTGTTTAAAGCGTTGAAAATCGAGCATTTGTTTTGAAAGTTGATACCTGGCTTCATCTGCTTAGGTGAAAATAACATGCATAAAAGAGCAGTTATAATTTTGTCTTTGAATTTCTTCAATAAATTTGACAAAATAGTTCAAATCAAGTTTAAACTGTTGTACTGTCAATTACTCTTGACGTTCTTTACTAATAATACTTGAAAATTGTCAAAAACGTATAAACTTATGGTCCTATGACAATGCAAAATATGAAGGTGATTTGTCAAACGGTTCCAATTTCACTCTTCAACCAACCACAGGGTCCTGTCAAAAAACTATACATGTGACCTCTTATATGACAGGTGTGTGTGCAAAAATTCAGATCGTTTGGTAGAACTGTGTAGCGGAACAAGTGATGGTTCAATAGGTACTAGGAAAACGCTCAGTGTAACGCGTTGATGAGCGAGCACAGAACATGCAACACTCCCAGTCACGATACACGACACGGCACAAGACGATTTTCTCTGTGCAACTTTGGATGAATAACAGATCCATTGGGTCGTGACGTACCTACACACTTTTTCCAGAAATCTCGTTTGACAACCCATACTAATCTCGTAAAATTACAATTAATACTTGACTGATTGGGCTTACAATGTGTAACATTTTATATTATGTTGGTCTTGATCACCATGCAAAATTTGAACTTAATCGGAACATTTTGATTGTCTACCAATCAGAATATATTGTTTAAACTATTAGCTATTTTTTATTATCTATTAGCTATTTATTAATCACACTTTATTGACTTTTATTTCTTAATGAGTAATACGAATAGTATATTTTTATTCGACTACCGGGATTAAAACCCAAACCTGATCCTTCCTGCTTCTTAGCGGGGTTGCTATGTCATCAGCTCAATTATACCACATCTAACGCTTCTTCATTCGCCGAATGGAGTTAGTGAAGAAAGCAGATTTGAGAACAGAGTTACACAATGGCCATAATAGCCCAGAGTGAAATGCACATTTTACCGGCGCGTCGTCGGAGCACCTCTTCACTGTGTGGCTATTACATAATGAACCGTCGGTGTGCAGTGAGAAATTAAGCACCCATCTCTCTCAGACACACGTATGAAAGCGGTGACCTAATGACCCCTTCGGGCGACTGATGGTACAGGTTATAGAAATTGTTTTGGTCCATGTGAAAACTTGTCGGCCTAAAACCTGACGTGATGCTGTGACTTTATACGGGTAAGATCTTCGTGTGTTTGTTGAATGATTTTAGAGTCATTATCGTAAAGATAATTTTCTTGTGTTGCGAATTATTTCTTGTTAACATGAATGAAAGTTTGAGGCTTGATAGGAGACAACAGGTTAGCACATACTTGTTTCTGCGTGTTTTGGATGATGTTCAAATATTTCAGACGAACACACGGCGTGTTCTGAGTTTGAATTTTGCTTTTCTCTGGAACGACGCTTAAATTTGTGGATAAGGAACCGTTAGAAGGATAGGAAATAGTTTTATGAAATTAAGTGAACTCATAGTGTCATTAATCTAAAAACCATGGATCAAAATGTATTGTTATTTTGATCTAACCACTCAAAATGTAAACTCATAAATAATTTTGAACTAAAATTATTTTATTTTATAAAGGCTGAATCAACAAGAGTAATTTAAATTAATAAAAGGTCTAATAAAATATTACATTCAAATACAGAATATTTGAATTGTAAAATATTAACTTGTGCCCTGATCAATAAATATTGGAAGAATGCGATCATCAGAAATCACTGTGAATCATGGTCCTGACAGGGTCCTTCGGTAGGACCTCCGCAATAGCTACTCGTTGGATGTTTAATACGATTAACATTAATTCCATGCGATTAATCAAACAATTAAACAATTTCAATAGCGTTGAAAAAAGTCGGAGTTATTATCTGGCCATTAATTGACTGACCGACAAAGATTATTAAATTATTACCACTCTTTTTCGCATGCCGCAATACGAAGTTAATATGGCGTAACGACAAAACTATTTTACTGATCGTGAAATATTATTTTCATTCCCGTAATTTATGAATCTGAACATAAGATGGATTTAGCTCAGAGAATAAGACTTAATTGTAAGGTTGGCATTATTGGATCAGACGTCTTTATTATCATTGGTAATAAATTTGAGATATTGCGGAAGAAAATGAACAGACTTAAACGATCTTGAAGATATAAAACAGGATTGCATTACTAAATTAATGACGGACGTTAATTAAGAGCTTATAATCAAGGTGTAATTTTACTTGAAAATTATGAGTTATTACCCGATTATTAGGAATCTATATTTTTCATTTCATATTTCCATAGTTTTACACTATTATTTTTCTGTTACAAAACTGATGATTTATTATTATTAATTGCATATTGTAAATTAACTCCTTCAATTATTACACTACTTATATAATTAATATCCGCCAATAGCAAAGACAGCCCGAAAAATATCAAGAAATAGTTTTGTATCTTTTGTCATCTTAGAAATATAATTCGTATGAAGAATCAGGAAATGTTTGTCTATAATTGAATATAAATTTTGTTACTTTGAAATATATTTTCAAAATTTGTATCAATAGAATCTTTTAAATTAGTGCAATCAAAAGATCTGTAATAATCATTGCTTAGTATACACTTTTAACTGTTCCTTGTTCCTGGCAAATAAATGTACTAAAAAGTAATAGGCACGACCCACGACAGTTTTATCTGCACAAGATGTTTAGCAAATAGCAATGCAGCGTTCCATTCGTTCTCCAAGAGATCAACCAACATGCAGTATATTCCTGTTTTAGCACCAATAAACATTCCAGAAATAGTTACATTCAATAGTAATTGTGGTTATTGGATTCACCTATGAGAAGACCGCTTCCTGGGTTTTCTCTTTGGGTCGAGAGATAACAAGTTTTAATCGGTTGATTCATAAAACGCTTTCCACAAAACGCAAATCCACTCTAGTAAGATACTAGGAAAACGCTCTGAGTAACGCGTTGATGAGCGAGCACTGATACGCGCAATACCTCGAACCGAAATTCTGTTTATGGAAAATGTCCTTAAAAGCCAATAATTCTTGAATTTCGTCATAGACTTGTATGAAAATCTCCAACAATTCCTAAAATATTGGTCCCAATAACCATGCAAAGTTTTAAGTTGATCGATTGAACCTTTATGATTGAACGATTCCTTGTTTATTTACAAAAATCACAGGATCTCGTTCAAAAAATATTTAAACGGTCAAAACAGTTTCATTTTAATATACGTTTGAAAGTTTCTGCTCTAACAACCTTGAAGTGAAGATCCGAAGATGCCGTGAAATGTGAAATTCGAGAAATATGACAGCCAACACGCAAAATATCCGTAAACTGTCAATAACTGTTGAATTTAAACACAGTTTAGTCTGAAAATGGTCAAAAATACAGATAATGTTGGACCCGATGACCATGCAATTTTTTAAGTTGATCGGTCAAACGGTTCTGGTTTAAATTTCAAAAAGCACATGAAATATTTTTTTAAATTTTAACCAATGGGACGATTTGGCTGAAAATTTGTAAAATAAGAGACAATGTTGGTCTTAATGACCATGCAAAATATAAGGTTGATCACATTTGTCGAAGACCATTTTAATTTTTCAGCTTATCAGGAGATGTTTATTTAAATTTTAACCAATCAATGAATTTCAAAAAATATTGGGGTCAGCAAACAGAGAAGGTTGTCTCTACATGTGTGCAAAATTTCAGGTCGATCGGTAAAACTGTGCGATTTTTATTGCTCCATTTAGCAGACAAAAACAAAAAAAAAAAAAAAAAAAAAAAAACAAAAAAAAAACAAAAAAAAAAAAACAGAGGTCCGTGTCACAAGAGTCAAAAGGAGACGCTCGCTTCGCTCGCTCAAAAATAATTAAAAGTAAAACAGATTTAATTAAGACATAAAAATGTAACGCTTTGGATATTAAAATGTAACAACTTTCAGGATAAAAAGTAAATTGATAAAATTCTCCTAAAACAACCTAAGAACTTGTAAGGCAGGTCAGGGCTATAAAACATGAGCCATAGCGGAACATGAGTTTTATCTTATTCATGATTACCTGATCACATAGGTCAGATGACTCCAAATATATCTGCCATAGCTTTAATGCCAATCTCATCTATAAAAAATCTATTCTGTCTCACTCTAACCAATGGACAATCTCCGCATATTTCTCACTCCCACTTGCAAATATCGTTAGAATTTGACTGTATGGACTTGTCAACCGGGATATTAATTTCGTTTTTACGATTTTGTAATGAAGACCCAACCTTATTTTAAAATACCTTGGCACCAATAAAAATTTTACTGCTAAAACATTTATAGATAAAGATAAGATAATTCAGTGGGAAAAAGTAGCTGGCAGATGGTTTGAGAAGAAGATGGTATAAGTCACATCTCATTAACTTTGAGTGACCTACAGTTATTATAATCTTGTCGTTGACAAAATTTACTCAAATAACAAGGTATTAGTGGAGGTTTTTTGCCGTATCATGTTCCTATCTTAAATTCAATGCCATTCAAATAAATTTAGGGTCGTAAAAATTTATGATTAAATAAATCCAATAAGTTTTATAACGAGCTAAATTAAATACATTTGGCAATGGTCAAGTGACAACTTACAATTTTAAGTGCATTTATATTACTTCGATTGAGCTTAAAAAAATTGTTTTATGCATAAATTCAGGTCAGTTACAAAATGGTTGTCTGAATGTAATAGAGTTGCATCTCACTTAGCTTGCATACAGACACTTCTGTTTAATAGTGAGACTATATACAGGTATTGGTTTCTAGTTAGCGTGTGAATAAAAAAATCACATATAAAAGTGTAACATTTTTAACGCTTGTAATAAATTATAATTATTACAAAATGTACCTACGTGAACAATTTAGTAAGTAATAGTTTGGCAACATATCAAGTAAGTCCAGTATATGCGCCGTGTCAGGGGGGGGGGGGGGGGTGACGTTCCTTCCCACTGGATGCCAGGAAAAATACAATTTGATGTGTTTAATGTGGATCGAAAATAAAATTATGTTCTCTTATGAAGTATTATTATTAAAACTATTACTATTACTATTACTTTACTATTATTAAAAAGTTAGTTTAAGTTAAACTGACAGCTTTAATCATTATGTGATTCCGATTTTGGGGATTTTTAACACTTTAAACGTGAAGATTGGAAGATCTTCTCTTGCATTTTTAAATGTTGTAATAACTTATGCAAACTGTATCCTATAAGATTAAGTTTAATATATGAATGCCTGAACAAGCAACGGGGTACGATTGGTGGCTACATCCTTACCTTCTACAGTTATCAAGGGGAGGGGAAGAGGCATTTTGTTTGCTGTTTTTAATGTGTCAAAAATATTCCAAATAAACTCAGCAATTGAGAAATCCTGCCGGCCATGTATCAGTTTGTGTCGAAGTGCCGCCCATTCTACTGAATCTGATTCTTTGACAAGGAACGTGATGTCATCTATAATAGGTCATATATTGTAAATTAGTAGCAACCTACTAATAATTATACACACCTTCCTGTAATTAAGACATTAATCTTATAGAGTAATTAACAACAAGATAATTATAAAGCTCACTTACCAAGAAAGTAACTTTTATCATGGATAGTTTTGTTCTCCAGGAAATTAAAATATCTTGTTCTTAAATTATAAAATGATACTCAGGTAAGAGAACTGTAATCTTTAAATAATTCCTAACTGAGGGTTATGTTATGATGTGATATTGACTGTTTGGTTATATTATTGTTTCAAATGTACATATTCATTTTATGGCTTTAGGTATTATTATGGGAAATTTATAGTATTAGCATTTTATCATTGAAGGGCTCCATTTCCATTTTACGTAATCATCTTTATAATCAATATTAGTTATAATATTAGCCATTAGTCATTTATCTTTAAAAATAAGGATATAAGGTGCTTGACCGCTGCAGATATTGGAAGTGATCACAGTCTCTTGTTAGGGAAATTTAGGATTAATATACAAAAAAACAAAAAACGTCTCCCTAAGACATATGATATAAAAATCAATATTGAATCATTTCAATATGAGAGTACAAAAATTTTATATCGGAAAAGATTGTCGGAAAAATTTCAGGAGCACAATTGTGATTATTATGATATAGATGAGGGTTATACAATAATGAGAACTAACATTTGGAAGGCTGCGAACGAAGCTCTTGGCACTAGGAAAGTGTGCACAAACAACAATAGTTGTAACAAGATTCCTTGGTTTTGTAATGAAGTTAAAGTCCTCTCGCAAGAAAAACGTAGTGCATACCGTATTTATAAAGACAACCAAACACAAGAATCATTTGAAGAATACAAGCAAATTCGCAATAGAGTAAACAACAGCATACGGAATATAAAGGCGGATTATTGGGAGCGGTACACGAAAAACTTGGAGAGTGATTTTTATGGTCTTCAGAAGCAGATGTGGAGAACAATTAGGAATCAAAAGAAGGACGTTAGGGAAATGATTAACACACAAAGGATTAAAATGGATGATTGGATAGTGTACTTTTCCAGTTTGTATAATGATAATGCTAACGATATGCCGGAAATCCATGAACGTGATTTATCTCCTGCGATAATAAATGACACAAATGTGACTGTATCAGAACGAGAGGTTAGTGATACTATTAGAAAGATCAGAAATCGGAAATCGCCGGGGATGGATGGAATTTCCAACGAACTTCTTAAATATGGCGGAACTGTTATTGTAAAACAGTTATCGCTTTTATTTAACCGAATATTAGAACTAAGAAGGATACCCAAAGAATGGAAAACCAGCATACTCATTCCTTTATTCAAAAAAGGTGAAAAGACAGTGCCAGAAAATTACAGAGGCATAAATCTGCTGAATACAACACTCAAAGTTCTTACAAAAATCATAAATGTTAAGTTATCATTATATACGGAATTAACTGATGCGCAACAAGGTTTTAGAAAAGGAAGGTCTTGCATAGATGCAATCTTTGTTTTACGACAAGTTACCGAAAAGTCTCTAGAATTCAATAATCCTGCATTCCTTTGTTTTATAGACCTGCAAAAGGCATTTGACACTGTCCGACTAACTGACGTGACAAGGATTTTAAAGGAAAAGGGGGTACCTTTGCAGTTGATTGAACTTATTGAAGACATATATAGAGATAGCAGTATGAGAATAAAAAATAATGGAGAAGTAAGTGATGTGATCACAATTAGCAAAGGAATTAGACAAGTGGATTCCTTGAGTCCTTATTTGTTCAACCTCGTTATGGATGAAATCATAGTTGGTCTTCGCGAATGTAATGGATATAGAATGGGTAATGACGAAATAAAAATTTTATGTTATGCTGACGACGCGATAATATTCGCAAAAAGTGAAGACGACCTTCAAAGACTTCTCTTCCAATTTAAAAATATGGCGCAAGCAGTGGGTATGAGAATTGCAACCTTAAAAACAAAGTCAATGGTCATAGCCAAGAACCCTATTCGATGTAAGCTGGAGGTAGACGGAGTGATAATCGAGCAAATAATGAGCATGACTTACTTAGGTGTTAATATTACAAGTAGTGGAATATTGCCATTTGAAGTTAGAACACAGACTGAGAAGGCGAACAGAATATCAGGATGCCTTAACGATATGATATGGAGGAACAAGCACTTGCTCAAGGAGACCAAGGCCAGAATTTATAAGACTTTGGTGAGGCCGATTATCACATACGCTGCAGAAACGAGGCCGGACACAGCTTATACCAAGAGATTGATGGAATCTACGGAAATGAAAACTTTGCGAAAAGTTACGAATAACACTCTGTTAGACAGAATTCGCAGTGATAACATCAGGGAAATGTGTGGTGTTACGCCAATATGTGAATGGGTTGAAGAAAGGCGTATTATGTGGAACACACACATTGATCGCATGCAAGAACATCGCATTGTTAAAATAGCTAGGGATAGATTTCCGGAAGGTCAAAGGAGTGTAGGTAGACCTAAAAAAAGATGGCGAGACAAGTATTAATTCTAGTAAATGAACAAGCCGAAGGCTTCGGAAGAAGAAGAAGAAGAAGAAGAAGAAGAGAGTCATTTATTATTCTCAATTTCAATTTATTATTTTACTATACTGTGTCCTAGTGGCAGTCATGTCTGATGACAGTGTTTTGTTTATTAAATAAAAGTTTTCTCTCTCTTAATTTTTAATCTTTTATCTGCTTTTAACCACGGTGCGACCATAATTGCAAGACCAAAGCTAAAACAAGTAGAAAAAATAATTAACAAATATATAAAATGTAACAAATGAACAACCACATCCAAGAAAACAGAAATAATTTGATAAAAGTTATTGAAATCCTCAATATGTTTTCTAAAATTTAATGCTGACAAAATGCGTGATGACTTAGCCCCACATTCACTCATAACATTAATATAGATTAAATAAATACGAGACGAACATACATATTATTTAAAAGAAATTACCCCCGTCTTTGTTGTTCTCTTTCTCTATTATGACACAGGAATATGTGATCCCCCTTAATTGCCTTCCTTCCTACTATACATCAATGTCATAACAACTAATCTAATAAAATTAAACGATTCATAAAATATTAATGACTAGATTAATTAACTGCTAACTAATTGGTCGACATCTAGATGAAGATACTTTGCATTTTATGCGCTTGCGCGGTCATAAGAACTTGCAATAGGTACCTCACAGAAGCAAATTAATGCATCATAGCAAATTCAAACGGAGTTTTATCATTTAAACTCAGTTAAATCGCATTTTATTCAGCGATTCTGGAAATGAATCTAAAGATTGTCGAGCCCAGTGGCTGAAATTCCTAAGTTTAAGATAATCGAAGTTGAACAAAGGTGTACATTGACAACATTGGCTCACAGATCGCGTTGTGAAAAATTGAACAATGTTTCTTTTTAAATTTCAAAATTAGTTCCATTAAAAAAAGAGCGTATTTGAACTGGTGGAAATTACTCCTAGATCTCCGTCTTTATAATTGAGCGAGCGAAGCGAGCGACTCCTATTGACTCTTTTGACACGGACCTCTTTTTTTTGGCTGCTACCTGGAGCAATAAAAGTCGCACCGTCTCACCGATTGAGCTGAAATTTTGCACACATGTAGAGACAACCTTCTCTGTTTGCAGACCCTAATTTTTTTGAAATCCATTCATTAGTTAAAATTTAAATAAACATTTCCTGATAGGTTGAAAAATGAAAATGGTCTTCGATAAATCTGATCAAACTCATATTTTGCTTTGTCATTAAGATCAACATTGTATCTTATTTTACAAATTTTCATATGAACTTATTGACATTTTTAATAGCTGTCAGAAATGAAGTATCGAAATGAATGTTTTCCAGTGCCAATTGAATTGAACTTGATTTGCTATATGTACCAGGGTGCTTAGATGCTATTTTCACATTTCGATGAAAAGCATATACTTGTATGTTGATTGAGTGGATCATATTTCAGTTCAATATGGATGTATATGTTTTATGTGCGTTGTGTACGCATTTCCGGTTCGAGAATTTGGACGTACCCGTGCTCGCTCATCAACGCGTTACACTGAGCGTTTTCCTAGTTATATTCTTCTTTGTATTATCCTCTCTTCTCATTCTCTTTTTCTTTTATTCTATACTGGCACACTAAATACATTAAAATCCTTTCTTCGTCCTTCACATCTTACGCAATGAAATTAGAATATCACTGAGAGAAACATCAGAGAAACAAATCAATTACACATTTGATTCAGTTTAAAAATCATTCTATTTCCAGTCCCCCATTCATCTGAACTTCATCAACAACTGAGCATGCGCGTTCTGCCCACGGCTACAATCTAATGTAAACAGACGAGATAATGAAATATGCAAATATCGATCACTCTCAGCTTGTCTTCTCGACGTGTTTCGTACGTGTCTGCCGGTGTCCGTCTAGTGTCTGACAGATTGCGGCTTTTCATCTCAATAAAGCAGTTGACCTAGCCTTCAATTCCGATATTCGGTCAGGAAAACCTTCTCGCAGCAGATAATTACTTTCAAATATCATTTCGGATTTAAAGCGACCATTTGGTCATATTCTCAAAGTTTCTCGCCACATTGCTACATGTTTTAAATCAAACAAAGACTGGATGTGTCACTCGAGTTGAACTGTTGACATTGACGAGAGCCATCGCGTCCAGTTCTCCCCGAGTCTCATTGAAAACTGCACCCTCTACCGGCCATTTTACTCTAACAATGTATTTTTACCTTTATCTACAACATTACAGATACAAGTCTTACTAACTTCTGATATTGTATGAAATAATAATCAACATGAGGAATGTAATTGTAATTTGTATAGTATTATCAGTGTTATACAAAGAGCGATACTGGTAAAAAAACAATTTTTAAATGATAATTAGAGTAACAATTTTTTTATTAGGCATAAAAGAATTTTTCCTAACCTGAAAAGTCTCTATGTTTCGTATTTCTTTATATTTTTATTGTAGGTTTTTGTGTGGCGTTTGGGTTTTCTTGATTTTCAGCTAATTTCTTATACATTTTATGACTGGTATTTAAAATGTGTGTGCTTAGGTAATGTGTACTACTCCTGCTAATAATCAAAATGCTTTTTCTAGCTTAGCAAGGTAAATTTAAGTTTAATTTGTATGTATTTAATCTCTGATAAATAAAAAGAAAGTAATTACCATTAATCAAACAGAATATTAACACTACACCTCTCAATTTATTGTTCACCTGTATAGGTAAGCATTGTTTAACGAAACTAGCGTATTATTCAAAAACAATGCGTTAATAATAGTTATTTTATGCAGATGATTAATAATAAAAGTTGTAATTTGGGATCCCTCTATAATCAGTGAGAAACTACTGTTATTTTGAGACAACTACTAGCATCAACATCAAATGCCTCATACATAATAGAACACTATTACAGTCTTGCAATACAATAGGTTACAATACAATACGTATAACAATTACAATAATTATTAATCTCCCTGAAATTAATACAATGCAACAAGTTACTTTACAAATAATTAATTTCTGTTTGTAGTAAGGATGAATGTTTTTACAATGTGATAATGCTTCACATTTACAACACATCCTTCTCACTACTACCCTCTACTATTACACAAATATATTGTGCACAAAACTATTATTTCAATCCATTTTAATGCAAAATCCATGAGTCACATTTTGGTAATGTTGAGTTACTACTCCACGACCACCTCATTCCCACCTTCCATCCTTCCATTTTCTTCCTCATCATCATTATCATCATCAATGTTATCATTTCACAATCATTATTATCTTCCATCCATCCCTTTTCTTCCTCATCATCATTATCATCATCAATGTTATCATCTCGCAATCATTATCATCATAATGATGACCTAATAGCTATCAAGTCATAAATAAACCAAACTAAAATAGAATAAATAGACAAATATGAAAGTTCTTCTGTGCTTGCTGACAATCCAACGTCAAGATCTAGCTTAGTGAAAATAAATTATCAGTAAGAAAATAAAAAAGAGCTAAGTGGTTATTCTATTTTGCTTCTTCAAACAAAGAGTGATCACTATCAACCACTTACTTCCTTGTACAAATAGTCTCTCACATTCTTAACTAAAAACATTGTTCAGAAAAACTTTAATTAATTTATCATCATTTTCTGTGGAATATTACACCAGTCTTCACGATGAAGGAAATAATAAAAAAGTTTCCCAGAAATTACCCTCGTAAAGGTAATTAGCAGCGAGTAAGATAATGAGCGAAAGAATGTGTTTGGGGTCGTAAAGTAAAGTTTTCGTGCCCTCTAATGGCTGCCATAAACCAAGCTGCACACGCGGCATTCGACAATTGCTCTATTGGCTCTGCATATTTCCAGTCCACCAATCACGAATGTGCCTCTTATGCAATGATTATCAACACACAGTGGCCATGAAGTGATTGCAGATCGAACAGTTTACTATATTATAACAGGATATCGCGTCAAATCCGAATCCTCGCGTCAAATCCTCGTGTCAAATCCGTTAAACACACTTCCTGATTTTCTATTGTTAAAATTATAATTTATTCGTGATTTTCTTTTTCTTTTTTAAATTGTGTTTAAAAAGAGTATGTTCTTTATAATGGAATGGGGGAAGGAGGCAGTCGTGATCTATTAATAGGGAACGTTCCCAGCTTATTGAATATTACCACTGAGCTAAGCTGCTCCGTCTGCTTTTCTTATTCACGTATTTTTAACATAATTTTTCAAAATTAATTTTTTGGATGAAATTGGACTGTACTTACAACAACACTTTATTTTTATATTATTTTTCGTTTTACTTTAATGGAACACTCTGATTCTTCTCAGCAGTTGATGTAATAATCAGTAGTTACTAATGTAATTACTTTTTCATTTATATATTTTTAATTATCACTTCATATAATATGAAAATGTAATTTCACATCAACTGGTGAGGAGAACTAGGCAATTCATTACATTCATGTAAAAATACCAGTTTTCGCTTATACGTTACTTATTATCAATAGTTATATCAAACATAATTTTTATCATGCATAACTAGGTATACAGAAACATTTATTGTCATGTTTATTGAATTTCATTTGACAATTTGAGTAAACCCTTGCATCAAGATCTTGTCTGTTCGCAGTAAGTGGTAACTTGGTCCACAGAGACACATACTGATTAAGTAGTTGCATGCAATCAGTCCCAATGATCACAAACATGTCTCACAATGTACAACTTGTTAGAAAAATACCTGAACCAATCAATACAATGCTAGAAACTCTAGGCGTCAAGTATGAAAGTTGATTATTATCAAGTATGATCATTCAATTAACGAACGTTTTAAAAAATACCTGATGTTCATACCTACATATTGAAATGAACGAATATTTTCTTAAATTACACAATAATCAAAACACATTACTCCCATGAAAAAGAACAATAACTTTGGAAGATCTTGGAATATATGGGTTAGACATAAAACATTGTTACATAAATAAATAATATTTAAGGGGCCATAAGAGGAGCTACATTTCAAAAATGCAGATTGCCCAAAAACATTGAGCAGATAAACGCGATTTTCTATTGGCATTAGCATGGAAGAGATACGAAATCCAGTGTTTACATAATTAATTACATTTAGGTTTAATGTAATTTTTACAAATTCGAGTATCAGACTGCGTAAACATTGTTGCTCTTCATGTTTTTTCACCTCTAACAGAAAAAAACACAAAATTGATGTTGCGTTTTGAAATGTATCTCCTAATATTACCATTAGTTTAATCTTAGAGGAATAAGTGGTGGGGCACCACTTATTCCTCTAAGGTTTAATCTTCAGTTTAGTTAAGCTCCACTGCGGGAAATGTGGTGTAGCTGCGGCATAGCTTAAAAAACTTTAAGCTAACTGTTGGTAACTAATGGTAATACCGACCCGACGCTGTACGGAACAGGTTGGGTGAGTGGTTAACGTTCTGAACTTGTATTCGGGAGGCCCGGGTTCGATTCCCGCAGCCGTCCTTCCTGACTGGGTTTTTTTCGTGGTTTTTCCTCAGTCGACAGACAAATGCTGGGAAGGTACCCTACTAATAGGCCACGTCTGCCTCCTTCCCACCTTCCATCCTTACCTACTCTTCACCATCATCTCCCAATCATCCTCATAATCATTCATCCGTCGCCATTAGCCTCGCTGCAGAACAGTGCGACGTTAAGCCCCAGACAAAAAAACGAGAGTTTTCTCTGGCATTGAATTGAATTCATCTCCTGTATCTGACATCTGCCAGCTGTGAGCAGATGACAATCCAGAAGACTTCAATGACATCTCGCAATGTAGCAAGATGCTGTGAAAAACAAATGAACATTCACAGCGAGCCTTCTCGGTTTCAAATCATATGAGATGATATGGCAAATAACAATTCACACGCTTTTTAATTAAAAACGCCCGTTCGAATTTTTTTTTGATCCGTTGGGAGGATCATTTTCTTTTTAATCTTCTGATTAGTTGATTGATCATTTTTATATTTTTAAAGGTCATTAACCCGTGTTCAATTTTACAAAGTTTCAGCCAATACCGGCCAATACTCCAATTAATTAAAATGTAAAAAAATATCTTCCAATTGGTCGAAAATAAAAATGTTCCGATCAAGTTAAAATTTTACATAGCGATTAAAGCCAACATTTTCTCATATTATACACATTTTCAGCCCAACCGGTTAACTTTTTACAGTTTTCGTGCAATTATAATTGTTTTGAAAGAGCTTTTTTGTCTGGGGCTTAACGTCGCACTGCTCTGCAGCGAGGCTAATGGCGACGGATGAATGATTATGATGATGATTGGGAGATGATGGTGAAGAGTGAAAGGATGGAAGGTGGGAAGGAGGCGGCCGTGGCTTATAAGTAGGGTACCTTCCCAGCATTTGCCTGTCGACTGAGGGAAAACCACGAATAAACCTCAGTCAGGAAGGACGGCCGCGGGAATCGAACCCGGGCCTCCGGAATACAAGTTCAGAGCGTTAACCACTCACCCAACCTGTTCCGTTTTTGAAAGAGCTGTCAAAGAGAGTATCGAAAAGTATCAAATACATGGCACATGGATCTGTTTCAAGTATTCCAGAGTGTGTGTATATATATGGAAATTGGAAAAAAATGTTATAGTTATCTTTGACAGAGTGATCATGCATGGTTGGAATGTTGCACGTATCGGTGCTCGCTAGCAAAGCGTTACAGCAAGTATTTTCCTATTTAAAATTATAACTGATGTTTATGCAAAAACATTCCAATAATTTACAGAAACGCTGTCTGAAAGGCTCATAATTCATAACCAAAAGATGCGCAAGATGACTACTAACATGTTTCGTGCGCAGGGAAGCTGGAAGAACCGGCGAAGATGCGCATGTTGGGTAGTAACTCTTTGTTTGTGCCGCGTCTAGTGAATCATAAAGTAGGTGCGTGAACCTGGCACCCCCCATGTCAAAATTTCAAAAAACAACGACGGATCGAATTAGTGCTTAATTAGTGCCAATTAGTGCCGTTGAATCCAGAATTAGTGCTCCAACCCATAAAAAGTTACAGGGGAAAAACTGTGGGGGGTGCCAAGTTCACGCTGGCACCCCCCATGTCGAAAATTTAAAAAAAATGACGGATCGAATTAGTGCTTAATTAGTGCCAATTAGTGCCGTCAAATCCAGAATTAGTGCTTCATCCCCTAAAAAGTTACAGGGTAAAACTTATGGGGGGTGGCACACCCCATGTCGAAAATGAAAAAACAAACGACGGATCGAATTAGTGCTTAATTAGTGCCAATTAGTGCCGTCAAATCCAGAATTAGTGCTTCATCCCCTAAAAAGTTACAGGCAAAAAACTTATGGGGGGTGACACACCCCATGTCGAAAATTCGAAAACAAACGACGGATCGAATTAGTGCTTAATTAGTGCCAATTAGTGCCGTTGAATCCAGAATTAGTGCTCCAACCCTTAAAAAGTTACAGGGAAAAAAATGTGGTGGGTAAGTTAATGCTGGCACACCCCATGTCGAAAATTCGAAAACAAACGACGGATCGAATTAGTGCTTAATTAGTGCCAATTAGTGCCGTCAAATCCAGAATTAGTGCTTCATCCCCTAAAAAGTTACAGTGAAAAAACTTATGGGGGGTGGCACACCCCATGTCGAAAATTCGAAAACAAACGACGGATCGAATTAGTGCTTAATTAGTGCCAATTAGTGCCGTCAAATCCAGAATTAGTGCTACAACCCTTAAACAGTTACAGGGAAAAAACCTGGGTGGGTAAGTTAATGCTGGCACACCCCATGTCGAAAATTCGAAAACAAACGACGGATCGAATTAGTGCTTAATTAGTGCCAATACGTGCCGTCAAATCCAGAATTAGTGCTTCATCCCCTAAAAAGTTACAGTGAAAAAACTTATGAGGGGTGGCACACCCCATGTCGAAAATCCACTCACGCGGTCACCTCTAGTTCCAGCTGTCAATTCCTTTCGAAGTCAAATTGTGTTTTATTTGGATTATAATGAACTGGGAATGGCTGGGTTGAAGGTTAAATATTTTTTTTTAATGATTAGAGTTTAATACGAAACATTATTAAAATACTGTATTTTTCTTCTGTACATATGTTACTGTAAAAGGAAAAGGAGGCTGTGCTGAATTCCTAGTTACGGCACTGTGATTGGAATCTTCAATCGTAGGCCATTTTTCATGCCTGCCATAAGATGATATTGTGAAAATACTTATTTATTATCCGTCAATCCCCAAAACTGGACAAAATGAAAACGATCTGAGAAAATGGTCGATCAGAGCTGCCACGTTAAGAGCTGCCTGCGTAAGGGAACATCACACGCACGGTCCTTACTTTTTTAATGTTGTCTTCACACAAACAGAATTTTACAAATAAGTGACCCATACTAAGTTAAAAGACTAAGTAATAAGCACTGAAGACTAAGCACTGGAGTACTTTATGACCACTGGCTCGGCCACAAAGTGTCAAATACAATTATTTTACGATAATATCATATTTAACACTTAGAGGTCGTACCGAAGGTCACATAATGTACTCCGCAGTGTGTGCGGCATTATTTAGTCACGTAAGCTTAAAATGGGTTTTTCTCTGTAACGTTTTAGGGGATGAAGCACTAATTCTAGTTTCGACGGCACTAATTGGCACTAATTAAGCACTAATTCAATCCACCGTTTGTTTTTTCATTTTCGTCATGGGGTGTGCCAGCATTACTTACCCAACACAGTTTTTTCCCTGTAACTTTTTAAGGGTTAAAGCACTAATTCTGGATTTGACGGCACTAATTGGCACTAATTAAGCACTAATTCAATCCGTCGTTTGTTTTCGAATTTTCGACATGGGGTGTGCCACCCCCCATAAGTTTATTGCCTGTAACTTTTTAGGGGATGAAGCACTAATTCTGGATTTGACGGCACTAATTGGCACTAATTAAGCACTAATTCGATCCGTCGTTTGTTTTCGAATTTTCGACATGGGGTGTGCCAGCATTAACTTACCCACCACATTTTTTTCCCTGTAACTTTTTAAGGGTTGGAGCACTAATTCTGGATTCAACGGCACTAATTGGCACTAATTAAGCACTAATTCAATCCGTCGTTTGTTTTCGAATTTTCGACATGGGGTGTGCCACCCCCCATAAGTTTTTCCCTGTAACCTTTTAGGGGATGAAGCACTAATTCTGCATTTGACGGCACTAATTGGCACTAATTAAGCACTTATTCGATCCGTCGTTTGTTTTCGAATTTTCGACATGGGGTGTGCCAGCATTAACTTACCCACCAAGGTTTTTCCCTGTAACTTTTTAAGGGTTGAAGCACTAATTCTGGATTTGACGGCACTAATTGGCACTAATTAAGCACTAATTCGATCCGTCGTTTGTTTCGAATTTTCGACATGGGGTGTGCCACCACCCATAAGTTTTTTCACTGTAACTTTTTAGGGGATAAAGCACTTATTCTGGATTTGACGGCACTAATTGGCACTAATTAAGCACTAATTCGATCCATCGTTTGTTTTTTCATTTTCGACATGGGGTGTGCCAGCATTAACTTACCCACCACATTTTTTTCCCTGTAACTTTTTAAGGGTTGGAGCACTAATTCTGGATTCAACGGCACTAATTGGCACTAATTAAGCACTAATTCGATCCGTCGTTTGTTTTCGAATTTTCGACATGGGGTGTGCTACCCGCCATAAGTTTTTTGCCTGTAACTTTTTAGGGGATGAAGCACTAATTCTGGATTTGACGGCACTAATTGGCACTAATTAAGCACTAATTCGATCCGTCGTTTGTTTTTTCATTTTCGACATGGGGTGTGCCACCCCCCCATTAGTTTTTTCCCTGTAACTTTTTAGGGGATGAAGCACTAATTCTGGATTTGACGGCACTAATTGGCACTAATTAAGCACTAATTCGATCCGTCGTTTTTTTTTAAATTTTCGACATGGGGGGTGCCAGCGTGAACTTGGCACCCCCCACAGTTTTTTCCCTGTAACTTTTTAAGGGTTGAAGCACTAATTCTGGATTCAACGGCACTAATTGGCACTAATTAAGCACTAATTCGATTCGTCGTTGTTTTTTGAAATTTTGACATGGGGGGTGCCAGGTTCACGCACCTTCATAAAGTACTTACAGTAACAGTAGGTACGCACAGTCATCAGGTAGCATTATATGCTTCGTAACTCTCTGAGGACGAAAGTTATTGTCTTTAGAAAGATCGTGGGTGTCTTCGCAAAAAAACTACATCTCGCTTTCGTGCGCAAAATGAAATGAACAAAAAGTGAATTAAAGTTATCTCTTCATGAACTAACTCTCACGTAAATGTATAGCTTTAAAAAAACGACAGATATATTAAATTTAAGTCGACGTAAAGTTAAGTAAAGTAAAGTCTATGACTGTTTTCAAATAATGTCGAGTATTCTTTAAACTAAAAATTAGAAAGTTAGCTCCAATATATTTACCCCTATTTTGGAAGCTCATTTCCGTTTGAAGGTATAAATTCATCATAGGGTTTTAGGTAATTTTATCATTTAAAACGAAACGACACAATTTCCGTTAGTTAAAACAAAATAAAATGAGACAAATTTCATTACATATATTCTTCATATTTTTTCTCACAAATAACCAGGAAATATTTTACTTCATCTATAATATTTAAAACTGAGACAAATTTCAATATATATATTTTTTTATATTTTTTTCTTACAAATAACAAAGAAATATTTTACTTCATCGATAAATTTTTTTTTATTTTTTTTATATAATAATCCAAGAAATAAGGTATCAAACTTACCTCCTAAAGGTAGCAATACAATTCAGTTAAAAACTAATATTAATGTGATGTTATAGAAATTAGGGAAAATTCGCCCACCACCTCCAAGGCATCATTTTCATTTGCGTCTCACATTTCACATGTTATGTACAGTTTTCACCGCTTCCATTAGCAGTATTGCAACGATGGGCATCCGTTAACCCGTCTTTTAATAGTCACTATATTATATTGACGGCTGATGCATCAAACGTCATTAAGAAGAGTTGCAACATAGTTCACTCACTCGAAAGTCCCGAGAACTTTCCAATTTTAACATTTTTTAGTTTTAGTTTCTTTACATTTTATTACATTTCAGTTGTTATAAATTGCGAAGTGCTAAAATGTCGTTAACTTGTTTTCTCCGACTCAAAGGAGGATGCGATTTCTAGAGATCAAAATGATGAGGTGTGAGCAATTATTTTAAATATTAAATTACTTGGGTTTAGAACTGCATCCAGTCACCATTGTATACTACATTTAGAGAAAGCTATGGTTTTAGTAGGTAAAATAAAACGGGAATTTATATTTCGCTGAAGTGGATAACTGTGTTTCCTTTTAAAAGATGCTGATTATTTTACACAATTTGTGATATTTTGCGCGTAGGTACTAATTGTTTTCCTTTTAGAGAAGTCAAGTGAGCGTTTAATAATACATGTTTTTTAATTTGCATATACTTTATATCTTGAAAAATAAAATCCAGTAGCTGTTTAATTAGCTTAGATGTAGGTGTAAAATTGGGCTAAAATTAGTTCTATAGTGGGTTATGAAATTATTAATTTTTGGGCAATGAGGACCATTGAAATATCCCCAAAAATCGTCTTAAAACACTTGTATCGTTCTAAACTTAATTCAATTACCATTAATAAATCGCCGCTTGAAAGATTATAATTCCGTTAATTTCCAGATGCATTAATTAGCATGTCTAACAAGATAACGCATCTAATCATCAAATCACAATTTTAAAGTCAACTTTCCCGGTCATTTTACCTTGACTTCAAGTGTTATAAATCAGGCGAGTCAAGTGTGGAATCTCTCGATGCAATAATGTTGCATTTCATCTCGAAGCTGTCCGGTGAACCTCGCCAATAATTGCCTAGAAACCTGTCCTAGCCTCGGGATGAAGAAGATCCTCTTGGAGGAGAAAGTTGACGACACAACACAATCAGTGGGGCCTCGCCTCGCCCTAATCAAGCCATGTAACACGTCTAGCAGCGGGCAGAAGTGAGGTTATGTCACAATTTAAAGCAGTAGAAATTAGTTAATCCACACTTTTGACTTAATTTCCAATGTAACTCTTGCAGGGACGACGCTAGGATTTGTATACTTTGGGGGGAGGGGGGGTTAACATTTTATCTATTGACAATACCAGAGGGAAAAGTTCAGAAACTGTTTATATTTTAAGATTTATAGTAGCTAAAAATGGTCCAGCTTAATTGATGTTCCCACATTTCGCTTGGTGGCCACATGGGGGGGGGGGCACGGGGATTTTGGGGGGCCATGCCCCCCCCCCCCCCCCCCCCCCTAGCGTCGTCCCTGCCGTAAGGAGGTCTGAAGTCTTATTTCTCTTCTAAATTCAATGCGCCAAAAAATATATATTTAAAAATATGTTTCCTCCTTTTTGACATTCTCTTCTTTTCAGTGCTGAATTTGTATACTATTTGATTTGGTGGGAGGAGACTTGCTGCTTTTTTACTCGCATTCTTATTTATTGGGGTTACACTTTTATCATTGTAACATTTATCATTTATCTCCGAGGAGAAGGGAATTACTGTTGCCTCCCTTCAGTTTCAATAAAACCAAGTACCTATAGCATACTTAATTACTTTATTTATAATATAGGTTTTTGTCACCTTGGTTTTTGCTCAAAGTTCCCATGGTTGTAAGCCTTTTTGTTGATAGGTTAAGTAAATTTTGTTGCTTTTTGTAGTAACATTACTATTATATTCCAGGTAGTTATAAAAGAGATTAAATCGCTTAATAATTGACATGTAAAACTAAGTTGTGTGACGCCATTTTCACCTGTGTCACAATTAATGTCTATTCACTAAATAATACAAGTAAAAAACTGGTAAGAAAAATATATACCTATAGCTGGAGGAAATAGATCTGTTTATCCAATTATTCATTCAAACAATAATGTATTTTAACTAAATTGCTACAATAAAATGCAAAAGTACAGTTTTGATTTTTTGCTTCCTTGGATAGCTATAAAACTAGAAGTCCTGGGGTGGTAGTAAAACTGACTGTTAGGGAAGCCTTAGTATACAATAAAGTATCTTTATAAATGACCTATCACAACAATTTACTGAGACATTAATAGACATACAGTTCTTTTTATGTCACTCTCGAAGAGTTCGTTATTATAATAAATGTTTATGCATTATGTGATTACTGAGACGAGTAAACGTGAAAGTTGAATGGAATAAAATGGATTTCTAATATCTGAATTTCAAATCCACCTGCCAATTAATTATGCAATGCGATCAATTAAACTCAGGTAATAAAATGCGACAAAGGGGTTAATGAAGGAAGATGGTAGAAAGCTGTAAATGGGCACAATTATTTGTGGATATATCCGTTAAGGGGAAGGAACACCAACGAAGATCTGAGCCATTTCTCGGATTGTGACCATCTCGTTACAGATAGACTTGATGTGACAAGAATTTCTCTTTGTGAATGGTTGACTTCACAAAATGTTGATTTAAAAGTTGTGAGCTGTTTTATTTTACATCCAAGAAAAGTTTCAAGCAAGAGTTTCAAAACTTCACATTTGAAACCCTCTTCTAACTTTTAGATCACAATTTCATTAAATAGTAGACAACGATGAATTGGAGCAATCATTCATTTATTACAACTTTGCCACTTCAATAATCAATAGTCAGATTTTAACGACACTTTCAATCCCCAAAAGTGATTCTTCTAGTGATCCTTTTAAGTTTAACAAAAATTATAAAATTATGAATCGAAATTTAGATCTCAAATTTTACATCCCATTTTACATTTTACTCTCTCAGATCATGTTTGCTTTTTTAAATGCAAAGAAGTCCCTTCAATTTAGTCAAATTTGCTAAAGTTTTATCATATTAAAATGACCTACAAAAGTATGGGTTTTCCATTCCTTCTAATTCACCGCTTACGACCAGCTTTTCTTCGTAACCAAATGAATCAAATACGAAGCTAAGCGGAATATAATCTGACATAATCAATGATCAATTAAAACCCATTTGCTTCAATGAAACCTTGACTATTGTCCTAACAGGATACTACACTTCAATCCTTAGCCAAGTCTCTTTATGATTTGATTAATTATTTTTATTTTTATTGGCAGAAACCATAACTTCAATGAGATTATTATCTTATCAGTACAATGCTCACTTAACGTACGTGTCTATACAGGAGTAAAGTGTACTGGTTGAAAGTGTGTCGCAAATACTGTGAAGAATAATTATGTCATTAGTAGGACTGGTGCGCGGTATTGAAGGCGCGTAGGATTCGAGTAAGAAGATAGTATAAATTAATAACTGGTTATCCAATATGATTCGAGAGAACATGAGCGGTGTTTTAGAAGAAGGAATAATGAGAGCTAATTTAGTGCCAACTGCGTAAATAAATACAATTAAATTGCATTTTTCTTAATTGAACACGAGCTTAATTAAATGCTGTATTGAAAGACAGATCTTGTGATTGATCTTGATTCTTGTCTCACTTTTATAGTTAGTTCCATATTATTTTTTCATTGGTTTTACTGTTTAAAAATCTTTATCTTATTCTTATCATAATGATACTCATGCCTAGAGCATTTCTGGTCACTCGTACGACCTCCATTAACGTATTACCAATTATTGTTTCTGTGTTATATCTGATTATAAATTGTTATTTGTGTGATATATATGATTATCAATTGTCGTTTGCATGATTTATATGATTATCAATTGTTGTTTGTTTGATATATATGATGATCAATTGTTGTTTGTGTGATATGATTATCGATACACACAGATGATGATACAGAGACACAGAGATCACATATGACACAGAGATGATTACAGATAATGTTATTCATTCTCACCCCTTCATCCCTTCATCGACTAAATTGAAATTGAAATAAATAAAGTATACATATGTTAATAGAATCAGCGGTATATGCTCTGTACATTCATGTATTGTAAATATATGTAAAGTATAAAATATGTCATAAAGTATAAAGTATAAGTATAAGTATAAGTATAAGTATAAGTATAAGTATAAGTATAAGTATAAGTATAAAGTTTAAACAGTAACAGTAAGTATATGTTAAAGTATAAAGTTTATATGAAATAAAGTATGTCATGTATGTAAAGTATACATAACTGAAACTGCACATCTGGAATTGAAATAGGCAACTATTTTACCGCACAAATGATAATGAGTTTCCTGGAAAATTTCCAGTGAAATCAGGATGAAAAGAAGGGAAAAACTCTCAAGTCTAGAGTGAAGAATGTAGAATGTGCATTCCTTCATATCCTCATATGATACTTAGTTATTATACTCATAAATTAGTACTTTCATACCTTACATATCAGAATTGTTTCCCTTTATTGCCTCTCCGCAGATAACACAGTAAAATAAAATGATTTCACAATAATTTAAAATAAAATAATCTGTTCAACGTTGATGGAACGAAACAATGGGCGCGGAAACGAAACGCCCCTATTATTTATTATTTATCAAATCATTGAATCTAAATTCAAGAACATTATAATATCTACTTTTATTTCAATTGTTTCTACCTGTCACATCATCTTCAAAACGGTATTCTCACATCACACGACAATATGTCCGCTGGCAATTTCACACATGCATAATAACGAATGCATTTCTTACAATAAATTGCATCACCATCTTTTTACTGCATGAATATCCTTGCCTATGACACATGTTGCTTACACTTATAGCATTACACATCACAAGAAACAAACCGAGATGCTAAACTCTTGGGAATCTTCACCGAGAAGTAATTAAACATCCATGTACATCTCTACTACATCACAATCTGTCGGCATCATTTGTAACTTGATAGCACCTACACAAAGAACAAACAGTGGATCAATAAAGGGGTGACAAATTTCTAGTCGAGAATCTATTTTATGTTACCTTGTTCTTCTCAATAAGGTATTCTTGACTAGAGCAGGTTTTTGCGTCAAGGAATAGTTCTCCGTTGAGTATTTTCTCTTTATTTACTATGAGAAGAAATCGAGATTATTGATAGCAATCTTAATGATTGATGGTGGTTTCCTCATCTTTGCTATTTCTCGAGGAAGTTGATTGGTCTGTGATTCAGCGATCGATGCGAGGGTGTGAGTTTTATGTTTTTACTCCTAGGTATGGTATTTCTGCATTAGCATTTCGTCAAGGGTAACCGGTGTTGTCGAGTGACTACGAGAATCCGAACTCTTCGCAGCACTTGAAAACTTCTTGGAACTAATATAGGACACGAAAGCGCTTTCTTCAGTTTGTTGATGTGATTCGAAGATTACTCGGGCGAGAATTCAATTCGTCGATTTTGAATAGATTTAGAGACGAATTTGTTTGTCAGACGTATGTAAACTACCTAAAAGTGTGTGGAGGTGCAGAGTTCTATGAACCGTGTAGGTGTCAATTATAAATCAGAAGTTTTGTGAAAGAGTAGGGTTAAATATCTCATGTATAACGCGTTGATAAGCGAGGAAGTTTCGTGCTTTTAAATGCTGTGCATCTATAGGTACTCTCAGTGCAAACAAAAGTAAATTGACAGATGGGGTGCACATTACTGTATCGACAGATTAATTGAAATATGCTTAAAATGTATTTTCTATGCAACATGTAAAATACCTATTATAAATTGTGTTTGGTCTTGGGACCTTGAAAAATTTCGACTTGATCGCCGGACTAGTGAGCTTTTCATGTATGCAAATCTTCAGCTGGATCAGAAACGGTGTGACCTGTTAAGCACACCATTTAACCGGAAAACAAACAAACAAACAAACAAACAAACAAACAGATAACAGATACCTGAGCCAAAAACGGATGGTCGCTTTGTTCATATTGTTATCGAAACCGTAAAATCCATTACCCATATTATTTTAAATTTACATTAACTGATTCAAAATATTGTCTCTACAAATAAATTAAACGACATTCATCTTATTATCTCTATATTTAAATATATTCCCCGTTTTCACTCCCCATAACACGCCTTCCCCATATTAACCAAATGAGTCATTCGCGAACCAGAAAAAAAACACTGACATACAAATGTCATAACCACATGTATTATAAACTTAAAGATCTATTCACAAGACAATACAAAATACGTCATCAACTAGTCATTATATAAAAATATCTTCTGATTTGAATGAATGACGACCAATACTCTCTATATATCACAGAATCTGTATATTTCTAGTCCTGCGTGACGTCAGAAGCGTACGCACAGCAAGCGACGGAGACGCAGTGTGTGCGCTGGCGCGAAAGCTTCCGTTCCGTTTCCACCACAACTTCCTCGCCCTCTCTCGCTCGCTTCTTCAAAGATGATGTATTCTTAGACTCAGTTTGACGCGTTTGAAGCATCAATGAAGGCTGACGTCACAGAACAATAACCCTAGTGACGTCGTTGTGTCGCTTCCAGTTATGAGGAGTTGATGAAGGAAAGGGCGTCCTGTTTGTAATAAAAATATCAAGCTATATTTAGCATATTAGTATGACTTTTTAAAGACGTAAACAATGTTAGTCATTATTGTGATTAAATATTGTCATCAAAACTTCAGTAAATGTCGTTTGAAGTGATTTATTCTTTCCTACGTGACGCTAACTGTTTTGATTTTCCTTAAGGGCAGAAAGTATTAGTAACAAATTCAATAAATTCTATATTAATAAGTATTTATAAATTATATTACAGTTTAATTAGTACATACATTAGTAATACATAATTAGTTCACATGTTATTTAATTATTTGGTAATCTTTTCGTTTGGACAGCAACTTTCAAAGCTACACGCGTCCACCATTTAATTGTAAAGGACATTTACTAATTGGTTAGTTAAAGGAGTTTGCTAAATATATTAATTACTGCAAAATTATCATATTAAAATGTCTCCATCCTCTTGTAATGGGATCAAGTCATTCTTTGCTACTAAATCTCTGCCATGTATGTCAACCAAATCTCGATTAATCAATCATCATCTTTTAAATGTCGTAACAGCATAAAAAACAACCTGTTAAGTGCACCTATAATAATAATTCTTAATGATTATAATCACCGCATCCTCCAACCACATTTGTCTAATAATTAGCTATTCAAACGAATTAAATTTCCATCAGTGAAGTTGCATTTGATTTCGATTACAGCATCCCGAGCTTGTTTTCTCCTGGCGAATGCAACCACAAAATGTCTACCCTGGCCAACTAACACCTCTAACAGTTGCATGATTACACTCCAACTTATTACATAAGCTCGTTAGCCGCGGGTGGTGAAGAGTAAAATACAAACCGAAACCAGTACTTCGGTCTGTACTTGTCGTTTGAGAAGTGATAATGCTTTGAAGTCAAGTACAACTTACACTGCGGAAGGAAAAGTACTTTGTTTACATTGTTCATCGATTTGAAAGCACAGTAAAAAATTACGAGAATATTAGAAAAGCTCAGCTCAGCTATAAGCTATAGCTAGCTCAGCTCAGCTCAGCTATAAATACAGCTGTATATTCTTCTCTTATACAGAAGAATCAAAGAATATTGCTGTTTGCTCATATTTCTTGCTGAAAAAGTGTCTTAGTTTTCGGCACCACCCACGTGTTTGTCGGTTCCTTTTCGTGATTGATAATATTTTAGCCATTATTGTTTTTTGCATAAATTAGGATTCAAACTAAACAATAATTATAATTTGGTCCCCAGTAAATGGCTTTACAGTTTCGCAAAGAGATTAGAGTTCTGAGGTGGTTGTCCGTTGCATCTTAGAGGATACACATTTTATAAACAAATGTCATTGTTCATCAAAACATTTGTTTTATTCAAGTATACATAATTTTAAAATTATTGTATTTATTATTTATTTGTACTTTTCATATTGTCTTTCCCCACAGATGAGCTCCCTGAGCTTTGTGGATTGTGTGATGCTTGTGTACTATGTTGTACTAAATAATAAAGGAGTTAAAAAAAATCTATTATTGATTACTGATTAGTAAGTTGAACTTCTATGCACCACCATTACAGTGTTGTCAGCCATGCCTCTTTATTGTGATTTTTCTTCTTCTTCAAATAAAATTGGGGTTCTCTCCAAATTGTATCTCTTAAATAGCCAGCTGATTTAGGTTTTATATTGCCTGATCTTCTGTTATTCGCAGCTAAATCAACTGATGGATAAAAATCTTTACTCTAATCACAAGAAATTAAATTTAATAAAATATTTACCATGCTTTATTACAAGTAATCTAACAAATACTGCCCAGATAAACCATAACGCCTATAAGACTATGTCAAGTCCTACCAATGATTGCTATCAATTTTATATATTGTATAGTTAGATTTTTTTGGTTGTGGTTATTAGTTAGATTGGTCAGTGGGATTGGTCAGTGGCAATTGGTCAGTGTAATGTGTACTATAAAGGTTTCATATGGCCACCTGCTTTTGGTCAAGGTGATCAATTAGACAGTGACTTTATTTCATTCCAGTGTTGCTTCTTTTTAGGACACAGCGCCGATGTTACATTGACGAATCTTCAGCTGACTATCACTTTATAATAGCTGAAAAGTCTTTCGGAGATAGTTTTGTGTTAATTAGATACCTGCGGGCGATTCTTTTACAATTCTTTCTAAATACTTCGGCGAGAGGATCTTTTTAATCATCTGTTACTAGGAAGAACAGACTCGTGATAAATAATACTAGTTCCTCAAACTAAAAAAATAATTAATTTATAACTAAATTACAATTGACAAATGATACAATTTTACATGACATGATGATAAATGGACAGCTTGAAAAACTTCCTATGCAGTTATGGTGATAAACAAGAAAACAAAATTACAACTTTCCCTGGGGCGAGTGGTAAATGAGCTGAAAGTGCAAATCACAATCACAGATAAATTTAAACTCGTGATATTAACTTCTGCATTATCTGATTTGGATACAATCTTATAATATAATCTTGCTGTATACAGACCACCTTGAGCACATATAGTGATGCATAAAAGGTATGAAACAGTATCCACAGATTTATTATTTTTCAATAATTTTTATTTATTGTTCATATAATTTAAGATTATTTAAACAATGTTATTAAAGTAGTTTAAATATTTTTATTTTTATTGTTATTAAGTAGAAATATGACGTGCTGTTAATAATAGTAATAGGTAATTACAAATATACATCGTGCTAAAGCCAGAATTTAGCTTATCAATTTGTTTTTATAAAGAAAAAATCGCGCAACACCTCGAACCGAAATGTCTATCAAAAATGTCATTAAAACTTAAGCCAATAATTCTTGATTTTTGTCACAGACTTGTATGAAAATCTTACTAATTTCTCAAATATTTTCCAATAACAATGCAAAGTTTTAAGTTGTTCAATCAAACGGTTCCTTGTTAATTTTCAAAAATCACAGGACCTCGTTCAAAACATAAACCTGGGACCACTCATTATGATTGAGCGAGCGAAGCGAGCGTCTCCATTTGGCTCTTTTGGCACGGACCTCTGTTTTTTTTTTTTTTTTTTTTTTTTTTTTTTTTTTTTTTTTTTCTGTTACTGACGATATACAGGTCAGAGTTTTTCTTCGATCGAGCTGAAATTTTGCACACATGTACGTAACATTTCTGATTGTTGCAGACCCTAATTTTTTTGAAATCCATTGATTGGTTCAAATTTTAAAAAAATTAACTTTCGATTGGTTGTTTTGATCAAATTGAAATTTTGACAAGTCATTACCCCCAACATTGTACCCAATCAAACAAAGTTTCAGCCAAATCCTCCCATTGGTTAAAATTTAAAACCATCTTTCCTATGTTTTTAGAAATTTAAACTATAACCGATTGAACGATCAACTTATAACTTCGCATGATGGTTGGGTCCAACATTATCTGCATTTTTGACAATTTTCATACTAATCTGTGTTTAAATCCAAACGTTATTGACATTTTACGGACTATTAGCGTGTTGGCTGTCAAATTCACGGCGACTTCGACTCTTCAGTTCAAGGCAAGGTAGTTAGAGCAGAAACTTTCAAACGCAAATGAAACTGATAATGACCGTTCAACAGTCGATCTGATATTGTGTAGACACACTTATATCATATGAGTGGTCTCAGGTATATTTTTTGAAGGAGATCCTGTGATTTTTGAAAATTAACACGGAACAGTTCAATCATAAAGGTTCAATTGATCAACTTAAAGCTTTGCATGGTTATTTGGACCAATATTTTAGGAATGTTTTGAGATTTCTATACAAATCTGTGGCGAAATTTTAGAATTATTGGCTTTTAATGACATTTTCAATAGACAGAATTTCGGTTCGAGGTGTTGCGCGTATCCGTGCTCGCTCATCAACGCGTTACTCAGATTCATTGGTTAAAATTTAAATAAATATCTCCTGATAGGCTGAAAAATGAAAACGGTCTTCGATAATTCTGATCAAACTCATATTTTGCATGATCATTAAGACCAATATTGTCTCTTATTTTACAAAATTTCATCCCAATCAGTTAAGAACGTATGAAGTTATTTACATTTTTAATATCTGTCAGTAATGAAGTATCGAAATGAATGTTTTCCAGTGCCAATTGAAAATTGATTCTGATTTGCTTTATGAACCAGGTGCTTAGATGCTATTTTAAAGTTTCGATGAAAAGCATACACTTTTAAGTTGATATCATAATCAATTCAATATGGATGTATATGTTTTCTGTGCGTTGTGTACGCATTTCCGGTTCGAGAATTTGCACGTACCCGTGCTCGCTCATCAACGCGTTACACTGAGCGTTTTCCTAGTATAAGTGTGTGTACCTACATAATATCAAATCGATCTGTTAAACGGTCTATGCTCTAATTACCTTGGAATGATGATTCGAAGTTGCCGTGAAATATGAAATTCGAGAAATTTGACAGCCAACACGTTAAATGTCCGTAAGCTGTCAATAACTTTTGGATTTAAACACAGATTAGTCTGAAAATTGTCAAAAATACAGTTAATGTTGGTCCCAATTACCATGCAAAGTTTTAAGTTGATCGGTCAAACGGTTCTAGTTTAAATTTCAATAATCACATTATTTGTTTTTTAAATTTAATCAATCGGAGGATTTGGCTGAAACTTTGTATGATTGGGGACAATGTTGGTCGTAATGACTTGTCAAAATTTCAAATTGATCGAACCAAACCAATCGAAAGATAATTTTTTTTAAATTTGAACCAATCAGCGGAGGTCAAAAAAAATAGGGTCTGCAACGCCCAGAAATATTCTGTACATGTGTGCAAAATTTCAGCTTGATCGAAGAAAATCTCTGACCTGTATAGCCTCAGGAACAGAAAAAACAAAACAAAAAACAAACAAAAAAGAGGTCCGTGCCAAAAGAGTCAAAACGAGTCGCTCGCTCAATTACGACTAAATAACCACATAATTTTCCTAACCAGATACTGAAATTAAATTGTTTTTCGGTATAGAAATGCCGAAATTTGTATCCTATACCACCCACTGATAAAATATCATTTATTCGATAGAAAGCTTTATCAGCATAATACTTGGCAGCTTTCAAGGTTCCAAAGCTCGGCAACCCCTCAAGTGACAATGACCGACGATTCAACTCTTTTGTAGGCGTAGAGATTAGGTAACGTTACTCTTCAGTGTAGGTGGGATTCTTTTAATTTGAGATTTTCTTTGTTTTTGTGGTGTTGTGTCGCAAGGAATTAGAGTGGGCTTAACAAGGGCTTAACGAGGTCGTAAGGGTTTCAGATATACATTCATCTGGAAGCCAGATAGATCCAAATGTATCTCAATAATGATGCTTTTTCCAATTACAGACCTGAGATGATTGGGCGGTCAGGAAAATGTCAGTGTGTGGAAAAGTCAATTTGAAATTTACATGCCTGTATATATTTATTTATAATTTCAATCAAAATGACATATTTCATACAGATGTATTACTTCTGTGATAACTGATTATAATAATAATAAATAAACATATAAAATTTAAATAGACTCAGTCATTAAATTTCTCGGTAAGAGGCCATTGGTGTGCAGAAACTTAATTTGCTTTAGATATTAACTTGTTCTAAATCCAGTTTATGCAATCTATCTGATACTTTTAAAATTACAATAAAAAACCATGAGATTACTTACGAAATTACTAACAAACCTTAGTCACCATATCTAGTGGAGCGGTCGCTCCACCCAGCCAAGTCGTACTATACACTCACAGTCACTCAACATACCGTAAATGCCTAATAAACTGAGGAGCAGACCAAACACTTTTACTGTAAGCAACAACATGGCATTTTCGGCCTACTGGATCTTAAAATTGGAAAATCTCACATTGTTGTGAAATGTCTTAATTTCGAGCTATGGCCCACCCCACTACATATACCAAATTTGGGAACAATAGGTTATGCCATTTGCGCGCTAGAGGACCGAGAAAACAGTGAAATTACACCACTTTCTGATTCTGAAGATGATGATTCTGATGATATCAGGAAACCCTGTTGACAGCGCCACAGCCTAAACGGCTAAACCGATCGACCTGAAACTTTTACCACATATGCACTTTTGGCGTCTGATGATACCTTGCCTCTTGTGATTTTTTGTGCCGCCATTTTTAAACCGGAAGTGACGTCATAACTCAAAAACGTCTGGACCGATTAGAACGAAATTAGCGCCATTCGATTTAGATGGTCATCTATATGAAGTATCAATAAAAAAAATATTATTTTCTTATTTTCTAAACCGGAAGTGACGTCATAAATACGCAATATTTAACTTATTTCAACAAATTATACTTAAAATACGTACATAATTAACTTACATGGTAACATAGACAATACAATTTATATATTCAAGGTAGCAGTGTTCTCGGCCGCCATTCCTGAAACCGGAAGTGACGTCATATATCTAAAACGCCTGTAACGATTGCAACTGAACTAGCTCCTGCGTATTCATTCTGCTATTTATTTGAAAAATCAATTGTGAAAAATGAATAAATAAATTAATGGTACCGGAAATGGCGGCAGGAACCACTAAATGAAACCGGAAGTGACGTCATATATTACAAACGGCATGACCGATTTTACGGAAATATAGGGATTAGGAATTCAGATGGTCGTTCATGAAGGTATCAACTAGATAAAACTAGATTGTTTTCTTATTACCTATACCGGAATTCGGCCGCTATTTCAAAACCGGAAGTGACGTCATGTATCGAAAACGGCTGGATCGATTATAACGAAACTTAAGCTATTCTTCTTGGATAATCATTTTCATCTTATACCAAACGCAACTTTTCATAGTAACCAAATCGGTTGAGGCGTATTTTTTTAAAGAAATTAGTCCCTGCTCGGACATGTGCTACAAGCTGTATGAATAAACTAACAAAAGAAGTGATATCCCAGAAAAAACACTCCGTGTAAAAATACCAGCCAAGTCTCTTTAACTATAAAAAAAAAATAGAAGAAATCTAAAAATTCAGCACTGAAAAGGAGTGATATCAAAAAAGGAGCCAAGTCAACGAATTTTCAAAATTTTAATCGTACCATTGAAATAAAAATATCAACCCCCGAGAAATACTTAAAAAAAGGACTTGGCGCATCGTTTTTTTAAAGACATTTTTCTATTCTTAAGCTTATGCCACTCACATACTACGTAGTTCAGAAATGCCTAGAAAAATTGGGACAAAACTTTCAAATTAAATATTGAACATTCTGTAAAATATTTTAAATTTAAATATAAGTACGCAAAGAAACATAGCATTGTCTTACAAGCAATAAATACAGAACAGTTGTGTTTGTGATTGGTAGGTACCTATAGTTTTGTGGGTACATCAACATACCTACTACAGCATTATACTTTGAACCTTCTCGCCGTGTAATTAATTGCTATTAATTAACATTTTATACCAAAAAAATTCATAAATTACATAACGTATTACTTTAGATAAAAATCTAGTCAGTAATTATTTGAGCAGCATGGCTCAGTGCACTAGTCACTTATACAAATCTCATTGACGGCCTTCTTGTAATGAGCGCTTTCGCTATTTCCCTCAGTCACGATATTGAGAAGTATGATTGATTAATATGACCCTAGAAATAGTGGCAATAACGAATAGACTAGGCCGCTTCCGTTTATTCGTTATTCGTTTATCCGTTTATTTCCTCTGAATATTGACAAAATACCAGAACTGCCAGTAGGTAAGAGTACTAGTTATATTAAAACGTAGTATGATTCGTCGATAATGAATGTGATATACTCAGGAAAATATACTTGTAGAGTTCTTCCTATACTTTTAGGATAGAAAAGTGTCTTTAAAAAAACGATGCGCCAAGTCCTTTTTTTAAGTATTTCTCGGGGGTTGATATTTTTATTTCAATGGTACGATTAAAATTTGGAAAATTCGTTGACTTGGCTCCTTTTTTGATATCACTCCTTTTCAGTGCTGAATTTTTAGATTTCTTCTATTTTTTTTTTATAGTTAAAGAGACTTGGCTGGTATTTTTACACGGAGTGTTTTTTCTGGGATTCAATTATACTGGAACTTCCAAGACGGTGTGCCCAAAATCTCACAAAAATGCTCCAAATATGTTGTACAGAAGCATTTGAAGGGTAGGGAAGAAAGCTATGCGTCAATTTTTTTGGAAAAAGTGAGTTTAATGTGCCATCTTGCAGTGATTTGTATGAGTTTTAAGAATATTCCCTCAGTTTTAAGTAAATATTGCCACTAAGTCTTGAAAAAAGTAATTGAAATATCGATTTGTATGGAAGATAGATACAAATTTCAACATAAAACTTCGTTTATCTCAGCTTCATCCGAATGTGTATAGTGTTCTTCCCCTGTATCCTTCATTTCAAAATAATTATTCTTTCGTCTTATCTCACGTTTATCATTTGCTTATATTTAGAGATTTGAAACAATACGTCAATGTTATATACATAGTTGTATCGCGTCATACCTCCCATATATATAAGTTTATGTGGGCAGCGATTTCAAATAAAAATACAAATCTCGGCCACTGATTTTCTCAAACGTAATCCAATTTTCTGGAATCTTATACTACGAGTTATAATTGTTCTGGGATTCCAACAAGACAAATTGTGACGTCTGAAAATACGTCAGTCGTTTCTCTCCTACGCATTGAAATCAGTGGGCGCAATGTTATCTCACAGTTACCATGGATACAGAACAGGGATGCTGGAGTAGTCTTCTTAATTGATCAATTTGGTTCGTTCTGACATCGTAGGGTGGTTAGAGAGGGATAATTGTAAGGCATTGAGAAAGCATTGCGAATCGTAGGAATTTAGCTGCTGGTAATTAATCAGGTTTTGATCAATTGAGTTAAGTAGCTGATTGTAGAATTGGAAATCAATTGTAATGGTTTATTGGTTAAATAGATATTTATGTTTCAAGTTCTTTTTAACCTGTTGTATATTTCTACACATTAATATTCCTAGTTTTTCTGCCATGAAAACAATTACACACCAATTTATAAAAGTTTTTTTTCAAGAATCAAAATTAGTTAAAACATTGAGGTATTGCGCAGTCTAAATTTTTTTTTGCATATTCTGGTTCCAATATCTTTTGGGGTCAAGAAGCAAACAAATAAATATACCTAATATAGATTTTATTTTTTATTTTTAAACATTAATATTTATATTTTAATAATTACAATAAAATGTGCAACAGGTTATTTATGTGCACTTCATTCGCAAAGACATCAAAACGTGATATGACACTTGTAAGGAAACATAAACTAGCAAGTGAAATGAGAGCCACGTGGCAATTGCTCCTTAATTTAGGCTTTTCAATAAGTTTTCATTGGTACTAAATTCCAATGAACCAAAGAACTCTTCGCTCAATGGATGGTCAACAAAAAGTCAACAGTAAAACGGTGCAGTAAGACTGAGAAACATGGAAATTACACGCGAAGATAAGTTAATTCATATTAAATATTATTCTTGATATGAGTATGTGTCTCCCCCCTCCCACCGTGTCCTCGGATTGAATAGAGGTGATATAAATAATTTGTGAGCTCTCAAATTACTTATAACTTAATCAAGTATTCGGTGCTTCTTCAAGTCTTCAAGGTATTCCAGGGAATAAAATCTCCGAGTGGAATTAACTTGGGCCAGTTTCCTTGCGTGAAATCCTAATCATCAGATCTCGAATGCAGTTGTTCTTGTAAGAGAAGATAGTCATAAACGATCTATGTCAGACAGAAAAGATAGCTCAATGCAATTACTTTACGCTCATTTACGTAACACGTTACTTTTTTAGAGCTGGTATAAAAATGTTACATGGATTTTTGCCACGGTAATAAAACAAGTGATTGGTTTTCAAAATGTTGGCTCTCGGCTATGTGTTTAATTTACAACATGAGATTGAGAAATTGCCCGGGTCAAAGCAGGTAGAAGAAGAACCAATCTCGATTAGTAATGCATTTTTAAAATCATTTGCTAGACTAATAAGACGTTTTAGGGGATTTGTAATTATTTTTAAGCTGTATAAATGTTTGTTGATGGTTCAAATGATGATATAATGGTTCGTTATTTTTCGCTGTTTTCTAATCTGGCTATAGAGATGTTGCAAGGAGTCTGTTTAGAGCTAAACCCACCTACATGATAATCTTTTAGAAATCGAAGCGGATTAAGATTTCAAATCGATTGATGGTGGAATAAATTTCAATTCCGCATTTTTTTATTTTTATTAATTACAACTTTACAAGTTAACAACAACTTGTAAATTCGATTTGGGAAAGTTTTAATCTCATTTTTGTTTGGAAGCAACCATTCCAACAAACCAGATAGATTTTTGAAATTCATTTTACACAGTTTCATCATTATTTTTTCTATTTCATTCACAAATGCATATAATTTTGTCTGGGTTTTGAAGTTCCATGCTGGTTCAGCTGTCGTCAAATCAAAATTAAACAATATTTATGGCGCTTGAATTTTATTAGCAACTAGCTGCTTATTTGAAGTTCTTTTATATCTAAACGTTGAGGTTAAGAGGGGTATCTTGGAATGCGAAAACATTTATTACACTTTTATAGGCTTGCCGTCTTGCTTCATTACAGTCAATTAATTAGCATGCAGCTTCCACAGATTTCTATTCCCACAAGCACGTGACCCAACACCTAAATCACTGAATATTAATCATTAGCATCTGACTCATCATTTCTCGATCAATCAATATTGGTTTTACATAATACCAAATATCTCATTCTCTTCACACAGTAGAACTAAACTACAAGCCAGTGAAAAGTAATGACAGGTATGCTAGTTGGCGCTGAGGTAGCCAAGAATAGTATAACGCCGGTTAATCAATACCCACCTACAGCCGCCCCCACCACCTCCACCCCCACCCCTCCTCCTTGATCCTGAACTTGAATTAGCCAAGGTTTTTCACAGGAAATTACATAAGTTGAAAGAAAAAAAGCAATATTTTTATTAACACATTTTCTCGATTAAAGGGAAACCATTTTTCTTTGGTCATCTAAGAAATTGTCAAAATAATATGATCAAACACACATTCTTGACTGAATAAAACCTAGCCCAATTTTAAGCTTCACTAGTCAAGAAGATCTTTTGTAATTTGTAAATCATTTTGTCCTTTTCTTAGAATCGCCTCGGGTAAATTTTAATACGCGTGACAATGCAAATATTTCCAATTGATATCAGGGGATAATTAGTTTTGTTAGACGCACCGTGTTGCATCAATTAATGGCCTACATTCGTATTACGTAATTAATTGATATAATATATGAGAAATGAGTAATGAACGATGATTATTAACCCCATGATCTCTTGTATAAAATATACCGTGTGTTGATTGAATTAGACAGCAGAAAACAACAAAACTTGAGCTGTCAGTGTTTCTTAAGTCCACAATTATTACATTTTTATAGAAGAGAAAGCCGCATGCTTGACTAAATGTTTACTACGTCAATAATAATAATAAATAATAGGGTCTCTCGATACATTGTTCCTGATACGTTTGACCACCTTTGTTACAAACGAGTTACAAAGCGTTTTATGAACTTGTTTTCGGGAAAGAAAACATGTTTCATTTAATTATGGCGATCGTTTGTAAATCGCCAATAAAGCCCGAATGAGCTTTTAAAAGTGAACCCATAACTTCCAAGAGAGTATTGATGACATATTTAGCTTAATTTTATGTTACGAGCTTAATCTGTTACATCAACGACGATTCCTGAGCAAAGTTTTCATGTAAATTACAGAAGAATGCTGCGTAATATTTACGCTTTTTTCGCTTTTAAGTGCTTTTATAAGAATCAATAATGGGATGAACCTCAAAATCATAGAATGAGATTAACTTATACGCTCAAAATAGACCCATTTTGCAATACCTGTGGTAACGTATAATAATAAGAAAGGTCAAATGCATACTAAAATGTTTTGATCAAAAGTGGGCGAAATAAGTAATAAAATGCAAAAGTCGGGAAAGTGTGGATGGACAGTGTGAAATGAAGCAACGTTCTACTTTTAAAGATGCGTTGTCTCCTGAATATCTTTACAGCTCTCTAGAGCTATAATATCTTTATTACAGACATTAATAAATAAATAATAATTTAAAAATTATGCAGTAAGAAGTTTTAAATGCAATTTTAATTTTAATTTTAATTTCGTTGGAAAAGTTACTTCCTCTAATATTTTGGTGAAAGCTATAACTACCTTGCTTTTGTGCTATGAAAGATCAACGTCCAACATCTAACGTCTATATTCAGGATAAAGTATATTAGCTAATTATTTCTGGAGACTAACCGGCAAATGGGCCTCTCTTTTGGGCCACTAAATGCTCAATACAAAGCAAAAAAAATACACTTCATAAAAATTAACTCTGAAAATAATAGAATTTTTTTTTTTTTTAAATAATATATTCAATCTTTTGCTTATTACAAATCATTCTGTCCTCATTTCTTATTTTGGGATTATTTTCTCTCCCTTGCCGATGAAAACATCAGGACACAATCACGTAACTAATAATCTCGTGCAGAGTCGCGTGATATCTTCTCACCACCATAAGCAACACAGTGGAGTATGTCGTGAAGGAAGACTTCACTTGGCACGCAATACGGGTATTTGCATCTCACTTGCCATCTGTTTACAATGCTTGATGTGGATCATGCGGTGAGTATGAGTAACACGTGATGTCATCTCGAGACGGATGCGGATGATCGGATCACAAGTCCGCAGAGACGTAAGCGCGGTCTTGCCAAGCGTTACGTCGGAGTCGCCACATGGGCTGCTGGTGAAATACACACATTCTCGAGAGTACCAACATTGAAACGTTGTCGGAACAGAAATAATAAGTATAGAAATATCTTAAAATTTATCTTACAGATTTTGGAAAATCATTCATTTATTCTCCTTAATTAATTAATGATCTACTCTGCGGTTTCAGTGTGATATTATATCTGTTTTTCTCCCGAAGAAGGGGAATTCGGTAAAATCCCTTTGCTTGACAATCCTATTGAGAATGAAGGTAAAAATACACGTTGAATTTAATAATTAAGAGTAACTTTATATTTTTCACAAAATTCAGATTTTTAATACCTATGTTCTTTTGAAATTGAGGTATAGAAATGAAACGAGGTAGAATGCGACAAAGCAGTTCATTTACTTTGTAAAATATGAAAAACAATAAAACCAAATATAATCATTTTTTTCCAACCACAACAGTTTTAATAAAGGAAATTGCTCCATATTATACTCAACATCAGAAATACCGGAGCTAACTGGAGCTATAAATAATTAAATGTAAGTGGGAAGCGTGTGGTTTTCCCCTTACAAACGGTAAGTAATTAAATGACATAGACACACATACGAGTAAGTAAACGTTTTTTTAAGCCAGGGAATGACGTAATTATTTTAGATGTGATTTGTTTTATAAAATCCCAATTATTGCATTGTCAATACTATTATAGATATACGAGTAATTAATTATAATATACAATTTTATGTATTCGTATAAGGTTAAATATTTTTTAAATAAAATCGTAACATTGTGAAAATTGAGTTCTATCAACGAACTGTCAAAACTTTTTTTTTCCAGGTTTTTTATATAGTTTTTCTCTGTCGTCCATTTTTTTTTAGCCAACCGAAATGCGTGAGATCGAACCAACGACCTCTCCTCTCAACAATCCGTCACGAATCCTAAACATCAAGATGTTTTTATCTCATCTCCAACTCAAGTCATTAGTATGCGTAATTTCGATTTGAGCCGTGTAATTGGGCATCTTCTTTCTGAAAGTGGGCTGGTTCCTTGACATAATTAGCGCTGATAGTTTGGCAGCTCTCATGTCCCGCCCACCAATAGGATTATTAATTACTCATTATTACACGCACTTAGACCACCTATCACATGACGTAATTCTTCTTGATGCACACGGATGCAGTGCAGCATCCCGTTGCATGGCTAGACAGAATGCAGACGGATCTCTCAAGTGCTTGGAAAGTGTTGAGAAATTAACATACAAATAACATACTACCTTTGAGGAAGCATTGAAATTCTATAATAAATATTAACTTATTGAGAGAAGAGTAAACATACTTGCTGGTTTGCTCACAATCGTAAAAAAGTAAATGATACAAAGTATCCTTTTGCAAATATTACGCAATCAACAAACAAACTTAACTGATTTCTTGACAACCGGAAGTAATTTTATATTTTAAAAAAATGCTAAGAGATGTTCAACGTAATTGTAAATTTCTAGCAGATAATGTTCTTTATCATCTCAATAAAATTATTAATTTAGTCGCTACAAAATCACGGGACATAAAAATAGTCACTACTCTTAGTTATTACTAATGAAAACTGGCACCTCCACTAAGTCCAAAAATACCTACCACACCTTCGCACTCTAAAAACCACAGCCATCCCTAAGCCATCCCACACAGTTCGAGCCCCCGAAACCAAACCCGACACAAAATACCCACACAACCCATCTCAGTTCCCACCCCAAGCGCGCAAGCGCCCACCACCCCATCCATTCTATTATTGACTCGTTCCACCTCCACACAATCCACGACGTCATCGTTAATACGTCACAATTACGACGTCATCGTTGTTTCAACCAATCAGAGACGTCGCATCGATTCTTGTGAATCTGACGTCACATCTGCGGCTCTTCAAATGACGTCACTGTCGGTCCGACTAAAGCGGCATTTTATAATAGACACGGTGAGGCAGGCTCCAAGCCAGTCTCGTGCGAACCTCTGCCGAGGAAGGACCGTGTGGCTCGTCGATCGGTGAAAGTGAATGGTACACTGGTTAAGTTGTAAATAATAAGTTATAATCATCGACAACCTATCATTATCTTTCGGTCAACACGCTTTGTATCGCTGGCGAGAACAAAATCGTTTTTTTTTTTTCATAATTGATAAAATTTTGAAAAGTAATCCAAAGTCGAGTGAATGAATGTGAATATATTTTTTACGTGGCGTAGCACCGTAAACGTGCTGGAGCATCTTGGTGAAAAGTCTTCACCGAATTCACCATCCCACGGTGACAGTGATAACAACAGTGAGGTGGCGGAGGTGACCGGCGTCGAACCGGGTACTGAAGGATCGACTTGTGAGACTTATCCAGAGGATTTAGCAGGTGGGTCCACAAATCAAAGACCTATCACTGTTTCTGTAGTTTTACACCCAAGTGAATCGATGTTGTGATTATATGTGTGTTGGATGACATCTTCTGCTTTAAGTGGCGAACGTAACACGGAATTGGATGCACTTTAATATATAACACGACTCGGCAATTTTAATTAAAGTAATACTGCAATTTTCTTGTTTGTATTTAACGACCGGTGTGATAAAAAAAAAAAAAAATGTGATTTAGAAAAGAAGATGCTGCAGTGAAGAAAGTGAAAGTGTGATGTGGCGTTAAAAATTAATATTAACAAACCTATTTATTTCGCCAACTTGCACAAAGTTGTTTTATTATTTTTTAATTTTTGTAAATAATATAATTCTATAGTGTGTTGTATAATGAGATAATATTTTCTCGAGAATGCAAGACCACCATGCGAACATCAATGTGCGCCTATTGCAACAAAAGTGATAACGACAGCAACAACAACGACACCTCAACAACAAACAACAACAACATCAACAACAACAACAATAGCTACGTCAACAACAATAACCAAATCAATAACTACGACTGGGACAATTCAGGACTTTGTAAGTTGTTCAGAAATAAATCAAAACTAACAACCCGCTAACTGGTTACGGTATAAACACTAACAATAGTATAGATTAATCACGAAAATTAAATAAGGCAGTCGTCAATTTGGAACAACGGGATACAAATTTGACTACCCCGGTGGCATAGATAAATCAACGTGAAATTAATGAAAATACTATGCTGAATTTGAGAACATTGTAATCAAACAATGAAATATTGAGCGATACTTTGAAAACTGCATCCAAATTATACGTAATTGTAAGTTCGTAACAGTGATAGATGCAAATTCTTATTTGGCTACAACAACAATACAACTACAAAGTCTGTACAATCTAATTAGCTACGTAATTATGTTGAATGAATTTATAAAACAGACATCTCTGAACACAATAGCCGTTGAATCACTCGGTAACCGATGCCAAGTGTGGAAGTGACAGAAAAAAATTTGCGCGGAGTTATTGGCTCTGGGCTCTACGCCAGGAGAGCATGTGACCACGTGCGCAAGGTGAGATCTGGACTCGATCCCGGGACATGTGATCGGAGAGGGATGCTGGATCCTCTCCATGTTTATCTTAGACGCCCACGCGACAGTGAGACGGAACGGCGTCAGGTGGGAGCAGACAATAGCCTCGTGGAGAGAGGATTCTATTTAATTACCATCCATTGTGGTTACAGACAGTTAGGAATAGAATGTTTATTGACTAGTTTTGTTGTTAAATTTAGGTTAGAGATGTGGATTTTCATCAGAAGTTGATTTTAGCATTCGGGAATTGTTTTTTTTCGCTTATAATAACATTGGACAGTAACCAAAAATGTGTGTTTCATCTTTTTGTTTAGTTGAAGATTTATTTTTTGTTGTAAGCTTCAATTCGTTAAAACAATACTTTAATTTTATGGTTGAGAAGTTTAGTTCATGAATCATTTTCACGATTAAATTCGGAATATTGAGAGTTATTAATATCCGAATAAAAAGACAATATATTTTGGCAACTGGACAAATTCTTAAAACATAGACAAGCATTATGCCCGCCAAGATGTCATGCCAAACGCACTCTAAATAACCGCCACTAAACTCTTACTTAAAGATGAGCGTCCCGGCGCCTAAAGCGTCGTCACGTGCTATCCGTCGGCGTGACGTCACCAACGCGCTGCTGTTTAATTCGGGCGTCGTTTTTTTTGTATCTCCCCTCCACCGTCACCCATTATATTCTCAACAACTATAACCGACGCCGCCACCGCATGCACG